>VYXD01014089.1:0-35558 GCA_013397195.1 Hylia prasina | reverse complement strand
AGGGGAAGGGGAAGGAGGAGAAGAAGAAAAAAAGTCACCACCCATGGATCCAGCGGCATCCCACTGGTTCTTCTTCACCCTGGGCTTCTCGGTGCTGGCCAACCCAATGTCACTCAAATTATTTTTTTTCATTATTTATATGATTTAGCAAATAGAGGAACTAATGAGTACATAGTTCTTTTATTCTACTTGTTAAATGATTCCCTCACTTCTAATGTTAATTCTCTGATTCTAATGCTAATTAGTCCACGCAGTCTTTTTCTTCTTTTGGGTTGTTTCTTGGGTTGATGGGCTGTGAGTCACTGGTCACAATCTCCCCCAGAGTTACTTTTTACCCATAAGAACTGATTTTAGCACAGTTCCTGAGTTGGCTTTCCTTGTGGGCTATAAATTCTGAATTCTTTGTGTCTATTATCAGCAACAGATTCTTCTCCCCAAGCTTTGTGAACTTCCCCGTAAGTCTGGGTCAATACCTGGACAATAGTACCATACTTTTCTTAACTCAAGTTCTTGCTGTGGCTTAATTTACAGTCTGAGTTCCAGGTATCCACAGAAGCATATTCTGGGGAGCTTTGGTGGTCATTGGTGGTTGCAGATGTCATCTATCTGTCCCATAACTTGAGGTGGTCTTTATTTGACCAGTGATATTTGTAAGAGCCATTGCTTCTTCGTCAAAGTGGGATTTTTTGTTCAGATGTGTTAACCAGGATGAGCTAACCAGATCTCACCTCCACCAGGACTGGAGCTGAGACATCCTGTCACTCCATTCTCTGCTTATCTCATGGCAAACTTCTTCTGCGGCCCTAACAGACAGGCAACTGTGATGTTTAAGTCCTTAGAATTAATGCTTTTCCATATTTAACTTTAAAAGGTATGTGCTGGTTGACAAAACTGCTTCTGTGTTCCTATATTTTTATTTCAGCTTGCTTCACTTGTAAAGCCTATGCTCTCCCTGTGTCCATAAGGTTTAAGTGATCTCTAACTTTAGTTTCAGATATCTGAAGAGTCCCTGCAAGGTGCCCAGTTTCATCAAAGCACTTTCATTATTCAGCTTTTGTGTGGAAAGAGCCTCAATCCCTCTTGACTCTCTCAAACTCCACCCTCCTGGGAGAAACAGCAGTGAGCTGCAAGACCATCTAGAAATGGTAAGTTTCATTGGATACTTGTCTGGGTATCTGGACTTCTGATATGTTCGGTACTACCTCCTCTTGTGTGAATGTTTATTTTGTTTTTCTAAATCTAGGTTGTGTTTAACATTCATTATGGCTGCCAACCAACCATCTCAGTGTGGGTGGGAGAGTTTATGTGCTGATGGTATGTGCTGCTTTTACATCAGACCATGATCTTTGCCAGGGAACAAGCAGGACAGGTGCTGCCCTCACAGACAGGGAGCTGGGGACAAAAGGTGGCACTGAAGCAGGACTGTGACCCACAGTCCATAGTGCTCATAGAGGAGCAGAGCAAGTCCAGGAATAGTCAACCAGGTCAGACAAGAGTTCAGATGGCCAGGACCATTCACTGCAACAAGGCAGGGTCAAAGTCAATCTAGGAAGATAAATCAGCACAGCCAGGCCAGGCCTTATGTGGTACCAGAGTGAGCACTGCCTTTCCCATTGTGTAGTTCAGTCACAAGCATAAGGTCTTGTTAACCCTGGGCTTAAAAGGGTTAAGCATAAGGTTCAGTTAACCCTGGGCTTAAAAGCAGATACCAAGTTAAGGGAAGGGTAGGACCACTCTCTATGGCTTACATCTTCCCCAGCCATCTTGTCCCAGATGACAGAGCTGGACAACACCACAAACTTGTGCATGTACAGCCAAATTCAAGTGAGGTGAGAAGAGAAAGTGGAAAAGGTTTCAGAGTCTATTTGTGCATGCAGGGACATGAAGCAGATAATGATTCAGAGAAGTTCCCAATTCTGCTTCCTGATCATCACACCAAACTACTGAGTATCCTATGGTTCCTACCCTGCCTTTTCTTCTACAGAAAACAACCCTGTGGGCAGGGAATGGAGGAAACACAGAGATCTTATATA
This sequence comes from Hylia prasina, assembly GCA_013397195.1. Taxonomy (NCBI): domain Eukaryota; kingdom Metazoa; phylum Chordata; class Aves; order Passeriformes; family Sylviidae; genus Hylia; species Hylia prasina. The sequence continues at coordinate 33,525 of VYXD01014089.1, read as the reverse complement.
TATAAGATCTATATTCATACCCACAGCTGGATATGAATCTGCCACCTGAGGCTGGAGGGAAATCTGGCCTTTATTGTTTAGGCGTAGACATCCGGGGTAAACTGGTATCAGCACCACTGATTTTGGTGCTCAGTCTGACAAAATCAGATTATGGTATTTCAAAGTTGTTACAGTTTTGCAGCCAAGGACATGCAGGTATTGGGGCCAGCTTCATAATACTATTGAAACAAGTCCAGAGTGCTAGCCAGAGAAGCATCACAGTGCTTGTTTTGTGTTCTCAATGCATCATCTCTTTCTAAAGTGAAGCCACAACACTCATTTTGTGGGATGCAGAGAATGCCGTAGATCCCTTTATCCAGTGTATTGTACAGATAACATCTTCAGCCACAGCAATGATAAAATTCAATTGCCTTACTACCAAACAAAACATGTTTGGTAATTTTCTAAATGTTTAAATTTGTATAGATCGTAATGAGAGAGAAAGCACACTCTGCTAATAAACTTGAAGGTACTTCTTTACAGTGTAGGAGCATTAATAAACTCTTCAAAAATATAATTTAAATAGCAGAAAGACAAAGAGCTTGTCCCTAGGGTCATTCTTACATAAAATCTTGTAAAAAACCTACAAATTCACAGCCTGGGGAAAAAATTACTCCAGAACTTTGGTTAATCTTTGGTAAAATTTTAAGTAACTGGAAACAGAGTCTTCTAAAGGAATGTGTCAGGAAAATTGAACTGTAGGAGGGACTGTCAGCTATGCCTACAATTCCTTATATACATCTTCTGTTGGTGATAACCCTATATAAAATTCTTTAAATGGTTAGTATGAGTACTGCACTTTCCTAATAATTTTCCTTATTTGAATCTGATAATTGTCCATTAGATCACTGTTACTGCAGTTAATCATACCTGAATTTCTTAGCAAGGTCTGCTTTCTTTGGAGTTAAGTTTTGCCTCAAGTTACAGCTCTTTTTAGTATCACATTTAAGGTCTGGAAACAGCCTACTCTTTGTTTCTTGCATCTGGGTATGTGCAGATAATATTTATGTCTTGAACTAAATCCTGAAGGAAATGCGATTGGGACCTTTTACCACTACCTGAGTGATCCTTCTGCATATGTGTAGATTTTGAGTGTCTGAATTTAGGCAGAATTAGTCCCATCCCAACTAGAGTCATTCACTATTACATTCCTCACTATCAGATGAAGGGCAAAGAACCACGAGCACTTCCAAAAATATTCACCGACATTTGCAGGTGTCATCTGACACTTTAATGTCATTCTCCAAGAATAATGAGGATACTATGCTGAATCTGAATTCATAGTAGGCAAATCCAAATCTTTGCAAACAAATAAACAGAAGTTAAGAGTCCATTCACATCTGCCAGCTCTGTGGACTAGGCTAAAATTTTCTCATTTTTCTCACTTTGTATAAAACTGATTCAAAACAAAAGTTCTTATTGGTCTGAGGGAATATCAGGTGTCCCCTCCTTAACATGTAACCATGGATTCCTAACATGTAACACATGGAGAAGCTGTTGGCTTTTGTCACTGCTGGAGAAATCCTTCATTTGCATTTCTCAGTAAGAGTCTGTTAAATAACATAAAGTCCTTCTTTCCCGTCAGCTCTCCCAACTGCTTCAAGCCAGATGGAGCATTCTCTTTTTGCTTCTCCCACCTTTGGTTTTGGAAATGCAGAACTATTTATTGTTCAGCAGGAAGCTAGAGCTTGTCTTTCTCTTCTCATCCTGTTTTGTATCTCCTGCTGCTGTAAATAGTTCCAGACTGTGACTCTTCTTCAAAGCTCCTCCAAGCTTATGGAGGATGATTCTGACCCAAGTTTTCTCAGTTGCTCTGTTGTCCCCAGGGATGCCAGCATTGCCACTGTCCACAGCAATCCTGGCAGCACCAATTCATCTATGCCAAAATAGACGTCCAGGACAGATACAAGTGTCAACTACCTCATCCAGCCATAACACTTGGGAAAGGTGGAAGCTGCAACAGAAACACGGGCAGCTGTGTGTCTGCAACCTCAAGGAAGACAACATTGCTCTGGTCATTCCTGCTTCATGTAAAAAGGGTTTTCATCTAAATTACACAGGCTTGAGCCTGTTTATTTCCATACTGTTATTTAAATAAAGTTAAAATTCTGCAGAATTTGATAACACTTGTTTGGAAGAATTGAGGTTAGAGAGGAGCTGTTTCGTCAAGTCTTACATATTTAGTAGCTGACATCTTCTACTATATTTAGCTTATGTACTGAAGAGCAGATAGCTGATTATGCAACAAATTGAACTTTTTCCGGCCTCTTTGCAATGAGCAGGGCATTTAGCAACCTGATTACAACTGTAAACAGTTAATAATTATTGTAATAAGGACTGTTAGCATTAATTTAGCATTAAACTTCTGATATTTTCAAAGCATTTTACAAAATCCTGGAGACTTGTAGCATTCCTGTAGGTTAATTAAGACCTGACATTCTTCTTGTTTTGGGAGGGATCTCAGGATTAAGGGTCCCATCTGGCATGAAATGGAGATGATATCAACTCAGGTTTCAGTTTTAACATTAATAATACTGATAACATTTAATTGAGTGTTTAAGCTCATGTAACTTGTGTACCTTAATACAGAAACTGCAAAGTTATACTAAGCTGCTGCTGGCCCAACTTTTCCAGAAGTTTCTATCTCTAGTTAAAACGAAGCCACAATTAAGCCCCTCTGTTAATGAACTTTCAAATCCTGCTACTGTAACATTTGTTAAATGTGTGAGAAGAGGAAGTCTGGAAAAAAACTCACGCAGCAGAAAGCCATTCAGTTTTTTTTAATCCCCAGCTAATGGTGAATCAACTCTGTAAGTATCAGACATAAGGAATTTTTTTTTAAGAACAGTATTTTTGTCAGTGTTTAATTTCATGTAGTTGGCACTTTCTGAAGATTGCTGAGGAAATGGGTAGCATCAAGACTTTGAGATATGAAGAAATTTCCCCAAATATCCAGGCCTTTCAACTCTCAATACTTTCGTCTAAAAATTAAATCCTCATCCTTCAATGAAAGAATGAAACAGATTTCTGAAGCATCATTACTGCGCTTTCTAACTCCACAAGTAAATCAGAAAAGATGCTTCACAAGAAACAAACATCTTAAACACTTTGGTTTCTCACAACGTGCTAATTATCAGTACTATGCTGTATTATTATTCTTTTTGTGATCAATTTTCTAATTATTCCATAAAATACCATGGTAAAAGAATGACTTTGACAGGTTAACTGTGCAGTAAATTGGCTGTTATTATTCAGCAACATTTCATAATATTATGTTTGTGCCTATAACTGTAGGTAAATTGTCAAAGTAACATAACACATCAATAAGGAAACCTGCAGTTCTCCTTCCTAATTTCACAAAAAAAGAAAAAAAAAATCCTGTTTGAAATTAAAGGAAAATAAAAAACCCCAACAAATAAAACCACCTCTGTAGCTGATTTTATTGACTTACTTTTGCTTGATTCATTCATGCTTATGCAAGGTCTAGCTATGGTAAGCCTTCCGATATTCACCCATTTAGAGACCACAAAAGTCTTGTTGATTAAGTAATGTACATTTCATCATATGCTAAAGTTCCAGCCCTGGAGAGATGGATGAATTCATATTCTGTATTCCCTAAGGAACCACACATTACCTGTGCAATGCCACACATTGGAGACAGCAAGGCAGACTGGTTTTATCTGAAACAAGCTGTATCTACCATGATAGCAGTATTTTGTGTTTAAATTAATATACTCTTGTGTATTACTGCATGCAAAATTAGTAGATTACTTTTGTTTTTCTTCTGATAAAACCACAAAGTCTCACTTTCCACCAAATGATTTATTGACATTTTGATGTAAATTTTAATATGCTATCTTTTATGTTCTTCCTCCTTTTATTAAATCAATTGCCCTTATATTTTGACATTCTGATTAACCATGACAAAAAGTAACCACAGATTTAGTAGAACTTCAGTTGTTCTCCTTTAAACATTGATATTTCCATGATTTTGTGCAAGCCACTCTTCCAAAGGAAATATATCAGACCTAGAGAGGCAAACAGAATTACCCATTTTTGTGGTACCATCCTACCTTAAACATTTAGCATCACATATCAGGCTGTAAGGAGGCAAAAGCATGGCCCTCCAAATCAGTGATAAAACACTACAAAATTCCTGTCCCTTCAGCTTTCCAATATCATTCAGGTTCAAAGGAAAAGGAAATTTTTTCTCTTTTTTGTTTTCCATCCATAGATATTTCTAGAGTTTTGTGGGTTTGGTGGGGTATTTTTCCCCTAATAGCAGCTCTTGGGATTTGGAGAGTAATCAACTAGTTTGCTGCTAAGTTTCCTCAACTTTAACATCTGTGATTTTTCCGACTAGATACAATGATTGATGTCCTGAGTGCTTTGTGACATTAACTGGGAAGCTGACACAATCATCAGCTCAGACTAGAAGCAAGTGTGGAAGTGTCAGACACTGGATGGCTGAATTGACAAACCTGCCCCAGCTCAAGACAGATGCCCTGCAATAGCATTCAGTGCAGCCCACTGTGAGAAAGGATAGCAGCAAGTGGCTTCCTGCACATTGCCAGGGTCTAGGAATGTGTGCACCAGTGTCTTTTGCTTCTCAGCAGACACGTATTAACATTGTACCCTGCAGCAATCTGCTCATGTATCTGAGCCTCGTGCAGGAGGCAGTGAAGAAAGGGCCAGCTAAGAGAAGCTCAGCTACAAGTTGCTGGCAAAGGAAGAGAATATTTTGTCATAGTCTCAATGTGATTGAAGCATTGTTAGAGGGGTTTGTCATACCACATTTGGCTTCTGATGCATACCTTCTCAATTGTGCTCAAAGGCTTAAAAGTTTTGATTAAAGACTTTTATTTAAATTACCAAGCATTGGGAGAGTTCAAAATTTTCTGGTGACAATTACTTATGACAGAGTTAGGTTATTGGTTTGTAAAAACATTACATTTATATGACACCAGTGTATAAAGTATCTAGAAAACCATGGATCCACTTGGGAAGTCACTGTCTCAGAGGCTTGCTGAGATTAAAACTCAGCTTTGCATTTATCATCTGCTACATAAACACCAACAGGTCCAGCAACTTTACTTCTTTTGGGATAACTGTTAGTAGTCAATTTTTGGTTTGTTTCAAGGACCTCAACACACGTTAACCAACACAGATTGCCACAGTTTAGTATCTTCTTGTTCATCATTCCATTTTTCAATCAGTACGTCTGTTATGAAAAGTGCTATATTACTTTTCATCTCCTGTGCTATTTTAACCTAGCACAACCCACTGCCTTTTGTTCACATATGTGGCAGAATGTCACTATGGTAATAACTGTGCTATTTTTTTCAGCTGTTTTAATGGTATGATAACATTTGTTCGAAGCTAGAGATTTGCTGGGGTACTATTTCTCACATCTGGAGCATATTGCCTATCGAGGTTTGTTCTGTTGATTCAATTTCTGATTATAAATCCAGCCCTAAATTTTATTTGTTCTCCTTGGCTTCCACTCAATGATGTAAATTTGTGGGTTTTTACTCTTTATGTGTAATTTTCCTTAAGACATCCTGTGAAAATCGCTATGCAAGCACAATGCGTGCTGCATGGTGTTATTAAGTATTCTCTTTTGCGCTGTACAGTGAAAGAACTGTATAATTCATTTTGTTGTAGCTTCCCAAGGAAATATATTCAGCTAAAATATTTTTGATTAAAAATTGATGTGTCATTTAGTTACTTCCCACTGATTTTAAGTGAACACGAATGGGATAGACTGGAGGATTTTTGAAAGGTGTGGTGATCTCATGTATTTTCTTCAGGTTGAATCTAAAAAGACTTCCACTGATAAAATAATATTTCCAAGCTATCACACCTAATTTCTTATGACAATGTTCTTATGGAAGTCAAGACTTTGGAGTAAAATAATCAAAAACATATGTACTTCATAGTTAAGGCATCTCCTTTCCTTACTCTTTGAATTTTAGTATTACAGATCATAGCATGGAGCACCATGGTATGCAGTAGTGCTTAAAATATTCTGCTGGTGAGAAGGCAGTGTGAGAACTGCTATTTTAAATTTTAAAATCCCATTTTTACGTCAGAGCAGGATATGATTATATACTGCTACTTTGCAGTTCACCATAACAGTAGTGAATAGTGAAAACTGCTGTGGAAACATGGTAGACTGACTTTCTCAACAGATTTTAACCAAACTGCACTTCTGCAGGAACCATCTCTGATGCATTAGATTTCTAACAGGTTCTTTTGTGGAATAAAAAAATTTGCTTCCTTTAGAGCTCCTCTCAGCTCTTAGAGAAGTTGTCTTTGATGCTTTGCAGAGGGGTAGCTTTTTCTACAGAACTGCAACCAAATTTTATTCTCTGATCTACATGATCAGCTTTCATTTATCTTCATAGTATTGATAAATGAATACATGAGCTGACCTAATTGATTGTAAGTGCTATAGCTTACATCGACAAAATAAGTTCTAATTCAAATAAATCCTATACATCCCCTTCTTTAATAAGCATTAAATATGAATCAAAATGCCATTAAAAATTAGGAGTATCTCCAGATCTCAATATGCACTGAGTTCCACTAAAAGTAATAACGGTACTGAATCAAATCCAAATGGAAATACCCCTTCAAACAGGGCAAGGGAAATTTAGAACTGGATCTGAGTTTATGTGACTTAAACCTGTCCTTAACAGGTACTAAGGTACAACTAGTCCTTGCTTAACTGATATATCCAGGGCACAAAAACTTGGGATCCTCTGCTGAGCTCTATTGAAGTCAAATGTTGACTTGTTTTTGAAGACATTGTCATCCTTCTGAGAAACTGAGGTACAAAAGTATCTCTTTCTGCTCTTGTCACTGACTCTTTTCATCAGCTTCTCCCTGTTTCAGTCCTCAATGCAATATCCTGTCTGCTCTGCAGTGTTTCTATTCCTTATCTGCATATTTCTGGCATATATTTTTAATTCTCTTTCTTTTGTGGAATCTTGATTCATAGACCTATGTCTACTCCTCTGCCCAAATACTGGGGGGAAGGGGAGTGGGACGAGGTACACAGATCTAGACTAAATAACTCAGAAACCAGATTTTTGGCTCAATTTTTTGTTCCTAGCTCATCAGTTCTTGTAAATTGTATGTCTCCTGTATATCTAGTGGGGTGAAGAGTGTACTTTTAAAAGCCATCAGGAGGAGGCCCTATCTGCCTGAATTTTAATTGCAAGATAAAAGCCAGCATTAGGTACACGGTTTGTCATACTCTGTGACCCGCGTGATGGAGACAAGGGAATATTGTTTAGGCCTGTACTTCCTTAGCTTAAGACAACTAAAATTGAATTTTCTTTCTTCCTGTCCCTCTTTTATGTAATTGTCACTGGCATTTCAGATGTATTTCCATTAATTCAAATTTCCAGCTGTGCGGTTCTCTGACCTGTCTTAGCCTTCCCATTTCAACATCCTTCAAAATCCATCCTTTTCTTTACATCTCCACCAGCAAAACTTCATGTCATTTTTTGCTCTTTTGGTTTTTTCCAAGTTTGCAGTCTCTAGTCTCTCTCACTGAACATTTTTTTCTTACGATTTTTCAGCTTGAAACATTAATTCAATTCTGCTCCAAACCACAGTTAACATGAGATCTGAGATCCTCGACTGAGTCCTTATCTCTTGTGAGATAAAGCATTAACTCTGCTCTCTCTGATTGAGAGAGGCAAAACCAAGTTGCTGTGTAACTGTTAGTCTTCTCCTCATTCAAGTGCCCTTCTGGCTTGTACTCCTTTTCTCTCACTCTCCATATATTTTTATACTTTGTTCATTTTTCTGCCTTTCTTCCCCTTTTGGAAGTTCTTAATGTGGCTCTTAGATTAAGGCAGTGGAGGCATGGACAATGCAGAATACATGATGGACAGTTCCTGTTCCCAGCTGGCCTGGCAGGACCCTCCTCCTCTCTCCCTTGACTGGAAGGGAGCAAAGACAGAAACCAGTGTTGGGCCAGCCACCTACTGTGTTTCCTTCTGTACTCTTCCCTCTGCTTAGTGATTTTCTTAGAGTGCATTAAGGAATTCCAGCCTTCCAGTCCAGTAATGATTCCCTGAGTCATTTCCTAGTGGATATAGGAGCCATGGCATTTTCAGGTTGTAGTGCTGTGGAGAGCAATTTATCCTTTTAAATCTGAAGGATATTGATAATTCTGGCACTTGTACAAGAGGGTTTATGTGCTTACTTCAAATTTGTTTGCTTCAAATAGTACTTTTCATGTATCTTTTATTTCTACAAGAATTATTTTTAATATCAAAGCATTCATGCCATGAGATGGTTTTGAACTTCCCTTGGTTCTATGTTTAAACTTCAGTGAGAATAATATTTTGATTAAAATATTTTTCTTAGACTAAAATGACAGAGCAAATATTAATGAGTGATTTTGCACCACAAGAGCCGCAGAGAATGAAACCATCTTTACAAACCACATTTTTTTCCTGCTCACTTGAACACTGAATGACTATTCTACCTTCCTGGGAACAGCACTTTTTGTCCTAATTGTACTTTTAGTTTCCAGGAGGGAGTCATACAGGACAGAAGACACCCATCCATTTTAGCATTTGCCTGTTCTAGTGGACTTCCACTCCACATGAAATAGCTGGAGCTGATCAGTTGTTTTCCCCCACAAACTCACTGCACTTCCATGCATATACTACCATGTCTCGCTGACCAAAAATTCTGACCTTGTTGAATTTGTGTTCTGTCTGGAATACTATTGACAGGAAAAAGCAATAGAAGATTTTAGTCACTAGTATCCTCCTTTTCATTCACAAAAGGTCATCTCTCTTTCTTCACTACTTCCATATGGGGAGAGGGGTCCATCTAGTATATTAACCTTTATATTCAAGGTTAAGGATGAATAAAGAATTACAAGATCTACTACATGATATTTTAATCTTATTTTTCTGCCACTGCAGAACTTTATTGCTGCCACACAAAACTTGTGGTGCTTGCACTGTCTGACTTCATATGATGGATTACTGAGAATGAAAAATTATTCAGCAGTAACACCTCACATCACTCCAGTGCAATCTCACATGATGATAAATGCTTCAAGTTGTCTGAGCTCAGACTTGTAGAAGGGAAGATTGAGGATGTTCAACAAAAACAAAAGGCAACATGAATGGACTTTCAAGGAAAGATGAGAGATAAAATAAGATGTTACACTGCTCTGATAGAGGGGACAAAGCCACATTTGTGTTTGATTGGTGGTTCTTGCAGTCTGGAAATGAAAGGAGAAGAAACTTGACCATAAGACAATTTTATTTGAGGAGTGAATTTAAGTAAAACTAAATATTAGATATCCAGTTCCCTGGCAGAGACTAACAGGACTGACATAAACCAACTTTCTTAAGACGTCTTCAGCGCTGAAAGTTTCCTTTACATGGATAGCTTCCAATAGAGACTTTTCATGTTTGCTCCACTGATATCAGAAGTTTTGGCCTTGCAAACAAGTAACTGAGCCTAGGATTTACGTTTCCTGTGGTCCCTTCTACTTCACTGACTGGTCTGGGACATCTCAATGGTAGAAGGGGCATAACCAATAAATCTGGCTCAGTTTTCTTCAGTGTTTCCACACTGACATCAGGTGATAGCCCAGAGGTATCTCTCAAAAATGCAGCAACAAAGGTGGGAAGTAGGTTGCAGGAGTCAGGAAACTGTACCCCAAAAAAGCTGTCTGAAAGCTAACACTCAGAAGTAGTTTCTTCTCCAAGCATCCCTTTGCACATAGAATTTTCCTAGATTTAGCAGCTTACATGCGTCTAAAAGGAACTAGAATTTGGCACAGGCTGTGAGCACTTATGGACACAGAAGCGTCTGAACACTCCATTGATAGGAAAGTTTCCTCGCACAAATGGCACCACAGGCTCCATCAGGGCCATGCATAACTCCCACAATGCCTGCAAAGGTTTCGCTCAGCTGTGAGCTAGGAGGTGAGGAGGGCTTTGAAGACATCTCAGAAGAGAAGTGGGAAAACCTTGAGTGATCAGTAATTAGGGGCACTATTCATACTGCCATTATGTCATGGGGTGTCTCTGACCCCATATGAGGCACCCCCATGGAGATTTCCCCATATGAAGAGAGGCCTTGCCTTCTATGACTTGGACTTTGCAGGGATTGAAGCACATATGGAAGCTCAGCTATAGGACTAGAGAAGTCTGGCAGAAACCTGGGGGGTTCCAAGGGGGTTAGTGCATAGCAAAAGTAGGGGGTCTGAAAGTATCACATGCTGACTGTCCCTGGTGAGGCCATTCTATGTCATGCAGCCCTCTCTGAACAATGTTTCTAAAACATTTGACAATGTCCATCATGAGTGAGGCTCTGGCCTCTGGGTTGTCCAGCATCAAAATTTCTGTGCAGCAGGGAATGGAAGGACTCCCTCCTGGCAGTTTACCCTTGAATTAACATCGCTAGCACCCAGAAATGGAAAAGCTGCATCTTGCCCTTTGGCCATTTTTAAAGGGATCCTGGGCATGAGGGTGTGGGGTGCCCTGAGATACATCAGCCCCCAGAAGTCCATGAGGGCAACCTGTGGGTGTGGGAAGCTCCACGATATGAAGCTGTTGCAAGGACTGGAGGGAGGGACAGAGACCAGATGCCCAACTGTACAAAAGCAGCCACTCTTCAACACTCCTACCTCCACACAAGGCAGTCTCTAGGCCAACACAAGCTGCATCCCATCACGTCCTCAAGACAATCTTGGAAATTCTCCTGCTAGGTGTCACAGACATAGCCCATACAGTCCACCTCCAGTATTTCACATTTAAATAAATATCTTTCTCACCAGAAGCAAAATCTGAAAAGCATGTTTTTGTCTGCAGTCAAGCAAAAAGAAAAAAAAAAAGAAAAATATGAAAAGGAAAAGGAAAGAAATAAATAACTTCTATTCCTGCCAAGCAGGACTGTTTCAGGTGTCAAACAGCAATCAATTACTGCTCTCCAGTTAGAATACTTGTGGTTGAAGAAATTTTAACCTTAGATTTCATACTTAAAAGACATGAAAAGCCAACATTGCTATCTCAATTTAGTTTCACAACAAGTAAATTTTAAAATATCTAAACTGACAGTCAAAATTTGTTACATAGGGAACTGATGTCAGATCCAGCTATATTCAAAATCTAAAACTGACAGAAAACTTTGTTATACTTGGATTTTATGACATGCTAGAGTAAACAGGATTTTGCCTGACAGCTTCTCAGGCAGGCAATCTTACCATTCTTGTATTGTGAAAAGTGTTAGCAGTAGAGCAGTGTAAGAGGTATATGCCAATATGCAACAAAACCTGTGGAGAATTGTTGATGTCACTTGAAAATACGTGATGTAAAGACAGCTTCAGCTTTGTTTTCGTGATGGACTTACAAGAGCTTTAGAAAAATCAGATCAACCTCCTTACAGTATGTAAATTCCTGAAACTGTAATAACATTTTCCTGAAGTGTTATATTTTCATTATTTTTGCTAATTTTCAGCTTAGCAGATCTTTGATTTTGCAACTTTTTTTTTTTTTCAAAGAAGCATCATCTCTTTTTTTCTGTTTTGTTGTCATTCTTTGGATTGTTTGTGCTTCAGATACATCTAACAGTATATCTTATGAGGAGGCCAGATTTCGTCCTAGTATTTATCTTAGGGACTCCCTAATATTCAGTGGAATGCACTTTTTAATGCATACATTCAAGTTTTCCTTTAGAGAATAACACTTATAGCTCCAGACAGGTAAGTTGGGCTTATCCCTGTACTGCACTCAGTAAAATGACAAATTTTTGGACATCTCTATCCATCACCAAAGTGTCACTGCTCTAATATATAGGTTCTGTAGTTGAATGTAATTAAAGTATGCATTATTGATGTGTCTCTGCAAGAAAAGAAGCAGCAAAAACGTACTGTTGTCATCATTATAATTCTGAATACAACAGCATCTGCAGTTATTAGTTTTACCTAGTATCTTACAGGAGCAGTACTGTTTTAATTAACTATCTGAGGTAGTTTTTTCCTCTGTTCATTAAACAGCTTTCTCTGGTTTCCCTATCAGGATAACTCTGTTCACTTTTCTCATTAATCTCCCTCCACATAATCTGATAGCAACTTTATTTTCTTTCCCTGAGCTACCCCAGTGTTTTCTCTCTCCATTTAAATTTACCTCTGCTCATTATTTCTTTCCCTTTATTTATTCTTCTCCTATGAACCCCCAAATATAATTTCCTTAAAACCATGCTCCTGTTTTTCCAACTGCTGCAACTTAGATGCTTCCAAAATCTCTTCCTTGTGAAATATCTGGAGCATTAGGTTATTCTGTATTTGAGGACCCCCATCTGTGAATGCTTTCTCTGCATTTTCAAGTGCTCCAGGACTACCTAGGAGATTCTGCTGGGCTCAAGGCTCATTGCAATGCATGATCCATTCTATGACAAATATAAATGTCACAGTATTGAGGAGTACTGCCTTTCACTGAAGAACTGAGATGCAGAGATGACAGCCTGCCCGTGCAAGTTCATGGCAGAGCTTGGAGATAGTGGGCAATTTAATGTCTTTATTACCAAACTACCTCATCCTCGTCACTGGTAGAACTGAGTCATGGTTATCAGTCACAGATGAGTACAGATGATTCAGAGGTTCATTAATGAAGCACTCTTTGATGTTGTTCAAGGCTGAACTAATTAGGTTTGGAGATACAGCCAGAATATTCAAGAATCTTATTGTTTCTCTTTGTTTGCTTGTAATTGCTGTTTTGCAGTACAGCAGTTTTCTGTGCTAGGGGATTTATTTCTAATTTCTACAGAGTATTACATTACCCTTTAATGTAAGTCCCTGGTGACATTTTTCAATGATTCATGCACACTTCATATATACCAATTTATTTTTAAATGGAAGGTGCAGAGGAAAACCTTAAAAGACACACATCTGTACAGGGAGCTGTGCTGAAGACTTTGCATTCAAGGAGTTGGTGATCTTGGATAGGATTCATCTGCTCTGTTAGGGCTTGAGAAGCCCCCATGTTATTAATATAATATGCAAGTTATAGCTTTGGGAAAGGTAAACTCTACATGGATAAAGGGTTGGTGTGCATGGAACCTGATCAGGAGAGCACTGCTCATTGAGGAGGGAGTGAGCCACAGCACACCTGAGCAGGCACAGGCTGGTATCCACTGGACTGAATGTCCAGCATGGCCTCCAGGCCTTGTTGTGCCATCTACATCCATTGACTGCAGGATGAGCTCCACCAGTTCATGGTACCTGGAGAGCCTGCAGGCAGCTCCCACCAGATTCTGCTGATCACAGCACCTGCCTGGCCTTGACTTCATCTAAAAAAAGGGCAGCATGTGTGAGCATCCTGTAGGAATACAGTAGTTTTCTTGTATACAGTACAATTATTGTATTATACAATTGCTCAAATGGCTGAAAAGGGAGACCTTCCCTCTGCAGGTATGATCAGCTCTGCATAGCATGAGGAGGAAATTCCATTCAGTCTTGGCTCTGATGCTGTATGAACACCTGTGCCCTCTGTCTGAAAGAACATAACATCTACTCACTACACATATTTCTTTCCAGTCTGTCTTATTAAAGCAATTATATTATTGATACTTTTGTTGTCTGGCCCTTTTTATTGAGGTCCAGGAACAGCCCTGCATGGGCTTGTCCTCTCTCTCACCATCCCCCAAAACAACCTCTCCATCACTCTTACTCAGTACAAAGTCACTAAAGACCTTAAATGTACATTATTCTGATTTTAAAATATAGCTAAAGATGGAAAACCGAAAAAAACCACCAAAAACTGAGGCAGCTTCTTGTAATCAAATTCAGGATTTGTCCCTGATTTATGAATTGTTTTGTGTGGTCACTCTTTATGAACAGAACATACTCATTCATGTAACTTAGTAATGGGGTACAAGTCATCATAGGGGAGGAAATAAAATCCATGCAATATTTATTCCTAAAATATTACTCTCAGCTTGGAAAACCAGCATCTGAGGACTTTTGATGCTTAGGCAAGAAGCTTAGTGAGACTGCTCTACACTTAGAATAATAGTTAAACTTCTCAGTCAGAAAGTCAGATGATGATATGATTAAATCATGGGAGCATAAATCAGGATTCTCATCCAGGTGACTTTCATGAGAAACTTTAATTAAACTTTGATTAGGTATAGATTGGAGAGGAGAGGTATTTTTGTCTTGCCTATCCACCTCTGTGTTCACCTCTCCATTTGTTCACTGTCTAATAATTTTTGAAGCTACCAGTCAATCTTAATTCATTATGACAGACTAGGTGAAGTCTTAAATATATCAGACAACAGGCAAACCAGAACCCAACAGTACTGCTTGGAGAACTATTTGCTATTTCCTCTTTCCATTTTTTTTTTTTTAATCTTTCTGTTGTATAAGAGATGGAAATATTTCTGTCCTTTTTGATCAGTCCATAGAATCAGTTAGCCTGTATCCTATTTCTATCATTAACTGGAACAAGAAAAGCATTTATACAAGTACAGAATTACCTGTCCACAATAGAGTGGTTCTCCACAGTGGGATATCTATTCCCATGCTCTCTTAGTTAACAGCTGTAGTTCAGCCTGAACAGGATTTTATATCTCTTCTCTTTCCTAGTTTGGCTTTCTCAAGACAAAAAAAAAAAAAAGTTAGTTTTTCTGCCTACCTGCTTGTGTCCCACACCCACCAAAAACCATTGAACCCACTGGGCATTTTTAGCAAAACCTGAAAAAATAAGAGAAGTCTGGTAAACCATATGAAAATTGGTGGTTCTGGAAAGGGGTTTATATTAATGATCCCACTCAAAAACGTCTGGCAAAATTCACCTGCAATACACCTGGTTTGGTGATAGCTTGGGAGCCAGCCTTCAGATAGAGACCTGCAGTAGAGCTGCCTCTGGCAAACAAGCATCAGGGGCTGGAGAATGAGAGCTAGGACATATGGGGGGAAAGCAGATGAGGGGACAAGGCATCCAGTAAATCAGTTGGATTAGTGTTTACAGACAACTTGCTTCAGACACTGTTGCTTCTGTAATGAGAAAAAAAAGGTGCAAAAGGATGAAAATTTTCATATCAATCTCTTCATGTTATTCTGGAGGAAAAGAGAAAAAAAGGGTCCCTGCCACCATGAGGAAGTCATACAGTGTTTGCAGGGAGTAACTCCATTGTACTGAGTGAAGTGTTTATGAATTTTTTAATCCATGTAAACCAGAGTAGTTTAATTACATATAAAAAAAGGATTGCATAACCTCTGTAAGGTGTTGAATATTTCATGGCAGCCTAAGGATGCAGCATGTTCCATTAGTTGAAAAAGCCCTTGAGGATGTGTGAAAGCACTGGATGAGAGTATCTCTATGTTAGATAGGAAAGCATGCATACATGTATGTGTATATCCATAGGGGAGAAGAGAAAATAGCTATGGGCAATGTAATATTGTGAGCAATAGTTTGTATCTCATTGATAGGAAGCAGGTATTATATACAAAGATACAAGTATATTTCATTATAAAATCTCATTTTATTAGTATAATAGTTTTGTCTTGAAGCACCATTTTGCTTTGAGATGTGCCTTTGATTTCCTTCAAAGAGAAAAAAGAATGCTTATGTAAAGTCTGAACCACATTCATATACTCTTATCTGAGTATCAGGATGTTAAATAGTACCTTGTTAGTAATTTTTGGCATTTGTCTAAGATGTCTTTGTTTCTATGCCATCAGCTTGCTGCTGAATGTTCACATTCCTTGTGGCTATTTGAAGAAAATAAGATTTAATTTAGCAAGGTATTTATTGTTAATCTGTTAGATAATTTAGTCTCCACTGGCATAACGAGACTTTATTCATTCAGTCATTTATTTTGCTCGTAGCTTCAGCACAAGCACACCATAAAACATATGAATTCCCTTAAATGCAGTTCAGAGATGGTGTGCACTACATTACCTGCAGCTCAGGTTCACACCTTCTGAAGAGCAGGGACCTGCAATGAGTTCAGCATCTGTAGTGGATAGATGCAAGTTTGGCTGTGCAGCCCAGCTTGGTTAAACAAGAACATCCCTCTCTAAGCAGATACTGAAAACAGCAGATAAAACTTTAGTTTTATTCATCTGTCCTTGCCATGTCTCCTAGATTAACCCATTAATAGCACATAACAGTTTAATAATTTAAAGCTGTTCCATACTTAGCTCTTTCAAAACATAAAACTTGGCTTTTCTCATCTGTCACAGACCTGGGGCCCAGGTCAGCTCTGAGTTGGATAGTAGCAATTTAGCAAGGTCCAGAAACACAGGGCAACACTGATCTATAGGTGCCTGAAACAAAAGATGAGGCAGACCTTGCCAGGACACAAGGATCACTGCTGTGATGTGGCTGATGAGAGCAGGAGAGGAAGAAGTTGAGCAAGTGCTGTTGGTGCTTACAAGGCATGTTTAGCTAAAGATGTGTACATGTGCAGGAAAAGGTTTGAGGTAATAAACAGCTGGTCTTCACCATTTCCCTGTGAACACAAAGAGCTATGACAAGCAGTCACTCCCTTCTACTGCTGGCAAAGCAGATTACTGGGCCAACCAGATCGCTGCTTTGCTGTCTCCTCTTTGATTTAGTCCAAGTTGTCTACAGTGAACCTTGGCCCACATTTCATTCCAGTCTGTTGTCACGGTTTAACCTCAGCTAGCAGCTCAGCCCCATACAACTGCTGCTCACTCTCTCAAAGAGGGAAGGAGAAGACAATCAGAAGAGTAGAAGTGACAAATAATTTAATGGGTAAAAGAAAAGCCACCCACAGAAGCAAAGCAAAAGAATCCATTCATTGTCCATTGCATGGGCAGGCAGGTGTTCAGCCATACCCAGGAAAGATGGGCTCCACCATGTGCAATGTGACTTGGAAAGACAAACACCATCACTCCAAACTTCCCCCTTTCCTTCTTGCCCCAGTCTGATATCCTGGGCACAATGCCCTATGGTTTGGGATATCGCTGTGGTCAGTTGAGGTCAGCTGTCCTGGCTGTGTCCCATCCCAACTCCTTGTGCACCCCCAACCTACTCCCTGGTGAGGTGAGAGGCAGAAAAGGCCTTGACTCTGTGCAAGTGCTGTTCAGCAACAGCTGAAACATCCCTGAGTTGTTAATACTGTTTCCAGGACAAATCAAAACCAGATTCTGTGAAGAACACTATCCCAGCCCAAACACAGTACCACGAGATGGAGATTGCATTGGATTATCCCCCAGGAAGGCCTGAGTGGACTGGTCTGCTCTGTGTCCATGTGACCCTTCCTCTAGTGTGGGTGAGATGACCAGCAAACCCATTTGAGCCCACCAAGCCCATACCTTTAATGCTGCAGGAAAGGCAAAACCCATGCTGAGGGGCTGCTCGGCTTTTGCCTTTAACATGTCCCAAAGCTACTTAAAACCCTAAGCCTTCAAGTCACGTTGGGTTGTTGCAGGTGCCAGACAGGCTTGGGTCCAAAAGGATGATTAAATCTCAACTTAATTTTTTTGATCAGTATAACCTCAGGGTGTTATTTCACTTGAAAAGTTTAAACAAGCTTTTTAATGAACTTTGGTACGGGACTCAACCACAGAGGCAAGCTTTTCTGATGCAAGCCTGGGAAATGCCATCAGTGTACACACGACAGAAACTGTCTTTTCTCTCTTCATGAGAGGTTGGGAACTGGAACTCTCAGTGCTCCCAGTCAGCACCTGCCATTTAAACACACTCAGCAACAACTACGTCTTGCTGGACTTCATGGGTTCATCCTCCCTCACAGAGAGCTGCCCTCATTTATGGCTTCTCACCACCAAAAAGGCTGGTGGATTTGCTGTTCTGTCCTGCTCCCTTCCCATAATAAAATAGAACAAAGCCCAAACAAACAACAAGCAAACAAACAAAAGAAAAATCCTGTTTGCTTTGTGCTGCTGTAGCAAAACAAATTTGTTTCCAAAAGCTCAGCAGGAGTAGCACACATGCTGGAGAAAGCAACAAGGCAGACTGAAAAGGAAGCAAGATTTCTAAGTCAGCAGCGGTGGCTTTAAATCTGTTCACCCCATCCTGTGAAAACTAAGTTGCGAGTGTGGATAGTGACTGGCTTCTAGCCTTGCGGTTTTAATACCTAACTGAGATCCAAGGCAATTTAACCACAGCAATTCAGTGCATTCATTTAAATTGCAGAGAGATGCTTCTTGAGACTGCTGAAGGCAAACTGCATCCATGTTTTAGTGTTGCTTTGATAGAGCCTCACCCAGTCCACATAAGGAACACCCCAAATCCCATTTCTCCAAAATGGGTGATTTTAACTCTCATTTTTGTCTTTGAAAAATGCCTTTATCTCCTGGTTATCACCTGGAAGATACAATTTCACTCAATGGATTTTTACTGTTCCCATGACTCCTCCAGGCATATTTCAAGAGATGTCTCAACTTTAATTCTTTCACTGTCCTCTTTCCCCTAATCCTTTTCTTTAATGCCATATAATCAGGAAGAACACGATCAGTTAGTCAAATTAGAGCACAGATGATATGCCATGAGCCAGAAGGAAGGAGAGGGATTAGTGGCTGGTTCAGACACATGGCAGTATCTAATTAGTTGACATCTTGTGAAATCCTGTGAGATTTTTGGAGAGTGGAGGTAGGGAGCAGAAGAACAGTTGCTAATAGGTGATGGTGATAAGCTTTCCCATAGTATCCCACGGAAGTGATTGATTACTCTGAATATTTTGAAAATTGTCATGGGTAGAGCATTTTTCTACATCTAAACAATTCATTTGGGCTTTTTAATACTGTTCACAGATGGGAAGGTGGGTCATTTACAGCATGACTTCAAAGAGTTTAGTCAGAGGACGGAGAAAAACTACAGGGAATGCTGAGATTTTAGCTATTGCTCTTGCTGGCAGGAAAGGAAAAAAAGTCCCAACTGGTGACTGAGCAGACTTCACAGAACACAAGGTTGGAAGATCCTGAATGAGACACTTAGACCTTTAAGCTACCCAAAGGGAGATGAAAGGCAACCTTCCCTGCAAGATGGGTTACAAACATGTCAGAAACAGAACCCAATATTTTGCTGTTTGAAGCCCGGGGACTGACAATAAAGTTTTAAACTTGTACTAAAACTGTAGTGAAATTGGCTGCAAGAATGTTCATCTCCCATAGCAGTGAGAAAAATGAGATCTACATTTGTTTGATATTTTACCTCTGTTTTCATTAACTAACCTGTTACACTAACAATTACTATGCTGTCATTAACACTAGCCTGTCACAATCTGTTACAGTAATTTATACTTGAAATACTAATGTGACAAAACTCCAGCTGTACTTAATTTTATAACAAATTACATAAGAGACAAAAAAAAAATCTTTCAGTTTGGACATCAAGAAGAATTTTTTTGCTGAAAGGCTTGTCAAGCATTAAAATGGACTGTCCAGGAAAGTGGTGGAGTCACCATTCTTGGAAGTGTTCAAGAAACAACTGGACATGGCACTTTGTGCTATGGTTTAGGTGGCAAAGTGGTGTTCAGTCCAAGGCTGGACCCAGGGATTTTGGAGGTCTTTTTCAGCTTTAATGATCCTATGATTCTGTTCTGTTCTGTTCTGTTCTGTTCTATTCTATTCTATTTTATTCTAGCATAATTTTATAATAGGCATGAAAATCAAACATATATCTTAAATCAAAAGCTGGGACAAACATGAGTATTTTTTCATGAGAAAAAATGTTGATAGAATAACATAGGATTTGATATTTGGTTTATATTTTAATCTGGAAAAAATGAAATACAAGATGATTGACAAAAAACCCAATGAGACAAAAAACTCAATAACAATAACATCTCAAAAAAATCTGAGGAGTGACTCCCTTAGGACAGCAGACAATAAGTTTTGAAATGTGAGGGCATGCAGAGGTAAAGATTAGCCAATACTACAAAAAATTTGAGACAAAGAAACAAAAATAGTGTGAACATGTGGAATATTTATTTTTAAAGGACAAATTGAATCTTCTAGGAAAATTTATAAATTCTTTGTCTGCAGTCAAAACACTAAAAGGGAAAAACTGAATCAAAGACTAATTTCCAACTGATAGACCAAACCCCTCTTTTTTGGTGGATAGCCAGTGGAATTACATAAGGAGCTTTGCAAACCATCTTGTAAGCCATGTTCTAGTACATAGTCTGTACTCATAATCTTAATTGTAATGCAGCCAGTAGTAGATCCACAGTTAGGATTTTGAAAATTATTAAGAAATATAATTTCCATTAATTTAGCAATTACTGGTTTTTATGACACTATATTAGATACAATTTTTAATATGGATTTTTATTGTACAATTTTGTTACACTTATTTTTTCCATTATAATGGCATTTTATAGGTACTTCAATAGTCAGGTAAGAAATAAACTTTTGAATTTGCATGAAGCAGTCTTTACAGAAGTCCCTCTTCATTCCTTCATATTATACTTCTTTTTTTTTTTTTTTTTAAAGTGATGAAATAACAGTAGCCATGCTGGCTCACACTGGAGGTCCCTTTATCCCAGTACCTTGTCCTTGGCAGCAAACAAGGTGGGATGCTCAAGGAAATATGAAAGAACAGGATGAACATATAGGATGTTTTGTCTGTACAATAAACTCCAAATTTTTGTGGCCTGTGTACACTCAGAGGTTTATAAGCACTAATAGCTTCTACTTGACCAAGAACCATGAGGTCTCTGATCCCTTAAAATTTTAGTAGCCAGAACATGCCACGAAAATGGATTATGTGTGCAAAGATATACATCAAGTTTTATTTGCTGCATGCCAGGTTTTGTACTGGCAGACACAGAACCGAACTTATTCCTATTCACTTTCTGAGAAATCCATGAACTCGATCTTATTTGTAGCTCTTCTCTGAAGCGTCTTCCACTTCTGTCTCCTTATTTTTCCTCTCTGAACATTTTATTTTATTCTTCCCTTTTTGAGATGAAAAAAGCAGAACTGTATGTAATGAACCATACAGCTATGGTATAATGACATTCTGCCTGACTCTCTGTACCTTCTGCCAACAATTTAATATTTAGATTTTTGACCTCTGTCAAGCATTGATTAGCGTTTTCATCAATGCATCCAGAACTTTTCAAAATAGCACTTCTGAGTAGATATACATACATATATGTATAATGCTGCATTTTATATATGAGACATTCTTTCTTTGCCCTCATTCCCCTGAAGGATTTATGTATGATACACTCTTCCTTCATTTCCCTCAAGGATCAAGTATTATCTGAAAACTCTTACTTTGCCACTTCCCTTCTCTAGGTGCACGTACATGTTTCACACAGATCCATGCAGAACTCATAAATTCCTAAAATGGAAAGAGCTGAGACCTCATTCCTATGCTGTGTTTCTTATTCCAACCAATTACTTGAACAGGAACCACCAGCATCCCCTGGCAGCAGAGACTGCCAAAGGCATATGGGACTGCATCCCTGGAGCACAGCCAGGAGATCAGGGAGGCATTGCTTGTCCCCTTCTGCTCAGAACTCACTAGCTACATCTAGATACTGTTCTCCAACACAGGAAAGACATCAGTAAACTGCAGCAAGTTCAGTGACTGTCAGGGCTGGAGCAGTGTCCCTGGGACAGGGGGTTTGTCCAGCCTGGGGCAGAGATGGCTTTGGGAACACTGCAAAGCTACCCCAGTATCTATAAGAAGCTTGAGGAGATGGGAGTCAGACTATCCAATGTGATGTGCAGCAGGAGGAAATGAGATAATAGGCATGAATTTAGTCTTCTCTAAAGTCTCACCTTTGCTGTTAACAAAAAATATTTTAAAATCTGTGGCCTGTCCACACTGACATAAAAATCAACATGTAATGCCTATGCATCACTATCTCTTTAAGCTCATGTAAAGTAGTTCCTTTATTTTTGAGGATTCTAAAGTTTTTGAGTCCCATTCTGAACTGGATTTTACTTCACAATGGTTTCCAATTTTCCTTTGTGATTCCACTTTGCTGACCACACATGTATTCCTCACTAATTCATGGGCAGGAATAAATAGAAGACTGACTCCAGAAGACATTTTGGGCTACTTATCTAGGAAGGACAAATAGGCATCTCACTGGTGTGAGGAAAAAATAATTAAATTATTGAATGTGTTTTTAATTAGCCCTAAGGGTTCTTTTGGAGTCAGAGGAAATAAATTGGCATATTAAGAGACAAGTTTTTGACTTTTCAGTTATATCTAAACTGTAAAATATTTTGAGCATCTAATCAAACCAAAGAATGAAAAACTATCTAGCAGATCTTCCATGCAAAAATCTACTAACTGATTAACCAATTTATTTTTCTAGAAATAATATTTTTCTTCTAATATAAAGATCTAATGGTTAAGACTTCAAAATAACGAAATAATGTGTTTTCATTGTCTTAGAAATTCTAAGGTGCAGTTGGTAAGAGAAATGGTGAATACTCAATGTATAGTATTAAGGACAGAGCACTAGAAAGCTGTAGATTTATACCACAGATTTTTTTAGGGGACTACGATTTAGAGAAGTGATGCTTCAGTCACGCATACACAGAGCAACATTGACATCTAGTGGCCATAAAGTTAATTATCGCTAGAGACGGTGCACGGCTAATCTGAGACTTTTTTTTTATATTGAGCATCAGATGCTATTATTTTCGATTAACATTGTATGCACATTAATAAAAATTTGAAATACTCATATAATAAAGGCACACATATCTCTGTGCAAAAATTAATACTTTATAATTCTGATTTATGTTAGAGCAGAAAATGCTACAACACAAGTGGAGGTAAGAAAAAAAGGCCAAAAGCACTTAAAATACTCCTATGGGTATAGAAAACATTTTGATTTTTGCATGGTATAATGCCATTTATTAATCTAGTCAACCATAGCATGTAAAATGGTAATATAGCCAGAACAATCAAAGATTTGAAGTTTTTATATCCTTGCAAGCAGAAGCTTGCCATATATTACAGCAAGCAGACACATCCAACATTTCCTTAAATTAAGTCTTCAGGGCATGTTAGAGAATAGGGACAAAAATCTTGATTAGCCTGGATAAGTTGTTCTTCTTGCAACAGAGGGATCTACCTAGACAAGGAAAGGGAAAAAGAAACCTGCCCCATGGCCAGTGTTCTGAAGGATTTCACGGAGGCAATACTGATTTCCCCAGCTTGCCCAGCATAGTCACCTACCACAGCACCTGGAGTTCTGATTGCTCCAGAGCCATCAGTGCCTTAATTTCCAATGAAGAATGACCAGCAGCATGCAGTCTTTGAGTTCCTCAGCAAAAGAGAGTGCATGACACTCTGTATGAACAAAGGATAGCGTGGCTCCTCAGTCCAGCCCTATGCAGGATGAAGTAATCCATCCAATCCTGATCCTCCCTCTGGCCTGTCTTCAAGGCACAGGCAGGAGGGGGCTCCATGTGATGGAGGCTAGGCTCTCTCACCAGCCCAGATGCAGTTCACCCTGCATGCCATACAAAATAACCTGCAAGGTCAGGTCTCCTTCTCAAGCCTGCATGGACATGCACCACCCACTGCCTTTCACTTTATTCACAAGGAGTTTTATCCTTTGGCCTACATGATATTCCTTTCAGATCCTTCCCCCTGATTCTCTCTATGTTATCATGAACTCTTCAACATCACAATGAGTGAAGAATTCAAATATATGTAACCCACTTCGGGATTTGAGGTATGGGATCTGGATGACACGTAAGAGTACACATTCTTGCTACAAGACTGCAAGCACTCCTTGAGAATGTGATTTGGTACAAATCAGAAATACCACACTGAGAATGGTATCCAGCTTTCCTGGGAGCTGGAAGTAAGCCAAAGAAGAAGCAGAGGAGAATCAAACTCCTTCCATAATTCCCAGGATCTCTGCATCACTCTCCAAGTTTGAAGAGCATTACGTTTTTTAGTACCTAAAGTAAATTCAAGGGAAGCAGGTCATTCCTGGGTCAGGCATAGATTCTGGGTCAAAAGCACAGAGAAGTTCTAAAACAGAGTTATTAATAAAATCTAGGCAATGATAAAATGAGACATACCAATGTGTATTTGTAACATTGCCAGTAGTAAAGCTACTTTTTACACTTAAAATTGTCTAATCCTTTGATCTAGCTTCATTCAAAGACTACACAGAAGTCACAGTTATTTTCAGTGAATTAGTTCACGGTATTATTTTATTAATTAATGAACTAGGAAAGAAAGACTATTTCTTTACATTTTCATTGAATTTACTGATGACATTTGAGTTTGCACAATGATGTTGGTGCAGCACATTGACCAGCACAAGAAGTAACAGTGACAGGTGTTGTGTTGAGGTGCAGAAATACTTCCTGAAATCTGTCACAGGCTTACTGACCACTGCAATAACTTTTATTTACTTGTTTGGCAGCATGAGACCTCACTGAAGAATGAAGCCACATGGGAAACACACAAACAATAAATAGGCAAACCCTCAACATATGTTAGTAGTTTTTGCTGTCAGCTTGGTAGTTGTTTCCTTTTCTCTGTTTGGAGATTTCACATTGTGTCCATGATAAAGACACAGTAGACAGAACATAGCCACAGGTGTCATTCTTCTTGGCCGGGCATGTGTGAATATGTTCATGAATCATCAGAGCTGTTCAAGGCACCTGAGCTTCTCACTCTGACTTCAATAGAGCTTCATTATTATGAACTCATGTTTAAAAGCTCCTTTTAAACTTTATGACAATGACTGTTGGCTGTACGCTTTAGAGAAGAGACAGGTGAAGCAAGAGAGGAGTGCATTACAGAGTAAATTACAGGAGTACATTACAGATTTACATTACTGTAAATTACAGAGCGTTTTGATTGTACTGGAAAGGATGATGATGAAGATGACAAGGTTCAGTGCCTGTGGGTAAAGATCATGGGAGAAGTTCAGCAGGGCATATGTCACAGTGGGAGCCTGTTACAGACCACCCAATCAGGATGAACAGGCTGATGAGGCATTCTGCAAGTGGCTGGCAGAAATCTCATGATTGCTGGCCCTGGTACTCACAGAAACACATTTGCCAGATGTCTACTGAGAATAGAACACAGCAGAGAGGAAGTAGTCTAAGAGGTTCCTGGGGTGTGTGGGAGACAATTTCCTAACACAACTGGTGAATGAGCCTACCAGCAGAGGTACCCAGCTAGACCTTTGTTTGTGAACTAAGAAGGACTAGTGGGTGATGCGGTGGTCAGTGGGCATCTTGGGCATAATGACCATGAAATGTCAGTATTTTCTATAAGGGGTGAAATAAGGAGAAGCACCAGCAGAACTTCCACTTTGGACCTTCAGCAGGCAGACTGTGGCCTGGTTAGGACATTGATTGACAGAGCCCTTTGGGAGTCAGTCCTGAAGGGAAAAGGAGTTTAGGAAGGCTGGATAAACTTTAAAAACAAATGTTCAGTATTTGGGAGCAGACCATCCCCATGTGTGGGAAGATAAGGCATTGGAGGAAAAAGCTGATCTAGTCGAACAGAAAACTTAGGCTGGAACTTATGGATGGCAGGGATGGGTTGATAGTTCGACTTGATGATCTTAAGGGTATCTTCCAGCCTTGATGATTCTCTGATTCTATGATTTTACATGTTTCTATTTGGTTACTTTTTTCTCAGCTAATTTATAAAGTGAAGCCTTGATTCCATATGATGCCTTTTTCACTTGAACTTTCAGGCTCTATAAAGGAATTTTAGACCTGTAAGTGAATCTTCTCTAAACTGTGAGAGCCAAGGGACAAGCTAACTCTGGTCTATTTCAAAAACAGGATATTCTTTATCACACCATTAGGAAACATGAGTTCTGAATGGTTGCTACCCTCAAGAGGAGAACTTTAACAAGTATCTAATTCATGACATTACTCAAAAACAGTGACTGAGAGGGTGTTGTTTTCATGTTTTGCAAAACAGAAACACATCCCAGCCATTAAACCTCCAGATGGTTTTGTTGTTGAAGAGATTGCAAAATCTGAAAAACTGCTTTATTCATATTTTTAAATCAGATACAAATTAAAAATGCACACAAAATAGCTGTCACCTCACCACTGTCAATGTATCATTTCAATTCACAGACTTGACTCCCTATGACCCTGAATAGAGACAGAAATATCCCCACTGAGGACTAGTAATGTGTTCAAGTAGTCACTAAAAAAAATTAGGGAAATTACTTGCCAATGTCAAGTGTTGCTACATTGTAACTAGTTTGTGTAAGGTAAGTAGCTGCCTCTGCTTCAGAAGAGAGGTAAACTGTCACTGAGTATTTGTACTACTGCATGTTGTAAAACAACAGAGAAAGAATTAAGAAGGGCATAAGGACACCACTATAGTCAAGGAAAGAGCTACTGCCATTTGGAGAGATTTCTCACAAACGGCACCTCTTATATTATAGGGAATCACAGTAACTTCTCTTACCATGATGCAGATCTCTTTTTATTTCAGGGTATGTCGGTCCTTAAAATACATTCCTTAATCCTGACTACCAAAATCCCACAGCTGCTGCCCACTTCCGATTTGAGTAAGCCAAAGAAAGACATTTGATATTCAAATTTATCCTTCAGAGATAAGAACTAGAACTTTAGATCTCAGATGATGTTTCCATTTTATTGTAGGCTCACCAAGTTAAGAAAAAAAAATGGCAAAAAATATTGTAAAAGTGCTTACAGGAAAATCTGGAACTATTCCTAGCTGCCATATTGTGTAGTTTCTGACTATGAAAACATAACTTCAAATGCCTCCTATATTTACTTCCAAAAGCATAAAGCATTTTTCAGACAAAAAGCTCCTGAGTTCCATTATGGGGAATATGCACATATTTCATATACGTAGGCAGATACGTGATGCATTTTTCAGCCTTTCTAAGGTGGGGGTTTGGAGTTTAAAGAGACATAGGAAATCTTCAGAAAGGGCTTGTAAGGATTTACATTCCATCATAAATAAGCATTAATTGTTGTACTGAAATTTGTAAAAGTCTTTTGGTTTTTGCTGGGGTAGAGTTAATTTTCTTTCTAGTAGCTGCTATAGGACTGAATTTTATATGTGTGCTGAACACAGTGTTAATAACACAAGGATATATCAGCTACTGCTGAACAGTGGTTACACAGAATCAAGCCTTTTTTGGGGGGATTGTCCTGTGCAGGGTCAGAAGCTGGACTTGATGATTCTTGTGGATTCCATCCAACTCAGGAGAGTCTGTAAGTCTATAAGGCCTTTTCTGCCTCTCACCCTGCCCCACCAGGGAGCAGGCTGGGGGTGCACAAGAAGCTGGGAGGGGACACAGCCAGGACAGCTGATCCCGACTGACCACAGGGATATCCCACACTGTCTGGTGTCTTGTTCAGCATGCAAAGCCTGGGCAGGAGGAGGAAACGGGGACATTTGGAGTGATGATGTTTGTTTTCCCAAGTCCTTGTTGTGTGTGATGCCCAGTTTTCACCTGCCTGCCCATGGGAAGTGGTGAATGAATGCTTTGTTCTGCTTTGCTTGTGTGCATCGCTTTTGCTTTACCTATTAAACTGTCTTTATCTCAACACACAAGTTTTCTCAATTTTACCTTTCTGATTCTTTCCCCTATCCTAGCAGTGAGGAGTGAGAGTCTGCATATGGCCTAGCAGTCAGCTGGGGTCAAACTATGGCATAATTTTGTCTGCATAAATGTATTTGTATTGCATAAATTTAAAAAGAAAGGCAGTTGAAGTGTCTTATGAAATCCAACTAATTAAAAGCCTAAAAACTCCAAAGTGACTTTCATGTAACAGAATAGCATTTGAAATACGAACTGCTTTGGCAATCACTCTGTTAGTACAGTATTCCTGACATTGCAAAAATGTAAAACAACAAAAATCAGTGTGAAACCAGCTGGAGGAAGACGTTACCTATGTTAAATCAAACCAATTTTTATCATTTATATTCATTATCTCATAGATTGTTCTCCTGCATTCTGATGTTCACTTGCACCAATATGTGTGCATAACAGTGGTTTGGCCAATTTCACTTATACATGACACATGGAGAACAGACATTAGCTATCAACTTCTAATTAAACCTCTTGGATTCCTCTTGCTGACTATGGAGTTTAGACATAGCTTTCATTCACTTTGTGAGTTAGTAAGTTTATGGCATAAACTTATGCTTCAGAATCTTGTTTAAATATTCCTCCATATACTTTTTGGAAGATTGATATCCATGGACTGTCTATATTCATTTAAGTATCTTTGTGATTGCAACCTTGCTGTCATCCTCCTGTTAGCAGAGTTCAAATCTTCTCCTTAAGTGTTGTCATGTTGTGGCCCCATGAGAACTCAGGCCTTCTGGTCTTGCTGCAAACAATGGATTCCTTGTTGTTCACCCCTTTGACTGTTGTTAACTGTGTCCTTGGTTATCAGCATATGACGTTTAACCTTTGTTTAATATTGTTTCTTTTGATGCTTTTATATACATACAATTCCATCTGTAATTCATTCTACTAATCTTTGTATTTCTATCACAAACCTCTGCAAGTTATACAAGGCCAAGTCTGGGAAAAAGACTGAACTCTGTTTTAAGCTTCAGAGAAACATGAAAAATGAATATGCATGCTCAGCTCTAGAAATAACAAGTATGCATTTATAGTCAGTAATTTCTTTGCTCATTTCTGCAGCATAGTTAAAGAGTGACTCTGTTCTCACAGAGATATGTTTTTAAAATGCAACCCTACTAACAACTTTGCCACAGAAAACCACTAAATTTTCAAGTACTGAACTGCAGCTGCAGCTTTTTGCTGAGGCCAGTGCTAAATGAATCTTCAGGACTAATAATTTCTTTGAGCAGCATTATTGAGAAAGTGTTTAAAGCGATATACAAACTTATCTTTATTTTTATATCATCTTATTATATCCTCTCCATATGGATATAATTTCAGACAATTTTAAACAAGTTTGTAAATGAAAACACACCCTAAAGACATTAGCTAGGCCTCAAGAGTCCATGACAGAGAACAATAAGAACTCATTCTCGTAACTCTGACAGACATATTTGAGATATGATTATGTTGGAGAGTAATGCCAGCTGTTGTTCACTAATGATCACATAATTTTATATGCATGCAATGATCTTTTCATTTTATATTTATCAAGGGAAGGACATGACAAATTGACCTAACCAAGTAAATAAATTCCTGAACACAAAGCTGAAGATATATTGGAGGAGGAGTAGTTATCAAAACTAAAAGATGAGTAAATGTTTTCCTCTCTGTAAAGAAAGAGCATCAAACAGTTCACTCTGCAGATTTGATACCCTTGTCCATGCCGAACTGTTCAATAGTAAGCAAAGAAAAAAAGAGCTGGGATGGTGTCTTCTCTGAAAATTTTTATTAAATAGATAGACACAAAGACATTTACACGGGCTCATAGCTCTCCAAGCACTTTGTAGAAGTCTCAGTACATGACCTGGTAAAAAAACCCAAAATCCTATAAACGCAGTTTCCCTGACAGAGTGTGTGGTGGGCCACATGCAGTGGCCAAGTTCCCTCATGTAATCCCTTAGTTCCATGGTGTGTTTAACTGAGGAGTATTGTGCTGGATCATCTCCTGCACCAGCATAAGCATGGAAGAGGTGGTTCAGGGGCCTGTCTCAGGTACCAGCTCCCAACTGCTTATGTGGGATAGTTTTCAGCCAGATTTATTCCTTTATCGGTTCCATCACGAAGCCGCACAAGCACAAGTGACTGGGGAAGCAGAAGAATGAGAGTGAAGGGCCAAGGATCAGGCTGGGAAAGAGTGCAAAACTGCTTCTTCTGGAGGATTAGTGTTGTTTTATGCTTACACAGCAATAACAAGAGCCAATGGGAAAGGAAGTGAGACAGAAGGCAATAGCAGGAGTTAAGTAAAATCTTGGCATCTACCTTGGTCAAAGATCATCTCTCTTCATTACTCCCTGAAGTCAGTCCTCTCTCATAAAGGGGGAATAAGAAGGGTCTTTACTGAGCACCTTGGTAATTAATGACCTCCCTCAGAACACTGAAGTGCTTGCCTTGCCTAATACAATTTGATCAAACACATCCTCTCACGGTCTAACTGGTAGGACGATTCCTCCTCTCTACATGTTGTAACCGAGGCAGGGTTGAAAGAAGGAGTGGGTGAAATTTGAAACATAGTGACTAAGGTAATTGCTGCAACTGAAATTTAAAGAGTTCGTGCGCAACTCCAATTGATACTTTGAATAGAATAATTTAACATTAATTAGAGAAAGTATGAACAGCGCAGTACTTCTATGTTCATGTCAATGCCTGTACTAGAAAGATATTAGGTCATGTTGTTTTGGGTTCACTTTGGGATGTTTCCATGCAAAACAGAACTGCCTGACTCAGAGAGAACTGTGCAGCACCTAGAGCATTTCATTTGCAGAAAGATGCATGCTCAGACAGAAAAGAGATTTGAGGCCCAGAATGGGACTTCTGGGTGTAACATCAGGCAGAAGATGCAGCAGGTGTCCTCAGCCCTCTCATCCACAGTGCATTAGGCTGCACATGAAATCAAAGGTGATCACTGGCCAGCTTCACATCCTGACAGGCCTGGCACGTAACAGTATGAGGAATCATGGCTGTCAAGACTGGAACAGCTTTGCCAGGTCTCAGATGGAGACCTAGAAGCACATCCATATTGGGAGTATTAAGAGAAGAATCTGTGTGGAGCATCACATGCCCATGGAAATCTAGCTAACTGGTCAGAGGTTCAGAGAATCATAGAATGGTTTGGGTTGGAAGGGACTTTGAAAGTCCATCTAGTCCAATCTCCCTGCAATGAGCAGGGACATCTTCAATGAGAGCAGGTTGCTCAGAGCCCCGTCCAACCTAACCTTCAAGGTTTGCAGGGATGGAGCATCCACCACCTCTTGTGGGCAAGCTGTTATAGTGTTTCCCCACTCTCACTGTAAAACAAACTTTTCTTATATCTAGTCTGAATCTACCCTCTTTTATTTGCCCTATTGCAGCAGGTCCTGACAAAAAGTTTTTCCCCATCTGGAACAGGTTGGCCATGATGGAAGTGGTTGAGTCACCATCCCTGGAAGTATTTGAATAGATGTGGTGCTTAAAGACATGATTTAGTGGAGGACTTGTGAGTGTTAGTCCAGCCACTAACCTAGCACACTAAACATAAGAAACCTCAGAAGCCCAGGATTAAGTTCAAAATTCCAAAACTCTCAAGTATGCCCAGAATCTGCAGAGTCTTAGTAAGATGCACAACTTTATCCTTAAGCCCATGTCCTAATACTACAGTTGTAATCATACAATTCACAAAATAGTTACATTTTGAAGGCTGTTACTGAAATTAATTTTTTTCTTTCATGGTATCACTTTCAAGTCTGTTAAAAGTTGATTGGCACACCTTCCTCAAATTCTGGGTTTTCCTGAAGAACCTGCCCTGCTACTTGGCACTACACATAATTTATACATACCTGAACAATATGTACCTGCTAATTAGATGAGTTGTTTGTGGTATAACTTTGAGACCAAGGCAACGGAACAGGGAAGATTTCTCAGGGCTAGTAATACATGATTCCAAATTATAATGTACAGCTTTTTCTTTTAATGGGATGTGAAATATTTTGAGAATTTGTCGTAGTTTAATGTCTCAAAGTATACTAGGAATAGGACAAATGAGATTTCTCTTCATGTTAACATGCTGCCAGAAATACAAGCTTCTCCCATTGAGATGCACTAGCAATGATAAACAAAAGGAAAACTAAACTCAAATGGGCAGTGAATTAGGTGAACAACTGAAAAACCATCCTGTCAGAATAATTCTCTCCACTGTGGTAAGATCAGTCAAACTTTTATGTAATCAAAAATAAAGATATGTGATTATGGCAGTCAGACACCATCAGCATTCAAAGAAAGTTAAACACATGGTATCTAGACATCAAAATGTAAAATTCTGATTTATGATTGAAAACCAAAGTGGTGAGCAGATTGAGTTACACACTACATTCATATGGTACAGCTTTCACTTTTTTTTTAATACTCTGCATTTTTAGGGCAGTGCTCCTCAGGTTTATTTTAGTACTTGCATAAAAATCATGTGGATCTATAAAGCCGTTAGTGAGTTGGAAGACAATGCTGATGGTGGCTGACAAAATGGGAAAAATAAATTAAATACCCCTATTTGCTAGCAACCCTCTCCTCACCTTCCCCAACACTCTCCCACTTGTAGAGAAAGAAAAAATGCCCCCTCTATTTCAATGAAGATTAATGTCTGACAGACATTCCATAATAATCTCATCAGACCTGTGAAACAAAAAATAGACACACACAAAACCTCTCAGAAGTCAAAATCCCCATTGCTTTACAGCGAGCATGTTAATTCACAAACACCTTTGCCTGCCAAGGTGACTCCAAATAGAAATTTGCCTGAAGAAAGCAAAGTGATCCCCCAGAAATCAACCAGGTTTACACTTATTACCAGCTAAAATGGCTGAAGAGACACCTCAGCACTACAAACAAGGCATCTTGCCAAAAGACATTATGTGTGTGTGTTTTACGATACTCCATAATTCTTTTGTAAGTTTGTATGTGAGCAGGGAAGCTAGAAAAATAGCTTTGAAACCTCTGTTCAAAGTTGAGATTTTCCCTTAACTTTGCCAAAACTTTTATTTTGAGCTCCCTATAGCCTTTAGGTAGTCTTTTTGGTTTGGGTTGGTTTTTTGGTGTGTTTTTTTTTTCCCCCTTTAGGTAGTCTTTTGGGTTTGTTTGTTTGTTTGATGTTGTTGTTGGGGTTCATATTTTTTTGGTGGAGTTTTTTTGTGGGTTTCCTTGGGGCTTTTTCTTTGTTTTTGTGTGGTTGGGGTTCTGCTTGTTTGTTTGGGGTTTGTTGTTCGGTTGGTTTATTTTGTTTTGGAGGGATTTTTTTCTGCTCTTCGCTGAACAGTTGCACTTGTACTGCCACTGCGGCACCTTATTTATCCTGAACAATGAATCAGCAGAAGAAAAAACAAATCACTAAGTAAATGTTTGCACATCGGTTATTTGAGTAAAGGAGGCTCAGAGGTGACCTTACTGCTCGCTACAGCCGCCTGAGAGGAGGGTGCAGTCAGGTGGGGGTCGGCCTCTCCTGCAGGCCACCAAAGACAGGAGAGGAAACGGCCTCAAGACGTGTGCCAGCGGAGGTTCACTTTGGACACCAGGAAGAATTCGTGACAGAAAGCGTGAATAGATATTGGAATGGGCGGCCCAGGGTGACAGCGGAGTCACCGTCCCTGGAAGTGTTTAAGGAAAGGCTGGGCTTGGCACTCAGTACCATGGTCCGGTTGACATGGTGGCGTTCGGTCATAGCTCGGACTTGACGATCTCAGTGCTCTTTTCCAACCTAAATGAGTCCGTGATTCCGTTTTCGATTCGGAGCAGCCCCCGCACACCCGCGGGCAAAGCCCGAGGCCGCAGCCCGCGACTGGCGGGGAGCCTTGGGGCGGGCCCGGCCCCGCGGAGGCCGCAGCGCCCCGCCCGCCG
>VYXD01014088.1:47326-59215 GCA_013397195.1 Hylia prasina | reverse complement strand
GTTAATATCTCACTCGGGCCTGTGGTGGTCATGATGGTTTCTGCTGGGAAGTGGCCAAAGCAGTCAGGGTGATAGATTCAGGTGATAGATTCAGGCCGCGCTGGGGGCTGTGCCAGGATCTCAGGGGGCTCGGCCAGAATGGCAGCAGTCACTCTGGCTACAGGGCTGGTCTCAGGCCCCTATTGCATTCAGTTCCAGCTATGGGCTGGCCTGACTGTGCTGGGGGTGGAAACCAGCCCGGTGGCAAAACATTAACAGTTGCTGGGGCCTGGCCCAGCCTGGTTGGAGCCCCTCAGCCTCCCTTCCTGCTGCCTGGCAGCTGCTGGGGCCCAGCCTGGCTGTGACAGGGCCTGGCTGGCTCCCTGGGAAGGGGTCTGGCCCTGCAGCAGGGCCCGCCCATCCTGACTGCACAGAGGGGGCCAGGCCATCCTGTTATACCTGTTACCAGGCTGGAAGAAAAAGACGACTTTTGTTCGTCTTAAAATGTGAATATCACAGAGGTGTATTCAGCTCTTTAATTGGTTTAACAGGTTGTCAGTATTCAAACTGGCCACTAAGGCCACTAATTCATTTTGTCAAGTTATAGAGGAAACTGTTAGCAGCTTCTCGTAGATAATCTCTTCCGTGGATGATATTTTCCCTCTTTAGCACAAGTCAATTAATACAAAACCAGCATAAGGTCAGATCAATTTTTACCCAGGATTCTATGACCCTTTTTCTGGAGAATATCAGTGGGAGAAATGACACTCACTTTTAAAAATATCAAAGGTTTATTAAAAACCTTAACAAAATACAACAAAGCACTGAATAAGGAAAAAGGACAGTGCACTGGGAGCTGGTGACCCTGGCAGCCATGAGCTCGTCTACAGAATGGCTGCTCCACTTTTTGTACCCCTGGGGGTTGCATCAGGCAACCCTGGCCTCTCCCAAAATCTGCCAGTCAACTCTTTTTGCTGTTTGTTGGTGGAGGTTTATTTCTTGCCGCTTGACTGGAGATCAGGTGTTGTCATGTCATACCTCCTTGTAACGACGCTGCCCTCCTCCCAAAATGTCCTATGCAAGGGAACAGGTACATGCCCTCCCTCCCCATGTCCTGACTACCAAGGCCATCTATTGGCAACCATACAGGGGAGGAAGGGAGACTATGGGGAGAACAGAGGACACCTAAACAATAAATCATAATAACATAACTATACATCAATAAAATCTTCTTTAATGTACACATAATATTTATATCTTAATTGCGAGATCCAACCATTGAATTGCCTATCTATAACAACAGTTTCAAGCAAAAATTAATTTACCTTTTATTCTGCAAGGCACAGTTCTTTCTATGAAAAATACCTCTTCATCACCTCAAGAGTACCCTGCTCACTGTGCCAATTAAAATGTAAGACCCCCAAAATCTTGTTCAGTGTGACACTTAAAAGGGCTTTGGTTTTTCGTGTACTCAGAATTAGACACACAGGGGAAACATCAAGAAGATATTCTCAAGAGGTCAGAAAACCCAAAAAACCCTTCACTGGCAACTTTTGAAAATCAAAGAACTTTGAGAAAAGGTTTAAAGCAGCATCCAGTCAACACAAAATACTTCTCAAAGCATTAATTTAATCAATTCAATTTAGCAGAGTCTAAGCCCATCTGGTTTTAGTTACCCAAAATTCTAAGAAGAGAAATAGAAGAAGAAGGGGAAAGACAGAAAAGGAATAGAAAAGAACAAACACAGCTACCATTTCTGGTTCCAATGCTGTTCAGCCTATGGAAATTCCAAAAACAAGGAGGGTCAACACATGTGCTTACCTTGTGTCTCAGGTTAAATACTCTGACTTTGCTGGGTCCTGGTGGGATTTCTAGCCATCTGGCCACTCTGGGGCTAGATTGGGGTGCAGGGGTAGGCTGTGGAGCATTGCCTCTGGTTGTCCAGGGATTGACAGCCTCTGAAGGGTTGGGATGCAGGTCCAGGGAATGGGATGTATCGAGTAGGATATTGCCTCACCAGAGCAGAGCCCAAGCTGGCCCTTCCTCCACACAAAATCATGAGAAATATTTCAAGTCAGCAATCCTTCCAGTCTCTCATTTATGGGGCTTGGAACATCCTGATCTAGATAAAGGCACCTGTGATTTTGTCACCTGGGTGGGATTAGATGATCTGCATGATCCATTGTAACCCAAACCATTTTATGGCTCCATCATGTGTAGGCTGTCTCTGCCAGACCATTTGTTCACCAGGGTCCGTCATCCTTTACCCAATACTCTTGGGCACTGGTTTGGTCAAAAGGGAAGACCATGTTCAGATAACATCTATCCATAAGTGGAAGAAATGTGAACCTTTACTGAAGCAGTAAGTCATTTGCACAAACTCAATAAAAAGTCATTTACCACTGCATACCCTGACTATGGCAGATACTAATCCCAGCTTGTGAATTATCTCAGCCATGCATGTCTGGAAAGCAGCTTTGCCTGCCTGTGCTGAGGGAGTGCATCTCATCTGCCTGTGCTTCTCTTTGCATGCCATAGAACATAGGTCAGGTAAGGGAGTGGAAGAAAAGGAAGAGATGAGGTTGTGGGCTGGTCCCAGGAATTGTTTTTCCCTTCCCTATTCCTGCCACCCTTTGGAAGCAGTCTCCCTGATGGCCTTTGGCTGTCAAGAAGCCAGGGATGACTTTGTCAGCTCCAAGGGAAAAGGCACAAAGGAAAATCCACTACAGGGAATCCCACCATTTGCTTTCTCCACCTATTTTCCCTGAGCAGACTGGAAGAGTTGTTATAGAACGAAGGAGGACTCAGAGACCCATACATGGATGCAAAACAGCTTTATTTAGTGTAGAGGAAAAAAACCTCAGAGTGGCTCAGAGAGGGCACCAGGAGCAGCCACTAAGATGCAGTGGGGGTATTCCTCTGCTTGGCCTGCAGAGGGAGGGCAACAGGTCTCCACTAGACTGGCTTGAGGAGACATGGACAGCAAAAGAAAGAGCAAAAGAAGAGAGGAGAAAAAGGGAACAATGGCTTGAAATTCTAATTACAATGTCCCAAAGCTCTATCTCTTGCCCAGAACCAGGTCCTTAGGTCATGGAGGTTCTTGCCCAAGGATGTTGCCAGCAGATTTAGCAGGGACGACATCTGCTGCCACCATAGCGGCTGGTGATGCAGGACAGGTCAAAGCCCCCAGAGTTGATGGGCACTCCATCACAGCTGAGGATGTTGCCAACAGCAGCAGAGGTGGAGGACCCCACCACAGTGTTCTGTGGGAAGGAGCTGAGGATGGGGCCGGGCAGGGTCACCACCACGGGTGAGGGTTCAATGACGACGTGGGAGTCCTGGCACTGCCTGACACAGCACTCATTGCAGCTGTTGGCCAGCGGGGTGGGGCCGCAGGGCTGGCAGCAAGGGTTGCAGGGCTGGCAGCTGGACATGGCTCGGGGTCACAGGTGCACCTGGCACAGATGGGAGAGAGAAGCAGAAAGTGAGGACTCATGAGAAGCAGCACTGCACCCAAAGGCACCTCCTGGCCCCCATTGCACTGCCCATCTCAAAGCCCAGGAGCCACCTCAGCCAAGTCCCAGCCTCTCTCTGTCTGCATAAGACATTCTCTCCCGTGCCCTCTCCCAGCAGAAGCAACTCCCAGCCCTCAGCTCTTATAGCACCTCTCAGTAGAGACCTACAGCCAGGAGAGAGCTGGTCTTGAGGCAGGAAGAAGAGATGAGGTTTCACACTCACCTGATTCCTGAGGAGAAGGTGAGAGAAGTGAATGAGAAAGGCGAGACTTGGGCTGCCTTTTATAGCCCTCCTGTACTGCCTCAGGCCCAGTAGCACCTTTATGGGAGTGATTATTTTCTGACCAGCTCATCTCAAATGCAAATTATCCCAGCTAATGGTAGGGATTGTCTCCTGTTTTCCTGCACTGCTGCCTTTTCATTTCCTAGTGCATTCCACACGCTTTCTTTTATGCAAACTTCTGTAAGTGTCAAGATGAGAGGTTCAAGAACTTCAGGGCAGAAAGACATCAGCACAGGCACAATACTTAGATCAAAGGCTGGCAGCATCCCCTGTGGGCAGGTGATGTGAACCTATTTCATGCTTGTAGATTTGTTTATGACAAAGTTGTCAAAAAAAGGGACACCACTCTTGTGCTTCTCACCTGCATGCCCAAGGTCTCCATTGTTTGGGCACAAGACAGAGCTTCAGGTTGCTATTTCCTTCTTCCATTTTCTCTTTCTTTTGTCTTTATCTCCCCAGACCAGTCTAGTGGGGGCATGTTGCCCCCCCTCCTTCCACAGGAGAGTCTGATGGACATCCTGCAGGATCTCCACTGCATCTTAGTGGCTGGCCCTGATACTCCCTGTAGGAACTATTCCAGTCTCCTCAGGGAAAAAGATAGAGGAAGAGGATGGGAGTACCTGCAATGGATTTTACTTTGTGCCCTTTCCCTTTTGGAGCTGGTGAAGACATCCCCTGCTACTCTACAGCCAATGGCAAAATATACTGGCCAATACTGGCTGTTCCCAGACACTGTGATTTTCTGTCTCCACTGCCAGTATATTTTGTCAATCCAAATTTTGCACTTCTATTCCCCATAGCTGATGTAAAACCAGAAAGACCCTGGCTGGCTTCCAGTGTCCCAGATGCTTGCCCCCCACCCTTTCCTTCCTCTATGGGCCAGGAGCAAAAGTAAGGTGGAAATGGTCACAGCTCAAGATCAAGACAGAAGGGTTACATATCAATAACCACCATGGGCAAAGCAGACTTGACTTGGGGAACATTCATTTAACTTGTTAACAATTAAAAATAGAGCAGGATGGTGAGAAGCAATGGAAAAAAACACCCCACCTTCATTCCATCCTCATGTCTATTTCACAGCCTCAACTTCCCTCTTCCATTCATGACTCATTTGTTTCCTCCACCCAGACGCAGTGCAGTGACATGCAGAATGTGGGGTTGTGGTCTGTACACAACTGTTCCTTCCTGTCACTGTTTCCTCCTCTCATTTTTAATGTGCTCAGTCATGAGCTCTTCCCATAGGCTGCAAACTATCAAGATCGGCTCCAAAGTGCATCATGTCTGTGGCCTTCAGCTTGAGTCCTCCAAGGGCTGCTGTTTTTGCCAGAAGCCTGCTTTAGCATGGGCCCTGCACAGACCACAGTTCCTACAGGGTCTATCCACCTACTCTGGCATGGGATCATCCATGGGCTTCTCTGTGGATATCTGCTGCACCATGGTCTCTTTCATGGGCTACCTGGGAACTTCTGCACCATTGCCTGGGGCAACTTCTCCTCCTCTCCTTTCTCTTGTCTTCATGTCTCACATTTTTTGGGTCATCCCTCACTTTTAGTGGAGTGTGGGCATCCATTTAGGAGCTGGCTGAAACAGACTCTGTTATGTGTGACTGTCTCTGGATTCTTCTTACAACGACCACTCCTTCAATCTTCTTTCCCTGCTACCAAACCGTCTCAAGAAAAACTGTATTATTTATCACACTTAAAAATTTGGAAGAAATGCCAAAAAAACCCCATCCATCTAATGTCCTTTCTAATTCCTACAGGAAATGGAACAGGCGCAGCTAATTAGGACTATTTGCTTAATATTATTATTGTCAGATATTAACTCATAGATTCACAGAATCACAGAATATCCTGAGTTGGAAGGGACCCATCAGGGTCATCAAATCCAACACCTGGCCCTGCACAGACACCCCGGCCCTATGCCTGAGAACACTGTCCAAATGCTCCTTGAGCTCTGGCAGCCTTAGGAGTTGTGAGCATTCCCTGGGGAGCCTGTTCAACCACTGAGGGAAGAACATTTTACTAATAACCAGCCTAAACCACCCCTGACACAACTTCATACCTTATCCTTGAATCCTGTCCTTGGTCACCAGAAAGAAGAGATCAGTGTCTTCCCCTCCACAAGTTGTCGGTTGCACTGAGGTCTCCCCTCAGCCTCCCCTTATCCAGACTGAATAAACCAAGTGACCTCAGTGACTCTTTGTACGGCTGCCCTTCCAGACCCCTCTCCACCTTTGTGTCCCTCCTTTGGACACTGTCTAACAGCTTGTAGTAACAGCGAGGCCGGGGAGGAGAGCGAACTCTGGAGTCCCGGGCAGCTCTTGAAACATGTGGTTTATTCCGTGGGTCGTGGGTGCAAGAGCTTTGCTTAAAGCTGTCAGCCACAGCTTGAAGCAAGCCCAAAATAGCGTGAATTTCCTGTTACAGTCCATTTTATCTTTTTCTGTGTTGAATATTCTAATTTACAGTAACCAACCCGTACAAGCCGCCAATCCTATAGAATTTACATACAGCCTATAAGAACCACTACATTACCATACTGCGCCAGATTCTAAACCCTAAAAGTTAATTTCTAAACTCCCTTTCACTGCCACCTTGGCAGGACCCCTCCCCCTTGGTATCCCTTTGTCTTCTGGGGCATTGCTCAACCGCAGGAATCTTGCCTTCAGCTGGCTTAATCTTTGTCTTCCTGTCACACAGTAGCTTGGCTTATATCTCAAACCTGGCTTGCATTTCTATTTCGCATATAGGTTCTATGTTCTTATAACCTTTTGCCAAGCAACCATACCTGCAAGGCTTTCCTGCTTCATCCTCTCCAACACAGCTTAATATCTTTCTTATATTGTGGCGCCCAAAACTACCCCCAGAACTCAGAGTGAGGCCGGCCCAGTGCTGAGCAGAGTGGGACAATGCCCTCCCTTGCCCAGTTTGTGATGCTGGACATGATGCCCCCCCCAGACACTGTTGGCCTTCCTGGCTGCCAGGGCACTGCTGACTCATATCCAACTTGCCATCAACCAGGACCCCCATATCACTTTTCTCAACTCTGATCGCCAGCCTCTCTGTCCTCAGTCTCTCTGTACATCCACGGCTGCCTCATCCCAGGTGCAAAACCCGGTACTTGTCCTTGTTGAACTTCATATGGTTGGTGATTGCCCACCTTTAATTTGTTGAGGTCTCTCTGCAGAGTGTCTCTGCCTTTGAGGGAGTTAACAGCTCCTCCCAGTTCTGTATACTCTGTGAACTTAGTATTTGTCCAAGTCCTGCATCCCAATTGTTCATGGAGATGTTGAAGAGGATTAACCCTAAATGTAAGGAACCTCATTGGACACCAGTTGCCAGTCTGATGTCACCCCATCACTGTCATCTTTGTGCCTGACACATGAGGCAGTTGCTCACCCATCACAAAATATATTTATCCAGTTGTATCCTGGACATTTTGTCCAGAAAGATCCTGTGACAAACAGTATCAAAAACCTTAGAGAAATGCAAAAAAGATTGGATCAGTTGGCTACCATTCATCAGCTAGGTAGGTTGCCTTGCTGTGAACAGAAATTAGGTTTACCAAGTAGGGCTTTCCTCTCATGAACTTACACTGGTTGTGAAAAACAACTGCCTTGTAAATCATGTGTTTTTGAATACCTCCCAGAATAATATTCCCGCTAATTTGAC
This sequence comes from Hylia prasina, assembly GCA_013397195.1. NCBI lineage: Eukaryota > Metazoa > Chordata > Aves > Passeriformes > Sylviidae > Hylia > Hylia prasina. Next base: position 51,764 of record VYXD01014088.1, on the reverse strand, counting down.
CAGGGATTTTACTACAAGCTTAGACAGACACACGTATGCTCACACATCTTCATGGAACAAATAAAAACCTGTATATACAATCAAGGTCATGAAACATAATTAACTGAGAACTCTGTTGTGGAGATGCAGCATGTCCCCTCACAGCAGTGGCCTTGGGCACGTGGGAGAGAAGCACAAGAGCAGTACCCATTTTCTGACAACTTTACCACAGAGAAGACCACAGGAATGACACAGGTAAACATCACCTGCCCACAGGGGATGCCAGTAACAATTAATCTGACACTTCTGCCTGTGCTGACGTCTTTCTGCCTCGGAAATCATTGATGCTTTCATCTCAGCACTTACAGAAGGAGATCTTCATATAGGAAAGCACGCGGAATTAGCCAGGAAATGAAAAGGTAGAAGTGCAGGAAACCAGGACACAACCCCATTATTAGCTGGGATAGCTTGCATTTGACATGAGCTGGTCAGAAAATTATGACTTCCACGAAGGTGTCTCTGCACCTGAGGCAGTTCAGGACTGCTATAAAAGGCAGCCCAAGTCTCTGCTCTCTCATCCACTTCTCTCACCTCCTTCTCCTCAGGAATCAGGTGAGTGAAAAGCCTCTTCTGCTTCCTCTTCTCTTCCTGCTGCTGCTGCTTCAAGAGCAGCTCTTTCCTGGCTGTAGGTCTCAGCTGAGAGGGGCTGTTGAAGCACAGGGCTGGGAGCTGCTTCTGCTGGGAGAGGGCAGGGGAGAGAAGGTCTTGTGCAGACAGAGAGAGGCTGGGACTTGGCTGAGGTAGCTCCTGGGCTTTGAGCTGGGCACTTCAATGTGTGCCAGGAGGTGCCTTGGTTTCAGGGTAGTTGGTGGTAGTGCTGGTTCTCACGTGTCCCCACTTTCTGCTTCTCCCTGCCTTCCATCCTAGGTGCACCTGTGACCCCGAGCCATGTCCAGCTGCCAGCCCTGCAACCCTTGCTGCCAGCCCTGTGGCCCCACCCCGCTGGCCAACAGCTGCAATGAGTGCTGTGTCAGGCAGTGCCAGGACTCCCATGTGGCCATCCAGCCCTCGCCCGTGGTGGTGACCCTGCCTGGCCCCATCCTCAGCTCCTTCCCTCAGAACACCGCCGTGGGATCCTCCACCTCTGCTGCTGTTGGCAATATCCTCAGCTGTGGTGGAGTGCCCATCAACTCTGGGGGTTTTGACCTCTCCTGCATCACCAACTGCTATGGTGGCAACAGATGTCGTCCCTGCTAAAGGTGCCTAAAGTCCTTAGGCAAGATCTTCAAACACCTCAGAACCTGGCTCTGGGAAGGAGATCGAGCTTTGGGACATGGTATTTAACGTCTGAGCCATTGTTCCCTTTTTCTCTTTTTTTGTCTTTCCTTTGCTGTCCATGTCTCTCCAGGCCTGCCTAGGGGGATGTGTTGCCCTCCCTCTTTCGGGCAGCCAGATGGACACCCTGCAGGAGCTCCACTGCATCTTTGTGGCTGCTCCTGGTGCTCTCTGTGAGCCACCTCCTTTTNCGCCGTGGGATCCTCCACCTCTGCTGCTGTTGGCAATATCCTCAGCTGTGGTGGAGTGCCCATCAACTCTGGGGGTTTTGACCTCTCCTGCATCACCAACTGCTATGGTGGCAACAGATGTCGTCCCTGCTAAAGGTGCCTAAAGTCCTTAGGCAAGATCTTCAAACACCTCAGAACCTGGCTCTGGGAAGGAGATCGAGCTTTGGGACATGGTATTTAACGTCTGAGCCATTGTTCCCTTTTTCTCTTTTTTTGTCTTTCCTTTGCTGTCCATGTCTCTCCAGGCCTGCCTAGGGGGATGTGTTGCCCTCCCTCTTTCGGGCAGCCAGATGGACACCCTGCAGGAGCTCCACTGCATCTTTGTGGCTGCTCCTGGTGCTCTCTGTGAGCCACCTCCTTTTCTACTTTTGACTCAATAAATTCATTGTGCATCCAAGCCTTGGCCTCTAAGTTGTCCTTCTTTCCATGGCAACTCTTCCAGTCTGCTTAGGGTAGAAGGTGGAGGGGCAGAGTGTAGGATTCCCTGTAGTGGATTTTCCTTTCTGCCTTTTCCATTAGAGTTGATGAAGACTGATCCTGGATACTCCACATATGCCAAATAGGGAAAAGATGGCTCCAAAGGGTGGCAGGAATGAGGAAGGAAAACAGCAATGTCTGGGACCAGCCCACAGCCTCATCTCTTCCTTCTCCTCTGTCATTACCCAGTCTAAGGCCCATGAGCAGTACATGTGATCAAAGGCAGATGAGACAGGTACCTCATAGAATCCTCCACCACCTGGCAGGACCCAGCTGCTGTTCAGACACGAAGGGCTGAGGTGATGCAGAAGTTGGGATCAGCATCTCCTAATCAAGCTAAACAGGCTGTGGGGTCCCACTCTTAAGGTGTAGAAAACACTTGAAGTTCATAAATGCTCACAGTGAAAAGGAATGGCAAAAGTCAGAGGGTCTGCATTAAAAAAGCAAGTTTTATTAGTAAATTACACATTTAGTATGGAGATTGATATGTTATATTAGTCCCAGACCTACTATATAAACACATGGCAGGGGGTTTTGGATTAAGTGGCTTGGTGAAAGAGAAGAGAGAAATTAAAGAGGGAGAGATGAATTAATGAGGGAAAGACAGAAAGAAAGAGGGAAAGAGAGGGTAAGAGAGAGGTAAAGAGAGAGAACCAGAGAGAAAAAGAAGTCCTGGTACCAGCATCAATCCAACGGGTGAGATGTCAGTCCTGGCTTCAGTATCCATCCATATGTGCCAGTCCAGTTCATTGAATGTCCAGAGTCCTGAGGGCAGTGCCCAGATTTGCGGGGATATCTTTCCATGGATAGGTTTCTCTGCCTGAAAGATAGGTTTCTTGCTTTCTATGCAAATGAGTTCTCATACACAGTCTGTTCTTTCAGACCTTTCTGGAAATGGGTTGGAAGCTTCAGGGGTCTTTGGTGACCTTGATCCCTCCCTAGAGCCAACATGCACTTTGTGACGTCATTTGTCTCCTTGTGCTGTGTCTTGGTTTAGAAGACAGGTACCCACTAGGGAAAGCTGGAGTTTCCTTGGAATAGAGAATGTAACCCCCCTTCCCTCCAAATTATTATAATTTTGCAATTAAGGCTTTTCAGGCAAAGATTTGGGAATAGGAATAACACTTCTTTTACTAGGAACATTAAAAATACAAATGTAATAGTACAAAAAGACAAGCAAACAAACAAAACAAAAAGCCTAGAAAACCCTGACAGAGTCAGGGACATGACCTGACACCCTGTTGGTCAGGGTGTTTGGAAGCAGTCCTCCTGGAGAAAACAGATGTGGTTCTGTTGGAGTACAGATGATCGTGTTGGGTTCTGTTGGAGTAGAGATGATCCCGTTGAAGAAAGAGTCCAGTGATGGTGAGATGAGTCCGATATTCCTCTGGAATCTAGTGGAAAACAAGGTGCCTGGTGTTCTGAGTCTCAGTTTTTATCTAGGTAGGGACCCTGGACCCCCCACCACTGGGTGGAACATCACACAGTAAATTGATGTAAATGTGTCCTGTCATTGGTGAGCCCTAATGGCCCATTAGCAGAAGATATCCCCCTGGAGGGAGGCTGGGTGGTGAAAGAGATAAGAAACAGTACCCCACCCGGTTTTAACAGCTGAGCCATTATCAGAAATGCATCCGCCTCCCTCCCCCCAGAGTAACAGATAAAGAGAAGAAAAAACAAAAAAACACTTCCCCAACTCCTTTCAGCAGATGAAAATAGAATACACATTTTTGGTTCCATAACCCGAGACATGCTGTCCCATGTTGTTGTTCTCTCCAGGAACTACAGCAAGGTTGTTCCAGAAAAGTGCTCTGCTACCTCTGTATAACCCCTTCTTCAGCCACATCCTGTTTTTTCTCACAGCATCTTCAGGAACTCCTGAAGGCACAGCTGGGCTCAGAAGAACAGCTCAGGCACACAATGCCCCGTGGATCTTGTTTGGTTCGGCCCATGCTCTTTCTGCCCAGAGTTCATGGCACAGACACCATCTGTGTCCATCTCACGGAGCACTGGTGTACGAGCATAGATGAAGAGGGACTCGTGTACGTCTGAAATCCACAGCTTGATGGCTGTGGAGCCCCCCGAGGGTTCTTGGTAAGAAAACACTGTGAGAACAGATGGGATGTGGCTGGAGAAGGGGCCATGTGGAGATAGGACAGCACTTTTCTGGGACAAATGTCCTTGTTCCACCTGGATACTCCAACAGCTGAATTAAGGCTGGAGCAGAAGGTGTTCTGTCTTCCTTTCTTTCTCTCATTTAATGTCTCTCTCTTGCTTCTCTGTCACTCTACCATATATTGACAATTGTTTTCATTTAAAAGACAAGCGTCTGCAAAGGATGGCAGCCTTCTCCTGGCTGTGGCATTTTCCCCGTTGGTGCAGTTCCGGTCACAGCCAGCGGGGGCGCTGGTGGCTCC
>VYXD01014088.1:28288-47140 GCA_013397195.1 Hylia prasina | reverse complement strand
GGTGAAATGTGCTGTAGCAGGAACCTCGGGGTGGTGAGCTGCAACAGCAGAGGTGAGCAGGCTTGGGGAGGCAAATGAAATGTAGCTAAAACCCCCAAAGCTGTGGCAGGAGCAGTGGGGGTTCAGGCACATGTGGTGTGTGGAACTAAAGTGTAGCAAAAACCGTCAAAGCAGGGACAGAAAACAGCTGGGCTGGGTGGCCCCAAAAGGAGAGATAAGGTAGAGGGAGGAGATTGTTTTGCATTTTCCCATGATTCTCCCATCTCCTGTGAGATGTCCTGGGGATGGCAGCAGCAGCTGGGCTCCTGCAAGCAGGCAGGAGATGCTCCCTCCAGAGAAAGGGAGAACATCAGGGTCCTGGGTTTCCCCCGAGGCACCCAGGCAGATGGTGAGGGTCCCTCCCAGTGGGATCGGGTGTAGAAAACGTCCCAGTTCAATAGCCAGTCTTGCAAGCAGAGGCTCATCCATGATAAGGAGAAGCAGTGAAGGACAAAAGTCCACACTGGCTGCAAATTCTCCCCACAGCAGCAGTCCAGCACCATGACCACAACCGTTTCCTCTCCAATCCCCCAAGAGAAAACATGTGAGAGGGCTGAGCCCAGTCCCTGACCCCCAGACAATCTTGCAGTGTCTCTGCACTTCCCAGGAGACACCAACCCCCACACAGCCACCAAGCTCACTCCCCAGTTAAGAGACTGCAGCCAGCTGCACCCCTTCCCCCCTCCTCCCCATCCTGGCCACATCTTTTCTTTCCTAAGTATCATCGTTCCCATGTCTTAAGCAACAAATGGGAGAAAAATTCCCTGGAAGAAACAAAAAAAAAAAAGGAAAAATCCTAACCTCCACCAATTCACTACCCTGTTTTTACAGAAGATAATTTACACCAATTTCCATGCCAAGTGTGTTATTTAGTAATAAAGATTAGTAAGCTTTTGTGGACCCTCTGACTTTTCTTATTGTTTTTGGCCGTGGGCATTACAAATTTTGGGTGCTCCCTTTCCCTTAGGGGTGGGACGCCACATTTTTACAGATATCACTGACAGGATGCAGTGGTTGAAGGGTTCCATGCAGAATACCATCACTCTACACAAGTTCCAGGCAGGAAGTGCTAGGAAGTTACTCTTTAGCTTTTAACAGCCATGAAGGATCCAAGCAACTGCAAACCACAACTGTCATGGAAATGTCAATTCCCTGGCTGCTTCCCATTTCTGGGAAAACTGGGGGCATATGGTACCTGCCCAACTCTGCTGGGCACAGAATGGGCAAACAGGAATTTGTGTAATCTGTTGTTACACCAATGGATGCAATGTTAGAGGAACAAAAGGTACAGAAGGGTACAAGAAGAACACTTTCTGTACAATAGGTACAGAATGTATGATTTCATGAGTGATTTTTACCACTGCCCTAAAGGAGAGGTATGCCAATAAACTAGTGGAGGGGGAAATTACTAGATCTCTGCAGGATTTGGTGAGAGGCTTGCAGGATCAGTTAAAGGAAGAGAGGATAAGGAGGATATGGGAGAAGGTGTTGCTTGTTTTTGAGCCTTATCAGGACATGCAAAAGAGACTGCGTGTGGAGGCTTTGCTTGCTGTGAAGAACTACCATGCCAGGAGACTTCAGAAGGAGCTTCAGGATGCATATGAAAGAGGGGGAGAATCTTATGGCAAGTATTGCAGCATGCAGAATTGGGACAAATTGCAGAAACATGGTCTCAACTGAATTTCTTTATTGAATCATGGGGTTCGAAGACTATAAAAAGGTCTATTATTCTGATAAAGAGCGAGACATAACATTTGCATTGACATCTGATGAGAATGAACTAACATTGCAACCCATATCTAAAATTAAACCACAGATGGTTCTACCACGTGCAGTAAATTCTTAAAGTGTTCCATATACAGTGACAAAGATATCAAAGTTCCAGTAAAAGTATAGAGGACTTCCACAGGAGCTGGAAAAGAAGTTTGAAATGGAGTGTATGTGCAGTGTTCCTGATGGGCGATGATCAAATTATTCTAAGTCAGTAGCCCAAGGATACTGAGGGCTGGGAGTGTTCCTGATGGTGCATGATTAGAGAGAACCTTAAGTCATAAGGCTGCCTCTTTATTAGGCAGGAGGTTTAGAGCCTTTCAAGCAGGGTGATTCTGACAACAGAGAACTGGGTAAAGATGATTCTTTCTCTCTTTCAAATTCCCCCACACATGAAGCCTGATCCACTACAAAACCTTGGGGTAGTGCAGTAAATCACACACGAAAAATGACCCCATTGGATCAGATTCAGGTGATTGAACTGCAAGATAGTTATGGCCACAAGCCAGGCAAGGTTGAAATCCAGCAAGCAGAATCCTATCAATGCAGATATAATAATGGCCCACACATTTGGATTTTAGTTGGTTCTCATCAACAATTAATAAAATTTTTAATAGATACAGGAGCATAGCATTCAATACTAATGCAGCGGAATCCTGAGAAGTTGTGTGTATGAAATGACTAAGTTAAAATCACTAAAGCAAATGGAGTGTTACATACTGAACTGATATGGGTAATTTATGGCGAGAAGTGGATATCAGCCACTCATTTTACAATTAAAGATCACAGTGAAAATATTCTGAGTTCTGAATCATCAAACCTGGTGTCTGCTGGACAGGAGTGCATGGCACTTCAGTTCAAATGTTAACTCTAATCCTAAAAGAAATCTAGAGACCGCAGTGTGCGTTATTCATGTTGTGACTGCATTCCCTGATTCAAGGATTGCTGGTGTATCTTGGTGCTGGGTTTTGCTGTGGCCTGAGGGGGAGTTTCTGTAGTTCCAGCCAATTTAGCCCCACTGACAGCTGGGGTACTCAATATTGCAAACCTAACAGCTACACTTGAAGCAGCAATGTGCTTGGGCATGGATGAGGTGGTAGCAGACCTGGAGAAAAGACTTGCTAACTCACACTCCTGTTCTAATTCTCCTTTCTGGCTCCTGAAAAAGCTGAAGAGAGTCATATCTTACAGTTTATTACAGGCAATTGATTGCCAATAATGTGTCTTTAACTGTTGCTGTGCTAAATTGTGCAGAACTGGTAACTCAAATTTAGAGCCTCCCACTCTTGTACAGCAACCCGGATGTAAAATAAATGGGTTTTATGATTCCATGCCAGGAACATGACAAGACTCAATTTGCACTTGCCTGGAAGGGTGGACCATACACCTTTACCAGACTTTCACATGGGTATAAATATTTCTACATGATTGTACAGGCTGTGCTGGCCAGACATTTACATACAGTCTCACTTTCTCTGGACATGTAATTATGTAGTATTCTAATAGGAGACACCACTACCACCTCCTCTGAAAAAGTGGGCAAAGCAACAACAGTAGTGTGGCAAGCAGTTCATGAACTAGAAGCTGAGATTACACTTGAGGAATGTCAAGACAAAACTGGCCCTAATGGACCAAAGACATTTTTATTATTACTCAGCTGCATTTAAAGAGACAGAACAGAGATACTCTGGGTGGGAAAAGCTACTTTTGTCATTACTCGAAGCTATTATACACTTTGAGCAACTAAGAGTTAACCTGTCTGGGCCAACTCTGCTGAGACTTGTAGTGTTTTATCTTTCCAGGAACATTACTGGGAATTGTGCCAGTACATCCCACTGAAGATTGAGTTACTTATCAAAGAACTGTTTATCATTTTTGTAGAAGCAATCATTGCCAGCAGAAACCAAATTAGGTTCACACATCAACAAGCTCAACCCACAGGGTTGAAACTCTAGGTTTGCTGGATGTTTTTTTATGCTAATCAATATGGTAACCATATGCATTCTGCATTACACACAGTTCTCTCTTGTGGGTGCAGTTTACTGGGGCAGCAATTACAAAAGAAGGTGGCATTCAAAAGGTAACCTGGGATAATACGAAAGGGAATTCCACTCCTAGCAACTAGACACTAGTAGCAACAATTAATTTTCCTTTATGACCCCACTAACCATAAACCACAGTTTTTGTTGTAATGGTGCTTCAGTATATACTATATACCCAATCATTGTGTCAGGATTAAATCCCAATGGAGATGCACTCTAGCCCCTAAAGCACAGTATAGGCCTGATGGAATGGACGTGCTTGTGTGAGTACCCCTCATGATTTTGCATTTGTAGACAACATTATTGTACGGACAAGTATCCTAAAATTTGTGTTTGTGACTTTGTTGACATTATGGGATGTGATTTCAGTTATCAGCTCCTCTTATATCTTACTAATTGTTATGATTTAGTTATACACTGACTTAAGACCAGCAGCCTATTCCTGCTGAATGAATCTCACTTGGATGTGAAAAATGCTATTGAAGAAAGATTGGGAAAATGGACAGAAAATTTTGATTACCACTCATCCTGATGTAAAACAATCCACCTGGATTGCTGAAGCAACCAAAGAAAGACAGGGAACACCATTGTTGGGACATTTTATTTGGATGGTCACCAAGAGCAACTGAAGTTCTTAATAAAATGTTGCACCCTGTGATTGTCCTTCTGATGTCAACCTTTTTGCCTTTCATTTTCATAATTAGATTGTATATTAAAATGTGGGGGATTTTAAAGACATTAACCCCCAAATTCAGAGATAGATTATATAACTTCCCCCCTTTCTCTCTATCTCCTTCTCTACTTCTCCTTTTTCAGTCCAAATCCATATTGATGTTTTAGCCACAGGTGGTGCAGAAGCCCAGATGATAAGGAGTCTCAAACATCAATAACCATGGAGCCAACCAAGGACTGTTGGTAAGAAGGCACTGTGAGAAAAAATAGGCTGTGACTGGAGAAGGGGCTGTACAGGGGTAGACAGCCCATTTTTGCAAAAATCATCCTCGTTCTCTCTCCTGGAGACAAGCACAACACAGTACAAACACAGGAAATGAGGTCACAAAGTGAGCATGGACTGTCAACCAAAGGTTGACTCAGCAGCAGTGGGCACTGGTTTGATCAAAGGCCTCATCCAGGAAGAACTCAATAGACAGATTACATACATTCAAACATGCAAGAAATGTTGCAAATTTATAATAAAGGCATAGGACATTTGCACAAATTCAGATGAAAGTAATTTACCACTGCATTAGCCTGAGTATGGCTGACAGCTAACTTGTGAATTATCTCAGATGTCGGGGAAGGTGAAACAGGAAAGCCTTATAAATATGACTGATTAGATTTTGAGAGCATGAAACATATAAGTGAAATAGAATTGAAAGCAAGTTTCGATGTCTGAGATGCCTTAGTTACTGAACAACTGGAAAACAATGGTATGGTCAGTTGAAGGTAATCCCCTTTTGATTTAACAATGCCCTTCTCCTTACCAAGAGTCCAAGGGTCAGAGCAGACCCTACTGGCTTGGCAGGAGGGGCTCAAAGAGCAACTCTTAGGGTTTAAAATCTAACACAGTAGGGTAATGTAATGATTCTTATAGGCTGTATGTAAAAGCTATAGGATTTGTATCTTATACTAGATTGGTTAGTGTAAATTAGAATATTCAGTATAGAAAAGGATTTAATGTATTGTAATGGGAACTTCGCTCTCTCTATTCTCTTCTCGCCTCTTCACTTTCTTCACTCTCTTTGTGCTCTCAGTTCTCTCTTAGCTCTCCTTCTCTCTCTCTCTCTCTCTCAGGCCTGCCCCGAGCTGTAGCTGGTAGCTCTTAGCAGGGCCCCTTCACCCACAACCTATGCAATAAACCAAATGCTTCAGGAGCTGCCTAGGACTATAGAGATCTCTCTCAACTGTCCCACCGTTTCCCGCACTCAGCCTTGCATGTCTGGATATCAGCTGAGTCCTGCCTGTGCTGAGGGAATGTATCTCATCTACCTGTGTTCCTGTGTGCAGGCCATGGACCAGGTAATGGAGGGGAGGGGTAGGAAGACGTGAGGTTATAGGCTGTCCCCAGATGTTGTTTCCCTTCACAGTTGTTGCCAAACTTTGGAGCCATGGTCTTCCCAATGACCTTTGGCTTTTGTCATCTTCAAGGGAGTTGAACTTTCTTCTTTCTCCACCATTTTACTGAAGCAAAATGGAAGGTTCGCCAGAAAATGAAGGATGACTCAGAGGCCATGGCTTGGATGCCAAAGTACTTTATTGAGTCTAAAGAAAAGGACATGGCTCATAGAGAGCACCAGGAGCAGCCACTAAGATGCACTGGAGCTCTTGCAGGGTGTCCATCTGCCTGCCCTAAAGAAGAATGGAGGGCAACAGGCCCCCCTGGGCTGGCCTGGGAACACATATACAGCACAGAAAGAAGATGGAATAGTAGGAGAAAGAAACGTCATGCTAAAGCTGTAAATAGAATGTCCAGAAGCTCTAGCTCCTGCCCAGAATCATGTTCTGCCCAGAACCATGTTCTGAGGTCTTGGAGATTCTTGCCTGAGGACATTGCCAGCAGCATCTTTAGCAGGGACGACATCTGTTGCCACCATAGCAGTTGGTGATGCTGGAGATGTCAAAGCCCCCAGAGCTGATGGGCACTCCCTGAGAGCTGAGGATGTTGCCAACAGCAGCAGAGGTGGAGGATCCCACGGCGGTGTTCTGTGGGAAGGAGCTGAGGATGGGGCCGGGCAGGGTCACCAGCACAGCAGGCGGCTCAATGACGACGTGGGAGCTCTGGCACTGCCTGACACAGCACTCATTGCAGCTGCTGGCCAGCGGGCAGGGGCCGCAGGGCTGGCAGCAAGGGTCACAGGGCTTGCAGCAGGACATGGCTTGGGCTCACAGGTGCACCTGGCACAGAGGGCAGGGAGAAGCAGAAAGTGAGGACTCATGAGAAGCAGCACTGCACCCAAACACCCTGCACCCATGACAACTCCTGGCACACATGGCAGTGCCCAGCTCAGAGCCCAGGAGCCACCTCAGCCAAGTCCCAGCCTCTCTCTGTCTGCGCAAGACCTTCTCTCCCCTGCCCTCTCCCAACAGAAGCAGCTCCCAGCCCTGTGCTACAACAGCCCCTCTCAGCTGAAACCTACAGCCAGGAAAGAGCTGCTCTTGAAGCAGCAGCAGGAGGAGGAGGAGGAGGACAGGAGGCTTCCCACTTACCTGATTCCTGATGAGAAGGAGGTGAGAGAAGTGGATGAGAGAGCAGAGACTTGGGCTGCCTTTTATAGCAGTCCTGCCCTGCCTCTGGCCCAGGGGCACCTTAGTGGAAGTCATAATTTTGTGACCAGCTCATGTCAAATTGCAAACTATCCCATCTAATGGTTGGGCTGTGTCCTGGTTTCCTGCACTTCTGCCTTTTCATTTCCTGGCTTCTGGCACGTGCTTTCCTATATGAAGGGTCATTTCTCAAAGTGCCAGGATGAGAGCATCAAGAATTTCAGGGCAGAAAGACACCAGTGGACAAAGAATGTTTAGATCACGGGCTGTTGGCATCCCATGCGAGCCGGTGATTTGCACCTGTGTCATTCCTCTGGACTTCTCTGGTGGTCAGAAATCAACCCTGTTCTCATGCTTCTTGTACACATGCCCAAAGTCTGCATGTGACATGACACAGTCTTTTTTTTTTGCTTCCTTCATCGCTCTGTGATCAACACTCAGTGTTATACTCACAGGGGCTTCTGCTGGGAGGGTTTGACCCTAGTGCTGTACTAAGAGTACTCAGAAAAATTGTGCAGTCTCATTGACCTCATCCCAACTCTGTGCACTGTCTGTAGGTCCTCTGTCCTTCTGTGGTGCACTTGAGTCTGTTCTGCCAGTGTGAAGGCTCCATGCAGAGCACATGTGCCAGCGTGGGCTTCTGAGACCTTCATCCTGAGAGCATGTGCAGATCATGGTGGGGGACTCTCCCCTGTTGTGTCCTTGAGCCCCACAGTGTTGCCAGCTGCCCTTGCCAGAAGGAGACAATTTACAGCTTAACAGTGCTGTCTTCAACCTTGCAGAGAAGTGTCCAGACAATTGAAATGCAGCCTCTGCCTTCTGCACCCTCCATTTTTTTGCTTTAAGTAGAAATACCAAGAATGTCTGTGAAATCTTAGGGATTACACAGGCTGTAATTGCTAAGAGATCAATTCTGGTGTTACAATGCTGGTGACAGGGAAGGAACACAGGGTGCCCATGTCCTGGCCGGTGCCTGAAGCACTTCTACAACTCAGCAGCCTGGTGCTGAGTGAGGCAGGGCTGAGACCTCCCAGCAAATGGGTATTGGACCTGACCTGTGTTCAGGCGTTGCTCTGCTGAGATACGTAGGACAGTTGGACCAACCCAGCATAAGAGTTGCATAGCTGAGTACTTGTCTCTTCCCTTTGGTGGCCTTGATGAGATCTTTGCCAGGCGGTTCTGCTGGGAGGCTTCAGCCAGAACCATCTCCTCTTCCTGTTGGGGCAACTTTCAAGATTAGGTCCTAGCGCTTGTAGTTAGATCTCCAGCTGTGGCACATCTGTGCCTGTATCTGGCCAGGACCCCATTGCTCTGATTTTGGACTTTGATATGCATGTAGCTTCCCAACTTGACCTGGGACCTGTCTCATCTCTGTGATCACACAGAGATGGTGTGATTGCTAGACTTTTCTCAACCCTGGTTATTGTCATGGGACCTCATCCATACATCATCTGATGATGCTAACATTAAGGAAATTACCATAGTAAACTCCCTGTGTTTCATTTCCTGAGGGATCTACCAAGGACATTGGTTTACTTTGATGGCTGTATTTTAGAGTACTTCTGAATCTTTAAGCATGACTAGTAATACCATTTTTCTTGAGAATATTCAAAGTTTTTTTCTGCTTCCTATCTGTTCCAGCATGAACAGTCTCCTTCTCCCACTGTTTTTCCCCTCATAGGACTGTGGGCAGTGATATCAATTGGCCCTTGTACTTACCTACCTAGAACCAATGTCAGGTTTACAGCTTTTCTTTCCCCAACTTTCCATCCTGCACTGCCCCTCTGTCCCAGCCCAACCACTCTTCATATCCCAGAAAGGACAATGCAGAAAATCTCAATTGTCTCGGTAATCCCAAATTTCTGAGGTTCACGCACCAAAGGCTGTTTCCCATGACCTCCAGGCTACAGTAGAGGTGAGAGCTCAGAGGAGCAGCATGCTACAGTGATCCCTTTCCTGTGAGAGACTGAGCTTATTGCCTCAGGGAAAAGAAAAAGGTGATGAGAGAACATCCACCATGCATTTATTACTCTCCTGAGCCCCAGGATGTCATTACACCTCCCATTTCAGCTGTGGTAAGATAAAACATTTCATAGAATGGTTTGTTTTTGAAAGGACCCTAAATATGGGCAGAGGCACCTTCCACTAGACTGGGTTGATTCAAGCTCTGTCCAACATGGCCTTGAACACTTTTGGGGAAGGGGCATCCACAGCTTCTCTGGACAACCTCTTCCAGAGCCTTACCACCATCACAGTAAACAATTTCTTCCTAATATTTCATTTAAAACTAACTTTTTCAGTTTAAAGACATTCCCCTTTATCTTATTCCTACATCCTCCCATAAAGGGTTCCCCTAACTTTCTTTAGGTACTGGAAGGTGCTATAAAGTCTCTATAGAACCTTTTCTTTTCTGGGATGAACAACCCCAACTCTCTGAACCTGTCTTTGTAGCAGAGGTGTTCCGGCCCTCTCATCATCTTCACAGTCCTCTTCTGGAGCCTTTCCAGCAGGTCCATATCCTTCCTATGGGCCTTTTATACTGGGGGTCCCAGAGCTGGAAGCAGCTGCAAGTAGGGTCTCATGAGAGGGACCTAGAGGGGGAATATAGCTTCCCTCAGCCTGCTGGTCACATTTGTTTTGATGCAACCCAAGATATGCTCCATCTTTTGGGCTGCCAGCACACATTGTCTGGTCATATCAAGTTTCTTGTGCACTACAACCCAGGGTCCTTCTCCGCAGGGCAGATGGCAATCCACTCCCCACCCATGTTGTATTTCTCCTTGGTCCTGCCCTGAACTCATGTGCAGAACCTTTCATGTGATCTTCTTGGACTTCATGAGTTTTGCACAGGTCCATGTCTCAAAGTCCACCAAGGTCACTATGCTCTCTATGGAGCATCTTCAGTGCTGTCTGTAAAGGTGAGTCAGCCTTGCCTCAGAAAGCTGTCAAACCCAGAAGGGACAGATTTCCATCCATTCCCACATCAGGCTTCTTTCCCTTGAAGACAAAGCAACAGCTTCATTTGACAATACGGTAAATTAATTTCATGTTTTTCAAGAATCAAATAATTGCTGCAGAGGAATGCTCAGCTCGGTGTCCTGTCAGAAAAACCCTTTTTCTGACCCAGAGATGGGGCTCCTGAGAGGCATTTTAAAGACTGTTATTCCATTTTGAGTGTCATGAGAATGGATGTTACAATTCATGCCATCACAATCAGAAGCCAAACTATTTCCTAATTACAATACATTATAAGCTTTTTTGGCCTATCACCTTTTCCCACACAATGCTACTAATGCTTCTAAGCCAATAATCTATTAAAATACCCCGCATGGGTCTTGCCATAATACATCTTTCACAGTTCTGTTCCTCCAAAGTATCTAGTCTATTTGCAAAGTCATCATTTGAAACTTTTTTCTAGTTCAATTTCTCTCTCAACAATGTCTGTCCTATTCCATGGCCTTTCTAAATACTTTATCTCAAAGTTTGCATACAGATGCACAAGACTACGTGTGCCCTCTGTCAGGCTTTGAAAACTTTCTAGAAATCCATTTTGCACATCTCCCCCTCTCTCTTGAACAGAAAAAACTTCTTTGATGGCCTTATTCATCATTTGCCATACACAGTGAAGTACACAAGGCACTATCACTAATGACTATAGCCACTATAACAATCAATACATATGAACCTATTTTGAAAAGCTCCTTCAGCCAAGGTGCAAAGCTCCATCCTTCAAACAAATCGTCTAACCATGATCCATCATCTATTTTAATTTGATTTGCCAAATCTCTCAGTTTTTGAAGCTGTTTGTGGATGGACTCCAAATGGTCAGAAAAATTCATACAACACAATCCTTCAAATTCCTTACAACCATGCCCATGTGCTAGTAAAAGAAAACCAATGGTGGCTGTGTTCTGTATGGTCACATGTCTAACAGCACTAACATCTGTCATCATATCACTAATTAAAATGGAAGTTGCATTGACTTCTCTGCTAACCAACACCCCAATTGGTCTAATTGTTTCAATGCCATTGCTGAGGCAAGTTGAGGTACAAATAAACCTGATGTAACTTGTTTTGTGGGGCCCCAGGTTTTAAAGTTGCTATTAGACATTTCTTCATAATGACAGGCAAATCTTTTTCCTCTATATTTTCTCCTGATGGCTTTTTTAACACTAGGTGCTATCACAGTGACCTGTCTGATGCTACATGGACCACCTTTAATTTTTGAGGGAATGCCTTGCCAGGCTCTATCTCCACAAATAAGCCAATATCCTTTTGGCAATTGCCATGGAAACTTATCAAGATCAGCAGTTTTACCCTTAAGGGTCACAAGGGTAGTACAATTCCACCCAAAACCGAGTTTCTGTACACAGGATGATGGGGAGTTGTGGGGGATCAAGATAAAGAAAACAAGGACCCTGCTCTCCCGTGGAGGGAAAGTGTCATGTGACAGGACAGAAGTTGAATCTTCCCTTCATTGGACAGGTCTTCCCTTCCGGGGTTTTTTCTCCCTGTTAATTGGATCCTTTTTCGATCCATTCATTGATTGGTTAGTTTTCGGCTGTCTTATATACCCCTCCCCTTGGGCTCGGAGATATAAGCAAGGGTTTTGGGGGTAGGGGTGGTCTTTTGGAGGTGGAATAAAGCTGCATCCAGAAGATTGCTGCTCCTGCTTTTCTTTCCCCGTGCTGTCTGCTGCTGCCAGCTGGGTCAGAGGCGGCCTCGAGTAGCCCAGATATCTCTGCTAGCCAGGGCTTGATATCTCTGCTTAAGCTGATATTCACTGCTTTTCACTGCCCGAGCTGATTCACTGCTTTAAAAGAGCTATCACTGTCCGTGCTGCCTTTCTAAAGGCAGCGGCTGTCTGAGAGTGGTGCCAGCCAGGCGCACCCTGCCTTTTTGAAAACGTGACGTAGTTTCGAACGGAGCCCGCGAAGAGGCTGCAAGAACCTTTACCGCACCCCAGCGGTTATAGGGAGCAACATTTAATTGGGAATCTCCCTGATACTGAAACTGAGCACAAAATTCCAGTGTCAAAGAATTTCCAATTCTTGACGTTCAAAGGGCGCCTTAAGAAGATCAGGGACCCAGTGATACCAATCGGTTACAGGATTTGTCTGGTTGACAGCCTCACGCTAATAATTGTCAAGGTTGGGTATTGGCCACTTGTAGTTAACAGCCTGTAGCAAGCGCTGATACAGAACGGTTGGGACAAATGGAGACGAGAGATCTCTAAAGCCCGGTCTTATGATATAGGGTTTATTGTGGAGGCCCTGCTCGGAGATGCCAGCCGCAACTCCGAGGCAGGCCCCAGGGAATGGGGGTAGGAAGAGAAAGAGCAAGAGAGGTTCGAGAGAGTAGAGAGAAGAGCAGGACAAAGAAAGCAAAGAGAGCAAAGAGAGCAAAGAAGGCAAAGACGGAGAAGAGGGCAAAGACGGCACCGTCTTCCACAGTGCCCCTTTTCAAGGGGGCTTGAAAGTGGGTGGGGGAAAGAACTTTGGACCAATGGGATTACAAATACATCATACTTCAGGGGAAGGTCACAAGTACAAGATAAACTACATTTTTGAAGAATAAAGCAGAACATCTTATCAGACCCTTTGCCTTGTCTGTGGGACAAAAAAGGGAGTTACTTCCACCAGCTGCACCACTGCCCACCGGTTGCTCAGCAACCAAGGTCTGTCATCTCAAAGCTCGTTTTCATCTCAATCTGGCTTGCATTGTCTGCACTTTCCACATAGGGCCTTCTTATTTGATCTTCCCCAACAGCCACTCCTTGGCTGGCACTGGCACACCGACCAAACAGATTGCAAATGGTTTGTCTGGACTCGAATTGGTCAAGCATATGGTGTCCGAGCCTGCTGACTTGGCTAAAGCAACCCATTCATTTTTGGTTGATCTACAGGCATATCTGCACTGCAAAAGCAAGCAAGCAAAACTAACAAGCACCAATATATAATTTGATCAAACTCCCTGTTCTTGTTCAGCTACTTTTTGGCAAAAACTTTCCGATGTATTTCAATTTTCAAGCATATCTTTTAGTACTTTTTGCTTTTCTATTTTCCCAAATTTGTTCAGGGACTGGCCAACTATAAGGCACTAAGCTGTTCCATCTACACTCAGTTTTACAAATTTGAGGGAAAATTCTTTTTAACATAATGAGCACCACAATTTTGCCAAAAGAGCTCTATGATACCAACAATTTTCACAGTCTAAACATCAGCATAAAACCCAAGGTTTGTAGCTTTTGCAGGTTGAACAGGGAATGAGCCGTAGTCTCTCTGTGAGGTTTATGTCTGCGTGCTCGTGTCCCTGCTTGTGGAATTGTCTGTGCATTCTTGTGCCTGATATGGTTTCACGTTCTTTGCTGGAACCCACTTAGGTCCTGCACCTGCGGAAACACAAGCACATCCTTTGCCTCAGGTTATTAGGGAAAATGGTCCTTCAGTTTGTCCTGTCTCAGGGTTTCTAATTAAAACTGGAGGATTTTCTTTGAATTTTGCCTGTGTATTATTTGAAAAAGTGCCTAAAAATTGGAGGATTGAGTTCTGCAAATGAGCTCTTCAAAAAATTAAAAACATATAACGCTTTGCTCAACCTTATCTGAGGTTTTGCTTGGGCCACTCCCCCTTTCTGTTGATTTAGAATGTGATTTAGAGCATGATGTGTCCTTTCAATAATTGCTTGACTTGTGGGAGAATAGAGAATTCCAAAATTGTGGAATGCTGACTGGCATTCAATCAGGTGGTTCTGCTGACTGACCTACCTGCACCCAGGAAAGCCATCACTTAATCCAAGTCCCCTGATGTGGCCTCTCCTGATCCTGATCCAGCAGCTGCTCCTCCCCTGTTGTGTGTATCAAAGAAAAGCAAAGAATTGGAGAACCTGTGCTATGAGGAAAGACTGAAGGAGTATAGCCTTTTCTCCCTGGAGAACAGGACTCTTGGGGAGGACCATATCACAGTATTTTGGTGATCAAATAAGACCTACCAAGAGCACCAAGAGTTTCAGTTTCAGCACAAGACCCATATGGAGAGGCTGTCCGTGAGGATCACCCACTGAGTGAAGGGGAACTGGAGATGATTTCAATGCTGGCAACTGAGACCAGTGCTTGGGTCTCAGCAGGAGCACGTGAAGCCTTGGTTTCTGCACATAGCAAGATGTGCACAGGGGCCAGTAAGATGGAGAAAGATCATGTCTCTGCCCTGAACTGAGGGCAGGAGTATGTGTGGAACCTCATAGGCTTCATGGAACACTCTGTACCTGAGTTGTTATTCTGTGCCCAGTAGTGCCTTGAAGAGTTCCTTTTCTGCATGCAGGAGACCATGGATATCTGGGGGATAACATGAATTAGAGCATTATCCAAGGCTGAAAGCAAAGTAATTTTTGTATCCCATCCCCACTGCTGCCACCCTTTGAACTTGTGGTTTCACTAGTGGCCTCTCTTTTTGCAGTAGTCAAGGGCGCCTTCATGAGCTCCAAGGGAAAGAGCAAAGAGGAAAATCCACTGCAGCAACACCCACCCTCTGCCTTTTTTAACTTTGTAGATGAGCAGACTGGAAGAGTTGCCACAGAACAAAGGAGAACTTGGAGGCCAAGGCATGAGAGTACAACTTTAATGAGTCTAAGGAAGAAAAGGAGACCACTAAGGGCAGTCAGTAAGATGCGGTGGAGCTCCTGCAGGGTGTCCATCTGCTTGCCATGCAGAGGGAGAGAGGGCAAAATATCCCCATTAGACTGGCCTGGGGAGACAGAGAAAAGGTGGTAAGGGCAAGAAGCTCTGATATGTCCCCTCACGTGGCGGTCCTTGGGTGTGTGGGCAAGAAGCACAAAAGGGGTGCCCACTTCCTGACAACCTGGATGAAAACAAACCACTCAAAAATGACCCAAATGAACATCACCCGCCCACAAGGAATGCCAACAGCCCTTGATCTGAGACCTCTGCCTTAGAAATCCTTAAGCCTCTCATCCCAGCACTTACAGAATGAGACCATCATAGAGGAAAACACGTGGAATTAGCCAGGAAATGAAAAGGTACAAGTGCAGGAAACCAGGACACAGCTCATACCATTAGCTAGGATGGTGTACATGAGCTGGTCACAAAATTATGACTTCCACTAAGGTGCCTCTGGGCCTGAGGCAGGGCAGGACTGCTATAAAAGGCAGCCCAAGTCTCTGCTCTCTCATCCACTTCTCTCACCTCCTTCTCCTCAGGAATCAGGTGAGTGCAAAGCCTCTTCTGCTTCTGCTTCTCCTCCTGCTGCTGCTTCAAGAGCAGCTCTTTCCTGGCCGTAGGTCTCAGCTGAGAGGGGCTGTTGTAGCACAGGGCTGGGAGCTGCTTCTGCTGGGAGAGGGCAGGGGAGAGAAGGTCTTGTGCAGACAAAGAGAGGCTGGGTCTTGGCTGAGGTGGCTCCTGGGCTTTGAGCGGGGCACTGCAATGTGTGCCAGGAGTTGTCATGGGTGCAGGGTGTTTGGGTGCAGTGCTGCTTCTCATGAGTCCTCACTTTCTGCTTCTCCCTGCCCTCTGTGCCAGGTGCACCTGTGAGCCCAAGCCATGTCCTGCTGCAAGCCCTGTGACCCTTGCTGCCAGCCCTGCGGCCCCTGCCCGCTGGCCAACAGCTGCAATGAGTGCTGTGTCAGGCAGTGCCAGAGCTCCCACGTCGTCATTGAGCCGCCTGCTGTGCTGGTGACCCTGCCCGGCCCCATCCTCAGCTCCTTCCCACAGAACACCGCCGTGGGATCCTCCACCTCTGCTGCTGTTGGCAGCATCCTCAGCTCTCAGGGAGTGCCCATCAGCTCTGGGGGCTTTGACATCTCCAGCATCACCAACTGCTATGGTGGCAACAGATGTCGTCCCTGCTAAAGATGCTGCTGGTGACGTCCTCAGGCAAGAATCTCCAAGAACTCTGAACCTGGTTCTGGGCAGGAGATAGGGATTTGGGACATTGTCTTCACAGTGTTAAGTTCTTCCACCTTTTTTCTCTTTCCTTTGCTGTTCGTGTCTCCCCAGACCATTCTAGTGGGGACATATTGCTCTCCCTATTTTCAACAGGCAGATGCACACTCTGCAGGAGCTCCACTGCATCTTAGTGTCTGCACCTGATGCTCTCTGTGAGCCACTTCCTTTTCTTCTTTACACTCAATAAAGTACTTTTGCATCCAAGCCTGTGTGTATATGTCCTCCTTTATTCTGTATCAAACCTTAGTTCATTCGGGGAAAACAGGTGGAGGAATCAGAGAGTGGAATTCCCTGCAGTGGTTTTTTCTTCCTGCCCTTTTCCTTGGAGCTGACAAAGCTACCCCTGGCTACTCAGCAGCTAAAGGCCTTTAGGGAGACATCAGGCAACAGTTGTGAAGAGAAGCAAGAATTCCTGGGTCAAGCCCACAGCTTCATCTTTTCTTTCTCCTCCACTCCCTTACCTAGTCTAGGATCCATGGGTCCCACACGAACACAAGCAGATGAGATGCACTCCCTCAGCACAGGCAGGCAAAGCTGTCCAGATATGCAGCACTGAGGTAATTCACAAGTTAAGATTGGTGCCAGTCATATTCTCAGGATACAGTCTGGTAAATGGTGTGGTTGAGTTTGTGCAAAAGACTTATGGCTTCAGTATTAAATTCCAACATCTATCCCATGTATGGATAGATATAACATCTGTAAATGTCTTCCTGATTGAAGCCTTGAATTATGTCTTGAATTATAGTCAAATATGGAAAACATTAGTTAATATCTTGGTTTGTGCCTGTTTTTTCTAGATGATGTTACTACTTGAAAATTTAAATATAGTGAGAGAGGAAAACTATCTCCTCTCCTGATCATCTCAGACCCCTTGCCTCATTTTTCTTCCTCCAATCCTCCATTGCTTCTGCCTCTTTCTTCTGATCTGTCTCAGCCTAGTATTTCACAGACATTTCAAGACACAGAAGCTCTTTCTCTCTCTGCAGTAAACATTTTCTTAGCTTTCAACCCAAACAGACAAGACCTTTGATAGTTGATGCAGGGACACAAAAGCTCTCCATTCTTAGGGTATCCCAATCTCTCCTCTAGCTGGCATGTGTTGTGCAGCATGCCCTAACTATCGACTCTTCCTGCATGTTTGCAGTGCCAGGGCTTGCTTTTTTTCTCTCCCTTAAGCTTAGAGACTTCCAAAAGGACAAGAAACAAGGAGCAGGGTTAAACATCCCACAGGCCCCTCATCCTGCTGGAGGTGTCCTGGAGGCAGCACAGAAGGACCAGGCACTACAGGCTGTTCCCTGGAGACTCTGGGCAGCATGATATTAGGTTTGGAAGATCTGGTTCATTTTGGGATATCCCTATGAGAGAGAAATAACGTTATTTTGCTGTGGGATACATGCTGAGCTGAGGTCTCACACCTCCTGCCCAAACACCACCCCTTCCCTTGCTGTTCCCATGAATGTGACTGTAGCACAGAATAAGAAACAAAAAGGGAGCCTTTTCTGCTACTGCTTTGCATCCCCTTGTTTCGCGTCTTGGAGTTTTTCCTTGCAGAATCACTGACTCATGTTTTCTTCCGAGCATTATTGGCAGATCACTGTCACCCAGCAATGACAACTCAGAGGAGAGGAAACAGCACCTTCCATTTAACTTGTGCCTACCAGACCAATATCTTTGAAGCCTGTTCTAGCACCAGCTGTGGAAAGGCCAAGCTTCACAGCTTGCTGTACCAGCTTGCTCTGGTAGGCACAAGCCTCTTATCAAGCAGGGACTGGCCCCAGGCACAGCGGCCGTATCACCACGCACCTGAACACCACGGGGAAATCCAGTGTCCTGCAGCTGGAGGAAGTGCAGGTCTCTGACAGTGCCTTGTACCTCTGTGCTGTGCAAGACACCCTGGTGCAGGGAGCTTCCTGGGCTGTGCAAGAAGGCAGGGCAGGGAGGGGATGTGTCAGTGCGAGGCTGAGGTTGGGGAAAGGTGAGGTCTTCTCTTGGAGCACTATTTTCTTGGTGCACCCAGAGACCTTCAGGTCATTACATTCTTCCAGAAGAAGTCAAAGTCAGTGGCTTGAGAAGAAGGAAAAGGTGGTGAAAAAACCACTGCATTGGAACTGGTTTCCATGTGCATCCTAGGACAGGCAAGTATTTGCCACATGCTGTGCAAGGAACACTTGTCCATTCTCCTCTCTGTGTGCTCTCCACAGCACCAAGGACTGGCAGGAACCAATCAGAGACTCACCTAAGCCTCCTAGTCAGTTCCTGTGAAAAAGGTCTGGTGTTTGTGTGTTTGTTTTCTTTTTTAATAAAAAGTCTTCATTTAGTTCCCTGAGGTTTTCTCAAAACCTCTCATTGCAGCTGTTGTCCAGTGGGGTGGGGCTGCAGGGTTGGCAGCACGGAGTGCAAGGCTGGCACTACTGTATGCAGGGCATGTCTTGGGGCATGAGCGGCACTTGGAAAGAGGGCAGGAACAAAAATATAAGGATACATGAGGAGCAGCCTGTCACCACATCAGAAATGAGTCAAACAACATGCAGGACCAGAAGGTGGAGGCTCTGCAGAGGTGCATGAGGGCTCATTGGCCTCATCCTGCCAGGCTCCGAAAGAGCTACCAACTCCTATGCAGCCACTGCCCAGGCCCTGAGTTATTTTCTGTCAGACTCATCTTGAATGCAAAATATCAAATTTGAAATGCAAAACATACCATTTAATGCTGTGGGCTGTGGCTTGGCTTCCTGAATGGCTGTGGGTTTATTTCCTGTTGTGTTTTTTTTTTTTTTTTTT
>VYXD01014088.1:0-28229 GCA_013397195.1 Hylia prasina | reverse complement strand
TTTTTTTTCTTTTTTTTTTTTTCCCCTTTGTGGCAAGATGAGAGGCCTAAGCAGTTCTGATCAAAACACCTCAGCTTGGGCAGAAGACTCATGTGACTGCTGGAAGAGTGTAGTAAAAGCAAATTATGTCAGTCTGGATCACTGCTTTGGGGGTATTTGGTAGCCCTCTTGGCAAGGAATGACTCAGCTCCTGGATTTTATGCTGCCCTGCCTAACAATGAACCCAGACAAATTCTGCTCCTCCTTCTCTTCCAGAGAGAAGGGTGTGGAGCCCTGTCTGGGGCCTTGTTCCTCTCCTGAATGCTCCAGCGCAGTCACCATCATCTCTACATGTCCACAGCAGAGGCCACCACCGTTCATTCTTTCACAGAATCACAGAATATGCTGAGTTGGAAGGGACCCACAAGGATCATAGAGTCCAACTCATAGCCCTGCACAGGACACTGTCAAGAGTCACCCTATATGCCTGAGAATGTTGTTTAAACTTTTGTTGAACTCTGTCAGGCTTGGTGCTCTGCCCACTGCCCTGGGGAGCCTAATCCAGTACCTGACCACCCTCTGGACAAAGAACATTTTTCCAATATCCATCCTAAACTTTTTCTGACAAAACTTCAGCCTATTCTTTCTAGTCCTGTCACCATAGAGCAGAGATCAGTGCCTTCCCCTCCTCTTCCCCTCACAAGGAAGTTGTAGACTAAAATGAGGTCTGACCTCAATCTCCTCCTTCCCAGGCTGAATAAACAAAGTGACATCAGATGCTCCTCATACAGTTTCCCCTCAAGGCCCTTCCCAATCCTTGTGGCCTCCTTTGGACTCTCCAATAGCTTAATGTCTCCTTTTAAACTGTGATGCCCACAGCTGTATCCAGAACACAGAGTGAGGCCGGCCCAGTGCTGAGCAGAGTGGGACAATGCCCTCCCTTGCCCAGCTTGTGATGCTGGACATGATGCCCTCCCTGGACACTGTTGGCCTTCCTGGCTGCCAGGGCACTGCTGACTCATATCCAACTTGCCATCAACCAGGACCCCCATATCACTTTTCTCAGCTCTAATCTCCAGCCTCTCTGTCCTCCAACTGTCTGTACATCCACGGCTGCCTCATCCCAGGTGCAAAACCCGGTACTTGTCCTTGTTGAACTTCATATGGTTGGTGATTGCCCACCTTTAATTGGTTGAGGTCTCTCTGCAGAGTGTCTCTGCCTTTGAGGGAGTTGACAACTCCTCCCAGTTTTGTATCATCCATGAACTTGCTTAGTTTCCCTTCCAGTCCTGCATTCCAGTCATTTATGCAGATGATGAAGAGCACAGGGCTGAGGATGAAGCACTACAGAACCCCAGTAGTGACAGCTCACCAGTCTGATGTCACCCCAGTCACTGTCATGCTTTGTGCCTGACCTGTGAGACAGTTGCTCACCCATCTCATGATGTGTTTATCCAGCTGTGGGCTGGATATTTTGTCCGGAAGGATCCTGGGGGAGACAGTATCAAAAGCTTCACTGAAGTCCAAAAAGATTATATCAACTGCCTTCCCTTGATTAAGCAGGTGGGTTACCTTGTCATAAAAGGAAATCAGATCTGACAAGGAGGACTTCCCTCCCATAAAGCTCTGCTGGCTGTGACTTTGAATGTTCTTGTCTCATGTGCACTTGTAGGCAGATGGGACTGTGTGCATATACATAGGTGCAAAAAATATTGTGCATTATTCCTTTCTGATGTGCATAAGTGTGTGTGTGTCCCTCCTCATAAGGGATTGCTCTACTTACAGCAGTGACATTCTCCACTGCTCTGCCAATAAGCTCCACAGAGCATCCAGAGTCTGAGAGAACTTCAGTGTAGCTAAGCAATAAAAGAAGGAACCTGGCAGAGAATTATCCTCACCACAGGCACTGAAGACCACAGGTCTTTTCTATCTTCAGTCCTCCTTTTCCTACTGCATCAAAGCTCACACTCTACTGGTGATGATTCCTGGACTGAATTAGGATGATTTCATACCAGTTTGGATTCTTAGTTTAATTTACTGTAAACAATATTGGGAATGCCTAAACATGATTTGCAATCCTCATTCCCTGCTTCTCCAGGCCAGGACATGGCTCTTCCAAGATCTAGGGATTTCAAAAGGATGAAGCTTGCTTTATGGACAGCAGAAAGGCTAAGAAGTCCTTCCAGCTTCATCCAGGCTCTGCTCACGTGATTTTGCTTGCACTGCAGTGTTAGTGCTGTCTGGTGTGAGACACATCTCTGCCTCGTGTTCAAACCAATGCCAAATGTGCCAGTGCAGTCCATTGGCCTAGTGCTGTGCCAGGCAGAGGCTGAGACCTCGGATTCAACATGCTCTGATCTAAAGGAGCATGGCATAGGGAAAAGAAAGTATTCAATGGGTATTTGTCCTCACTTTTTATTGGGTCATTAAGGGGAGAGGAAGACGGAGTAGAAACCATAGTTGAATGCAAAGGTTGTTCTCTGCATTCCAAATCCTGTTATTCTGCAGAGGAAATTATGTCCAGGACCCTCACACCAACAACCCCAGTGCAGCACTGACCATACTGATGGGAACACCTTTCCTCAGGAGATCATGAAGCTGCTATTTTTTCAAGGTCTCCCCGTTTTCTGGGCATTTGTGGGCAAAGACACATCAAGACAAGGCCTGATGGTGTCTGGAAGCAGAGCAACCAGGGGATGTCTTCCTCATCTCCAAGAGATTGTACCCTTAATAGTTGCCCCTCCATGGTGTCCCAAAATTCTATTCCTCTGTGAATGGAGAAGGGTTTCCTAATGCCTTCACCCACTTCCATGTCTAAGAAACACATTTCTCACTTCAGAAGTGCAACCACGGTAAGGACCACACAGAGGCCAGATTTTAATGCAGCAGAATTTTAATGAAATGAAAGAAGGAAACAAAGCCACTGAAAGAGGAGGTCAGCAGCACAGGTGTCACCAAGGGCAGCACAGAGTCTGCGCTCCTTGGCTTTGGAATAGTTCCTGTAATATTTATTGGTCTACCTGTCCCACAAAGGGGAGAAACCAAATGGTCCCTACCAAGCTGGTCTTCAGGGAACATTTCAGCACACAGGAACCAATGCAAACAATGAAAAGGGAGAGAAAGGTGAGTTTGGTCAGTTATCGTGCAAACAGCACCCAAAACCTAGATCCTCTGCCCAACACCATGTCCTGAGTTCCTCAAGATGTCTCATTTGGACTTTCCCAGCACCTTTATCAGGGACGACATCTGTTGCCACCGTAGCGCCTGGTGATGCAGGACAGGTCAAAGCCCCCAGAGTTGATGGGCACTCCGTCACAGCTGAGGATGTTGCCAACAGCAGCAGAGGTGGAGGATCCCACCACGGTGTTCTGTGGGAAGGAGCTGAGGATGGGGCCAGGCAGGGTCACCACCACAGCAGGTGGCTCAATGACAACGGTGGAGTCCTGGCACTGCCTGACACAGGGCTCATTGCAGCTGTTGGCCAGAGGGGTGGGGCCACAGGGCTGGCAGGGACGGCACTGGGTGTTGCAGGACATGTCCTGGGGCTGCAGGTGCACCTGGCAGAGAGAGCAGAGAGAAAACAGCACAAGAGTGGGTGGGTGAGGAGCAGACTGGTTACCCTGTCACAAAAGAGCCAAGGCCATCACGAGTGGGAAGATGGAGACTGGGCCAGGAGCCCTACAAAGAGCAGCAGCCTGACTCAGGAAGTTCTCTCCCAGGGCATAAAGCAAAAGGTATCACAGTCACCAGCCTCTCTCTATGCCAGCCTCCTCCCCGCTTTCTCCTCTCGTCACCACATGCTCCAATCCCCAAATACGAGAAAGCCAACATCAGCTGAGATGTCCACCAAGTGGGGATCTCACTTTGGAAGAGAAAGAGAAGGGGCTTCAGACTCACCTGGTTCCCAAGCTGAAGGAAGCAAGAGAAGCGGATGAGAGAGCAGAGACTTGGGCTGCCTTTTATACCTGCCCTTCACTGCCGCAGGACCAGGGGCAGCCTTTGCAGAGGTAACAATTTCCCAGCAAGTTCATCTTGAATGCAAACCAGCACATCTAATGATATGGGCTGTGCTTTCATTTCCTGCACTGCTGCCTTTTCATTTCCAGGTTTGTTCCATGCCCGTTCCCCAATGAAGGCTTCTTCTGATCCCTGGGATTAAAGGCCTCAGGATTTCTAAGGTAGGAATGCAGCAGTGCAGGCAGAGGACTCCGTTTATGTACTGCATGGGCCCAGACCAGGCAAGTGATGCTATCCTGATCACTCTTCTGGGGTTGTTTGAAGTGTTGTTTTCAGGAAGAAGCTGAAGCACTCATCATAGAATCACAGAATCACAGAATCATAGAATCACAGAATCATAATCATAGAATGGCTTGGTCTGGATGGAACGCCTTCATAAAGAGAAGCAGTGACAGTCACTAGATCAAGTTGTTCCAAGCCCCATCCAAGCTGGCCTTGAACACTTCCAGGGATGTGGCAGCCACAGCTTCTATGAGAAATTCCACTGCCTTACTCCTCTTTGAGTAAGGAATTTGTTCCTAACATCTAATCTACATCTTTCATCTTTTTGTTTAAAGCATTCCTCTTTGTCCTATCAGTATCTGCCTGTGTAAAAAGTTGTCATCCATCTTTTTGTAAGCCCCCTTCACACACTGATAGGCTTCAGTGAGGTCTCCTCAAAGCTTTCTCTTCTCCACACAGAACAACCCCAATTCTCCTGTCTTCACAGGAGAATTGCTCCAGCCCTCTGAGCATCTTTGTGTCCTCCTTTGGATCTGCTCTAACAGGTCCATGTCTTTCTTGTTCTGAAGACTCCATTCTAAGTCCCCAGGTGGAGGTCTCACAAGATCAGAATAGACGAGAATAACTGCCCTCAACCTGTCAGTCATGCCTTTTGGGATGCAGCCCAGGATACACTTGGTTTTCTGGGCTCCAAATGCGAACTGTTGGCTCATATCCAGGTTTCCATCCAGAACTCCCAAGTCCTTCTTCACAGGCCTGCTCTCAATGAGTTCATCTCCCAGTCTGTACTCGTGTCTGGGATTTCCTGATGCAGGTGCTGCACCTGCACTTGAACTTCCTAAACTTCATCAAGTTCTCATGGACCCACTTCTCAAGTTTCTCCATGTCTCCCTGGATGGAAATCTCCTTTTGTTTTGTCAGCTGCACTGCTTAGGTTTGTGTCATCTGCAAACATGCCAAGGGGACACTCGATCTAATATCCCTGTCATTGATAAAGATACTGAAAAGCCCCAGCCCCAAGACAGACCCTTGAGACATGTACCCTTCCCCTCCCTCCATGTGGTCATAGCCACAGACCAACGCTGTGTCCTTCCAGCCATTTTTACATTCACAATAATACACCCTTCAAATCCATGTGTAGTGGGTTTGCATGGCCTGGTTTTGGTAGAGAGAGGGCTACAGGGATGGCTTCTGTGACAAGTGGCTGGAAGTTTTCTCGGTGTCCAGCAGAGCCAAAGCCAGCTGGCTCCAGGACAGACCCACTGCTGGCTAAGGCTGAGCCCATCAGAGATGGAAGGGACGCCTCAGGAATAACACATTAATAAAGGAAAAAAGTTACTGCACAGGTGTAGTTGTGGCCAGAGAAGAGCAGTGATAATATGTGAGAGAAACAGCTCTGCAGACACCAGCGTCAATGGAGAAGGAGGAGCAGGAGCTACAGGCTCCAGAGCTGAGATTCCTCTGCAGCCCATGGTGAAGACCATGGTGAGACAGCTGTGCACCTGCAGCCCACAGAGGGCATGGGGGTGCAGACATGCACCTGCAGCCCCTGGAGCAGCTGACACCAGAGAGCCTGAGAGGAGGCCATGACCTCAAGGGAAGCCTGTAGCAGAGTCCTGGCAGGGACCTCTAGAGGCATGCTGGACCAAGTTAGCTTGAATGACTTGTGAGCCTATGAGGGTTTCCTGAAGGACTGACCCTGTGAAAGAGTGATCCACATTGTAGCAGTTCATGGGGAGCCATAGCCCGTGGGAAGGATTCATTTTGGAGAAGATCATAGAGAACTTCTCCCATGGGAGGGACCTCACAGAGAACTTCTCCCATGGGAGAGACCCCACTCTGGACCAGGGGAAGGACTCCCACTCCTCTCCCTGAGCAACTGCAGGGAAAGGGAACAGGTTGGAGGAAGATATTTGGGTTTGGGGGTTTTTTTAATTACTATTTTACTTCTCATTATCCTTCTGTGATTTTGTTGGTAATAAATTCAATTAATATGCCTTAGTTGAGTCTGTTTTGCCTGTGACAGTATTTGGTGAGAGATCTCTTCTGGTCCTTATCTCAACTCATGAACCATTTTTATATTTTCTCTCCCCTGTCCACTTGTAGAGAAGAGTGATAGAGTGACTTTGGTGGGTGCCTGGCATCCATCCAGGATCAACCCACTACACCACCTCTCCAATTTGGAGATAAGGATGTTGTGTGGACCATGTTGAAGGCCTGACAGAAGTTTAGGTAGATGACACTGGCCAGTCTTCACTTGCTGACTGTTTCAGTCACTCCATCATTGAAGGCCACCAGATTTCTCAGACAGGACTTGCCCTAGGACAAGCCTTGCTGGCTGGTTTGGATCACGTCCATGTCTTGAATATGACAGTTGCTTTCATGAGGATCTGCTCTGTGATCTCCCCAGGCACAGAGGTGAGGTTTAGCAGTCTGTGATTCCCCGGGTCCT
Source organism: Hylia prasina (assembly GCA_013397195.1). Taxonomy (NCBI): domain Eukaryota; kingdom Metazoa; phylum Chordata; class Aves; order Passeriformes; family Sylviidae; genus Hylia; species Hylia prasina. The sequence goes on along the minus strand of VYXD01014088.1, from coordinate 21,559 downwards.
TCGTATTGCCTTTTTAAAAATCCAGTCTGCTGCTGGATGCCCAAGGAATCCTGTGCGTGAGGATGAGCCATGTCCTTCCATATCCCTCCCTCCTCAGCTCACCCTGATGGTTACTTGTTGTCTCCCCGTGTGTGTGCATTGGGCTGCAGGGTCTGACTCCATGCTACCTAACCCTGCCCTCAGGAAAAACTTCTGGCTTGTTTTGACTTGTCCACTCTCTGAGCAGTCTGTGAGTACAAAAACAATGCCGTGAGCTTGCCTGGGGCCTTGCCTTTCCCCACAAGGTTCCAGCCCTGCTGTGGCTGTGTCCTGGTGTCCTCAGCAGAGTTCACAGTAGGGTGTGTTCCTACATGTGTTCATGTCTTTGGTGCTCTTGTGTGCAACCAGATTTGTGTGAAGGTATCACAGGTGCAGAACTGACAGGTGTATATGAACACACGTCCTTTTGTGTTTCTCCTCACAGACAGACTGTGTTGCTCACAGCAGGGACACTATCCATGGCTCTGTTCATGAGCTCTGCAAAGCAGCAGGAGCTCAAGTGCAGTGGAAAGGTAATGGCATCAGCCTCCTAGAAATGCCTCCAAAAAGAGGTACTGTAATCAACCCGTTTCCTGAACCCTCCTTCTCCTGATCCTCCAAAGCCCATACTCCACTGATGATGATGCCAAGCTCCAACAAGGACCACCAATTTAGATCCTTAATTTAGTTCAGTGTAACAGGATTGGGACTGCCTCAGCATGATGGGCAGTCCCCCTCTGTCTGCCTTGCCAGCAGCTAGAGAGTTCAAAAGGATGGGGTTTGTTTTATCCTGGAGAAAGAATACAGAATCCCACTTACTCTCCTTGTTCAGGCCGTGTCCAAATGGATCTGCTTCAGTGAACTGTTGGTGCTTCCAGGGGTGGGATACAGTCTCCCTTCATGCCAAAGCCAATGTCAAATGTATTCATCCAGGTCATCAACCTGGTGCTGTGTCAGGCTGAGATCTTGGCCCAAACAGGTACTGAATTAAAGAATCACAGTACATGTTATTGGTGTGCCCTGGACCGGAAGGACAGAGACACTGTGTGTTGCACAGGGAAAGCCAATAAACAGGGTTATTGGGCAGATGGACACCAGTGGGGGATGCCCCAGCAGTCTGGTGCAGATGTCACAGTGTCCCCAGGGAGGAGTGGTGCTTGTGCCCTGGGTCTGCCTGTGGAGCAGAGAGCGACTGAGGGACTCCAAGGGTGCCAGGCAGAGCAAGCAGCTGGATTGCCCCTATATTAGCAGTTTACCTGGTCACAGCAGTGCAGGTTTTGTGGGTGAGAAGGTGAGGCTGGGCATCACAAGAACATGTCCATTGGCCAAAGAGATGGAGGAGTTCAGAGGCTTTTTCCTAAATCTCCAGCAGGAAGAATGTGCAGGGAACTTCCGCTGTTGGTCTCTTCATGCTTCAGCCACTGTTTTGAGCTTAGCTTTGCCTTCATCAACTCCTTCCCTGCATTCAGGGAACTGCAGACATCTGAGATGTCCCAACCTGTTAATCACTAACTTAAGCTGAGGGTGGAAGTCAAAAAAGAAATTTTTGAGTATCAGAAAAAAACCCCAAATCTAAATGTCTGCATTAATAGGGAAACCAGATGTTCTTCATGGAAACTCAGAGATTAATGCCATGACTGTGTCATGGAAAGAAAGAAGAATGTTGTACACTAGTAGACCCAACTTTCTCTAGGGATAGTCTGTGCTATGCTGTCATCAGCCCTGTTACCCATCATCTATAAACAGTGAGGGGATCGCTAAAAAGAGGGGATTTCCAACAGGAATGCACAGGGTACAGACATTCATTAGAACTGCAGCCTGCAGAACTTGGCTTACACAGTCCCCATTAACCTGATTGCCAAGAGAGATGTGTTCAGTGCCCTGATGCCTCTGTCATCCTGATTGACCATTGGTCAAACAGGCAAGAGGAGGCAATGTCATCAAAGGACTTTACAACCTCACTTTCTTGAAGAAAAGGACATGTCTGCATTCCAGACTCCCAGATCGGGAAAGGACAATTGTCACAGTCTCCATCATGGATAGATGGATAGATGGATGGATGGATGGATGGATGGATGGATGGATGGATGGATGGATGGATGGATGGATGGATTCTGTTTATCCAGCCCTTTCTGCATGAAGCCTTTGATGTGCTTTTGATCAAAACAGTGCCCAAGAGCATCAGACTAAGCAAGAGGGACGTTTGTGAACAAAACTTGTCTGCCACAGACAGCTCACAGATACTGCTGAGTGTGTCCAGAACAACTTTGCACAGAGCTTATCTGGAGAAGTGCTGGTCCTTACACAGCAGGACCTTTGAGGCTCTGAGCCTGAGCAGAGCTGCTCCATCTGTGTTTAGGAGTGACAAGGCACCACTGAGCAGGGAATGATCTGTGGGTCTGTCCTTGGACTGCCCTGGCTCGTGAGGGTTCACGGGGACTCCAATATGAGACCCAGCATGGTTAATCCCAGCACTGACTTTGAATGATGCCAGGCCTGCATGCCTGCCAAAACCTGGGCCCTGCCACAGGCCTTACATGGGGCTGCAATGAGGAACTGATCCCAGCTGCCCATGCCCGTTTGTGCTGGCCATGGTCTGAGACTGGACAGTGGAGTGAAGGTGGAGATGAGGCCATGGGCCAGCTCTGAGGCTATTCCACACAACCATACTTCTGACATCCTTTGGGAACATTTTGTCTACCCCAGCACAGCACTGACCAGAGCAAGAGGTGCTGCATTCCCATGATCCTGAAGATTGGTTTGTCTCCAGGACTTCCCATGGAATTCTAGTTGTTACATGAGGACAGCAGAGGTTTTTACAAGAGGTGTTGGGGGTATCTGGGCAGAGACACTGAAGGAAAAGGGCTGATCACCCTGGGGTAGCTGGAAATGTTTTGCATCCTGTCCCAGTATTGTTCCCCACATAGGACCCTCTGCAGTGTATCCCAACTTCACATTTTTATGGATGAAGGATCTCACTACCTTGTCACCTTATCCCCTGCCAGGATCAACACCATTCCACCCATGCAGCTTGCAAGGGCATATGTGGAGGGAAGGACCAACTGAAGACCCAGCCTGAGATGCAAAAATCTTTATTGAGTTAAAAGAGGGAATCAAGGTTGCTACAAGCACAGGCCCTCCAGGAATCTGGAGGGACAAGCAAGACACTTCACCTCTTGGCATGGTGAAGTCCATGCAGGGCATCCATTTGCCTTCCTTTAGAGTGCAGGCTGGCTTGGCGGAGCCTTGCAGCCAAAGGGGAGCAGAAGGACACAATGAAAATAGAGACAAGGAGATATGTAGGAAAGACATAGGACTTGCTTTTGAAGTGCCTGAGCTGGGCCCTTCCATCCAGCATTTTCAGGAGGAACTAAAGATGGTCAGTTTCTCTGAAAGAAATGACCTGAAGATGCTTCCTTTGTCCAGCACGATGCCTGGAGATCCTGGGGCACATCCCAAGACTTATATATGCCCAGCACCATTAGCAGGGAAGGCCCCTCCTCCCACCATAGCGCCTGGTGATGCAGGACAGGTCAAAGCCCCCAGAGTTGATGGGCACTCCGTCACAGCTGAGGATGTTGCCAACAGCAGCAGAGGTGGAGGATCCCACCACGGTGTTCTGTGGGAAGGAGCTGAGGATGGGGCCAGGCAGGGTCACCACCACAGCAGGTGGCTCAATGACAACGGTGGAGTCCTGGCACTGCCTGACACAGGGCTCATTGCAGCTGTTGGCCAGAGGGGTGGGGCCACAGGGCTGGCAGGGACGGCACTGGGTGTTGCAGGACATGTCCTGGGGCTGCAGGTGCACCTGGCAGAGAGAGCAGAGAGAAAACAGCACAAGACTGGGTGGGTGAGGAGCAGACTGGTTACCCCGTCACAAAAGAGCCAAGGCCATCATGAGTGGGAAGATGGAGACTGGGCCAGGAGCCCTACAAAGAGCAGCAGCCTGACTCAGGAAGTTCTCTCCCAGGGCATAAAGCAAAAGGTATCACAGTCACCAGCCTCTCTCTATGCCAGCCTCCTCCCCGCTTTCTCCTCTCGTCACCACATGCTCCAATCCCCAAATATGAGAAAGCCAACATCAGCTGAGACGTCCATCAAGTGGGATCTCACTTTGGAAGAGAAAGAGAAGGGGCTTCAGACTCACCTGGTTCCCAAGCTGAAGGAAGCAAGAGAAGCGGATGAGAGAGCAGAGACTTGGGCTGCCTTTTATACCTGCCCTTCACTGCCGCAGGACCAGGGGCAGCCTTTGCAGAGGTAACAATTTCCCAGCAAGTTCATCTTGAATGCAAACCAGCACATCTAATGATATGGGCTGTGCTTTCATTTCCTGCACTGCTGCCTTTTCATTTCCAGGTTTGTTCCATGCCCGTTCCCCAATGAAGGCTTCTTCTGATCCCTGGGATTAAAGGCCTCAGGATTTCTAAGGTAGGAATGCAGCAGTGCAGGCAGAAGACTCAGTTTATGCACTGCATGGGCCCAGACCAGGCAAGTGATGTTACAGTCTGTGTATCTCTGGTGGGGCTGTTTGAATTCCAGCAATCCTCGACTGGCTGAACAAGGACTCCTGTGCATGAGGATATGTCTTGTCCTTCTCTTTCCCTCCCCAATGGTCACTTCTTACCTCCCCATGTCCCTGGACTCTGCAACTGGTTTTGGCCCCAACCTGCCAAACTCTGCTATCAGGAGAAAATTCTAGCTTGTTTTAACTCTTTGTGCAATACAGATAATGTCATGGGCTTGTCCTTTGCCCTTCCTCACAATGCTCCAAACCTGCTGCAAGTGTCACCAGGTGTCCTCTGCAGCGCCCACAGTGTGTTGTGTTCCTACAACCTTGAATTCTACAGGATAGAGAGGTGGGCCCATGTAATTCACATGAAGCTCAAGAAGGTCAAGTGTAAGGTCCTGAATTTGGGTTGGCTCATTCCCAAAGATGGACACAGACTGGGTAAGGAGTAAACTGAGAGCAGCCCAGCCAAGAAGGACTTGGATGTACTGGTGAATGAGAGGCTGGACATGACCTGCAATGTTCACATGCAGCCCTGGAATTGTATCCCAGAACTGTATTGCATCAAAAGAAGAGTGACTACCAGGTATAGAGAAATGGTTCTCCCCCAATAATCAGCTCTTGTGAGACCCCAGCTGGAGTTCTGTGTCCAGTTCTGGGGCCCCCAGTATGAAGGTGCTGAAGCAGGTCCAAAAGAGGCCACAAAGATGCTCAGAGGGCTGCAGCCCTTCTGTTATGGAGACAGGACTGGGAGAGATTAATGTGTTTAGCCTGAAGATGGTTCTGGGGATACCTAAAAGCACATTCCAGTGACCAAAGAGGATCCAAGAGAGACGAAGTGGGACTTTTTTTACAAGGGCATGGAGTGCCAAGACAAGGGAGAATGGCTTCCCACTGAAACAGGATAGATTCATACTAGTTACTAAGAAAAAATTCTTTCTCTGAGGGTGGTGAGGTCCTGGCACAGGTTGTCCAGAGAAGCTCTGGCTGCCCCATCCCTGGAAGTGGATGCTGTGCTGCTGTGAAGCACATACTCATGTGACTTTTACAGTTGCTTCTAGATCCAGGGATTTTGATGATGAAAACCAGGTCTAAGAAATCTGACTTGGGGCAGATCTATTGGAGGCTACACCATAAACAAGCCAAAGCATCCTTGTCAATGTTCTCTGCTTAAAATAACACTGGAATTCTCAGAGCAAGTAGCCTACTGGGTCTTCTTCCTGTTTCATCTCCATGGGCCTCTACTGATGGCCACAGCTGGAGGATGAGGCCTTTGAGAGGAGGCACAATTGCTCTTATAGTTTTGCCACTGTGGTCACAGAAGCCCAAGATTGGAAGGGCTCTTCCTTACCCTGCATCAGCAAGTGGAAAACAGCCATCAGCCAGACTCGGGACAAGATTTTTCCTGTACTCATCCACTGCCAGAGTGATCCCACTCTTTTTCATGTCTCTCCTTTTCAGGGAAATCACCAGTGCTGGAGAGAGCTCCCATGTTCTCTAGTCTGTGCCAGCTTCTCTGTCCAACAGCTGGTAACATCTCAGTGATCTCTTCTCCTCCCATGAGCTAAAGGAAGGGTTCTGGGGACCTATTTTCAGGCAACCCCACTACAGCACCTCTTATGGAAACTCAGCTCAGGGGTGCTGATCCCACCCTTTGAACTGGAATTTGTTACTCTTTAAGTATCATCCCCTTCACCTGAGAAATCTCAGGGTACTCATTTGTTTTTCTGCTGCTGTTCCAGGTCAGCCTGCCTCTCCCAAGTGACAAGGGTCTGCTCTGACAGCCCTTGTGAGGTTTTGCATGCCCCTGTTTATCTCAGAGGGCTCTGACCCGTGTTGAGGAATTCACAGCATGTCTCACTGTCCTGCACTCTGCTGTGTCTTGAATTTCTTGGACATTTCCAGTCCTGCTTTTTGTTGCTTTCAAGGACTGTAGAGGGTTTCAACACTCCAAATATACACTTCTCTCCAAAACACATCATTCCTAGGCAGAAATGACAAGCAGTGATGTCTGTCTGAGGATAAACCCAGTCTCAGACTCCTTCTGCTGTCCCAGGCATTTTCCCAAATGCCACTGAAAAAAAGCACAGCTGACAAAGTGTAGGAATCAGCCTATGCCTTGGGCCATGGTGCCTGGGCTTGGGTACAGGACTAAGTGCCAAGTGCTCAGGTGGATGCAGGAGGTTTGAGAATCTCCTCCAGAAGTGCCATTGCTTCTAGAAGGGAGGAGGAAATGTTCAGTTCAGACTCAATCATCTCCCTTGGAGAACTCTCAAGTGAAATTAATCACACACTCTCCATAAAGGTGTGTCTACCATGTTGATGCCTCCGCATTATGAACTGGTTACATGGACTATCTTCATTGTCAGTGTGCAAAAAGAAAAGCTTTGAGAACATGATTAATCTGTTCTGAAATGAAAATTGGGAGGGGAAAAGCAAGTGCTGTTTGGAAGTGCTAATATCCTCCCAATGAGTGTAAAGAGAGACTTGCTTCCCAGCCAGCCTTCCACAGCTCTACTCTTTGAATGCTTTGCCAATCCCATTAAAGTTTTTCCACAACAAAGCCCAAAATGGGTGGAACAATGTAGTGCTAAAAATGATGTGGGGTTTTAGATGTGGAAATGCCCTGACACATCTAGTATGAAGCACAACATTTTGCATAATTTTAATTAAAAATAAGAGAGTATATTCCGATACTAAGGAGAGGAAAGAAGAGGAATTATGCAAATTTTGTTTGCAGTCTTATGCTAGGAATAATGGCTATAGGAAGAGATATCAGACACTGCCAAATTATATCTTGAATCAGAGTGTGATTTGATGAAATAGCTACAAGAATGTGGCATAGATACATCACAAAACATCAGGCTAAATGGAGAAACACGTCTACTTCCTAAAGCAGTGTTTCCTAAAGTTGCTGGGATTTCTTTAGGAGATTCAGACAAACCCTGACAAAATGAAGCACTTGGCAAACTGGGGTAGAAACCTGTGGGAGTACCACCCTTCCGGCTCTGTTACAGAACCATTTATGGATGGGGTTTGTGACCCTTTCCAAGCACAGCACTTTAAAGGACTGAGAAGCATTCTGAATTCACTGGGAATGAACAGAGGGTGGTGGGAGCAGCAGAACTGAGGCTCATCCCAGCCAGAGATGGCTGTAAAGTGATATGAGCTCACTGGGGAATTGGTGGCTTCTCACTGCCTGGGATGCCCACACACACCTACACTTCAGTGGGGATCTTCTGCAGGGCAGAAGTGATGAGAGAGTGGGGATGAATCTGTTTGTTCAACTGATGCCCTGTCAAAAGTCACTTCACTTTTTCCAGAAAGCCTGGCCCAGAGCGAGCTTCACCTCTTTGTTTCTGAGTGTGTAAATGAAGGGGTTCAGCAAAGGAGTTACCACTGTGTTAAAGGTATTCACAATTTTGTTCAGATCCAGGGAGTTCTGGGCTGTTGGTTTGACATACAGAAACATGGTGGAGCCATACCAGATTGTGACAACACTGAGATGGGCAGAGCAGGTGGAAAAGGCCTTTTTCCGGCTGTGGCCTGACTGGATGCGCAGGATAGAAGAGATGATGTACACGTAGGAGACCAGGGTGACCACACAGGAGGCCACCACAACAATTATGGAGATGAGGAAGGTTGCCAGCTCCACAGGCCATGTATCACTGCAGGAGAGGGCAAGGCAGGAATCTATATCACATAGAAAATGATTGATGACATTTGGCCCACAAAAAGTCAGCCTGGATGTCAGAAAGGCCAGCAGAGAAATGGCCAAAAAGCCTCCCAGCCAGGAGCTGAGTGCCAGCCGAACAGAGAGGACACTGTTCATGAGGGAGCTGTACCTTAGGGGGTAGCATATGGCTAAGTAGCGGTCATAGGCCATGACAGACAGGAGAAAACACTCAGTGGAGCCTAGAGAGAGAAGAAAGAACAACTGGAGGATGCAGACACTGAAGGAGATGGTCTGGCTAGTCCCCAGCATGACTCCTATGGCTTTGGGAACAACACCTGTAGTGTACCAGATCTCCAGAAAGGAGAGATTACAGAGGAAAAAGTACATTGGGGTGTGTAGGTTGCTACTTCTCCACACAAGGGCTATGATGGATGCATTGCCTACTACTGTCAGGGTGTACATCAGTGCAAATACCACCACAAAGGAGACTCGGAATTGCCATGTGCCTGGGAAGCCAAGAAGGATGAATTCTTCCACACTTGTCCCATTTGCCGTGTCCTCCCAAACCTTAAGGTCCGTCTGCAAAGAAAGAAAAATTTCCATGAAAATTTGCATGCTTGTGCTGGTCCTTCAAATGCTACAAGTAGTGAAAAAAAAAATCACCATCCCTGAAAATGTGGTTGGTGCACAGCATGGGAAAATGGTATTTAGCCTATATTAAAATTGTCAGAGAAGTCTTCCCTGCATGAAACATGTTTGGACAACTAGATCTAAGCCTGAAAATCAAGTGTATCCCAACAAATGAACACTTGAAGAAGCATTTATCAGATCATGCACCTCCTTTACAGCATGGGGAATGTGGTCACTTCTCTGAGGTGAAAAGTCCACTTAGAAAACTATGGACAACAGGCTGAGGCACTCCAGCTATGGGGAAAGCTGTTGCAAGTAGGAAGGGAATAGCATAACCTGTAGTCTCCAAGCCAGGCAATACTAAGGTGTGATATCAGCAAATGCAATTGAAGAATGCAAATTCTGTCATGATAAGGTGACACTGCAAGAGATTTTCCCACCTCTTCTACGTCAGTTTATTACAAGGGATTGAGACTGCAGCCACACAGGGCATCAGGCTAGTATGACAGTCACTAGTCAAGGTCTCCTATACCTGCTTTCTTCCAAGACTCAGAACAGGAAACTTTTGCAAATACCTCCATTTCCCTCACTGATGTCTGCTTCTCAGCATAGCTGCTAGGGGTACTATTCACCTCTTTGCAATTTTGCCATCTCAGAGTCAGGGGAAGGATTTCTGCTGACCAAGCCAAAATATCTAGGAAGAAATATTCCTCTCAGCTCCTCAGCTTACCCCCTTTCTTTCTTCACGGACAGAAAAAGTATGAGGGAGACATGGCTTATTTTGTCTTATGAACATGGCTAAAAGCCCTCTACAAGTGCCAGGTTGTCTCTGAGGTCTAAGGCAGGAGTCTCGTAAGCACCTGGATGTTTGATATCTCAACTTGGGCAGAGGTACTCAGCCTCATCGACTAAAAGCAAAATCCTCTGAGCTGAATCCCATTAAAGGTAGCGCTGCTGAGCTGTTCCTGCAGACAAGGGAGGATTCTTGATCAGTTCTCTAGAAAAAACATCTTCAGGTGGATGTGGGAGAGAGATGGACTAAATCACCATCTGAATCATCTCTTTCTCTCCTATCTTACTCCACAGCAATATATACCAGAAATCTCATGTACTTAAAGAGCAAAGAAATCTCCCTTAAATCAGCTCTCCTTAAACATGCAAGGCATTGGAAGTCTGTGCTATATGTCTTGGGCAGGTTTCACTCACCAGATTTGCCAGTGGAAATGATCCAAATGACATTTTTTCATGCACCGTCCTCCCAAGGTAGCCATGGTCCCCTTGGCTAATGAAGAGCATTGGAAAGAGGTAGATTTATTGGGGGGAATCTCTGGATTCAGGTGTGTGGATGAGCAGATCTCCCCTTGCTGACTCACTTCAAGCTGATGGCAACTGCCTGACCTGGTTTCCTCTCCATCCAGTAGGATCTGACAGCTTCCACTCCTGATCTTTTCCCTCTCACAGCCACCACTGTAATTCCACTACAGGGAGCTTTGTGTGCACACACACAAAGCGTAAACTCTCTTCAGCTTAGCTTCATACAGTGAGATCATACACCAGAGAGTCGCCAGCATCATTAACATAAGAACATCCCCACACCCTCCTCATTAACACAATAAAGCTCCAGCTGGCCACACCTAGGAGACTGTTTTCTGTTTTCCCTCTGGTGCGCCCCAGGGAGTTTGACCTCTGGGAGGTCTTATGGGCTTGTCAAAAATGAATAGTACTCTCTCTTCACACAGGCCAATTAAAGAACAGCAATGCAATTCCCTAAGTGATTGCTAGGCTGGGTGTTTGCCTCCTGCCTGCAGCTGCGGTATGAGAACCTTGTCAGGAACCCAGCTGACATGGAGATGTCTGAAATAGTCATGTTCCAAGCGGCTGGAAATGTCAAGTATTTGGGGCTGGATATTAAGGTGGCCGTGAAATCTCCAGGGTGGGAAGTAACTAAAGGCAACTATGGGAACATGAATGCAGAGACTCTAAGATAAGGGGTTCACCTCCCTCATTTCAGAGCCTCTAAATGCAGTTAAGGCCTCTGTCTTCAGCTTTAACTGAAGAACTAAGTAAAGATCTAAGTTCAAAATCAGAGAGACATTAGTAGAGGAAAATTCATCTCCCCTGACTCCAGAAAAGGTGTCTTCTATTGAGGTACTCATCTTTGCTCCATTCATCATCAGCTGAGAGAAACAGGCACTCTCAACCCTTACAAAAACAATCTCTTAAAGATCAGGCAATACAGACCTTACAGACACCTATTTTTCTTCTGTTGACACTCAAGATAAACTAGTCAACTAGCTTAGACCGCTCATACACAAAAATACATGCACTTCTCATCCTCTAGACATCTTGAGCTAGATTCACCTCCAGAGAGAGTCTGTCTGCACTGTTCAGGACCACCATACAGGTGTTGGACTCGACAGAGACATTTTCTGCAACTCCTGTGTGCCAGGTTTCAGTGTGGTTGAGAGAAAACTGACCTGTACTTGGTGTGAGTTGGAGATGCAGCTAATGGGAGTAAAGTGATCTGCTTGAGCCTATTTGCTGACCATGAAACCAACTCCTCACTGTCTATCTGTCCTATCCATGAAAATGGATGTTGGGTTTAGCCATGGGATGGAGATGTTGGAGCCTGTGGGTTCACTTGTGATTGCTTAATGAAACAAGCCATGCACACATGACCAGATATGCAGGCCCTGCTGTAATGTTGTGCTAGTTGGGGAGTTCAGAGGCCACCACTGGTCAGCTGCAGGATTTGTGTCTCCAGAAAGATGATTTGTGTCATTTCCTGTGGACATCTGCTTTGGGATGGAGTAAGTCCCCTGGGTGACCTGATGTCCCATCACTGACTGTGGGAAGAGTCTACGGAGTCTGTAAGATCTGGTGCTGAAGATGGGTTGTACTCCCCATCTGCAGGACATACTCTGAGACCAAGGAGTCATATCTGAGCAGAAATGTTGGAAGGCTGAGCCTGATCCCTGCTGTCTGTAGAGAAGTCAAGGATGTCTTCCTCAGCTCCAAGGGACAGTGCCTGAAAGGGCCCCACTTCTGTGTTTCCCACCCTCCCCTTCCTCTGGGAATAATCAATGGTCCACTTGTGTCCCCACCTTTTCCTCCACCACCCATGGCAATGCCTTTTGGTCTCAGCAACTTGAGACAAGGACACCAAAAAAGGATGGAGGCTGAGAGTGAAATGCAGAAAGCTTTATTGTCATTGAAGTGGGAAATGAGTTCCCTTATAGAGGAGGATACTGATGGTGGTGGAAGACGACATGCAACTGCAGAACGTCTGTGCCCCCTTTGGCACAGACACTGGAGAATGACTGGAGAGGCAATGGGGCATCCATCTGCCTGCCCCACAGTGGGCAGGGGTTAGCAGATCCCCCAGAGGGGCTCTGAAAGTCTTACAGTCCAGAAGTATGGAAGACAAGAGAGAGGTGGGAAAGACAGTAAGGCAGGGAAAGCAAACACTGGCCATGGTTTCAGAGAGGCCCACCTGCCCTCCTTCAGAAGGGCAGCACTGGTTGCTCAGCACCTCTGAATTCGATGGCCAGGAGCTCTGTCCTCAGTCNGGGCCGCAGGGCTGGCAGGGCCGGCACGGGCTGTAGCAGGACATGTCTTGGGGCTGCAGCTGCACCTGTGAGAGAAGGAAGGAAGCAGAGCACAGGAACATATGAGGAGCCATCAGCCACGAGTCCATCATCCCACAGCAAGAATTGCAATGGTACCTGCCTAAGCCAGAAGGGAGAAACTGGGCAGCAAGAGAAAGGGGTTTTCAGCCTCATCCTGACACAGTACTGCAAAGTGTCACCTTATTTCTTCAATAAAGAAAGAGCTCCCTCAGCCAAATCCTTGACACTGTCTAAGTCAGACCTCAGTTCTTCTCTGACCCCTCAGCAGCAGCAGCACTAAAGACCTCTCACAGGCTCTAGGAACACACATCTACTTCACCAGAAAAGGACGGGGAAAGAGCTTCAGACTCACCTGGGTCCCAAGGAGAAGGAGGCAGGAGAAGTGGATGAGGGAGCATGAAGTCGGGCTGGCTTTTATGGTTGCTCTGAGTTGCCCCAGGCCCAGAGGTGGTTTCTATGAAAGTGGTAATTTCCTAAGGTGCTCATGATGTATGGAAAACATCCCAGCTAATGACATGGGTGGGGTGCTTGTTTTCCGTGTTGCCACCTTTTCATTTCCTGGCTTATGTCATAGACATTTCTCCATGGAGGCTTCTTCTGAGCGCTGAGATTTAGCCTCAGGATTTCCAGGGCAGGAATGTGTCAGTGTCTGCAGAATACTCTGCTCAAGTGCTGGATGGACACAGTGCAGGGAAGTGAGGTTGGCCTGGAGCTCACTGGTGGTGTTGCCTGTGGCCTTGTTGCTAGGAAGGGGCCCAGCTGCTCCCAGGACTTCAACCCTTGACTGGTCACCCAATGATATGCTATGATACCATTGCGAAATTATATGCTATGTCTCTTTTCTCCATGCCTCCCAAGTTGCTCCAGAGTTTGTTTGCATTCAGAATCTTGGACATTTTGGCTGCAATACTGGCTTTCATTTTCTTGCTCCTAAAGCTCTCCTTATGTCCTCCCAATAGCTCCAAGGAAGGAGAATCCTCAAGTCACCTGGGTAATGTGAGCCAGTGCTTGGTCACTCTCAATAGGAAGGTCTTTCCTATGTTTCACACAGAACTTCCAGTGTTTCAGCCTGTGCTTGTTGCCTGTGGTCCCATCACTGGGCACCTCAGAGAAGTGTCTGGCTCTGTTTGCCTTGCACCCTCTGCATTTGGGTTGCATGGCAAGGTTTTGGTTGTGAGGGATCCAACACCAGATGGCTTTAAGATTGATCCACCACTGGCCAAGGCTGAGCTCATCAGAGATGGTGGAAGCACCTCTGGGATAACATGTTTAGGAAGGGAGAAAACACCTACTGTGCAACAGCAGCCAGAAGAAAAGTGAGAGAAGATGTGAGATAAACAACCCTGCAGGCACCAATTTCAGTGAAGAGGGGAGGTAGGTGCTCCAGCTGACCCCATAAAAGCTCATGCTGGATCAGTCTCCTGTCAGGACCTGTGGCCATGTGAGAGACACAGGCCCGTGCTAACACAGGTTTACAGGCAGAACTTTTGAAGAACTGCAGCCCATGTGAAGAACTCACATTGGAGAAGCTTATGGGGTACTGTCCCCATGGGAAGGACCCCATGCTGGCATAGGGGAAAAGTGCAAGAACTCCTTCTCCTAAGGACAAAAGAGCCACAGAGACATGTGTTGAATTGACCACAACTCCCATTCCCTATCCTTTTGGAGGGGAGAAAATCAGGAGTGAATTTGAGCCGAAGAAGAAGGGAGGGGTGGAGAGGAAGGTGGTTTTAGATTTTAGGTTTATTTCTCATTACCCTACTCTGACTGGATTGCAATAAATCAAATTAATTTGCCCAATCTGAGTTGATTTCTTCCCATAAGGGTAATTGGTGAGTGATCTTTCCTCTCCTTATCTAGACCCAGGAGCATCTTGTATTTTCTCTTTTCTGTCCATCTGAGGAGGGGGAGTGATAGCACAGCTTTGGTGGGCATGTGGCATCCAGCCAGTGTCAAAGCATTACACCCTCCTTTCAGGTGTAACACCAAGAGACTCAAGTGTTACTATGGAAACCCATGATGATTGTCACATCTTCTGTCATGGGACAACCACCAGCTTTTCTGGGAGCAACTGAAAGTGACTGATGAGGGCTGAGAAGTACCACATACAGCATCTAATAAAAGTCCCTAAACACAGTGGCACACCCTGTAATGTGTACTGGTGAGACTAAAATATTCATAGAATCATGAATTCATTGGTTGCTTTAGATTAGAAGGGACATTTTAAAGGACATCCAATCCAACCCCTTCAACTGTTAGGTGTGTGGAGGGGGTAAGGAAGCTGTATTTAAAAAAAAACTTAAAACTTTTTATTTTTAATGTGCAATTAAAAAACACATTGGAGTGGCATGAAGCAGCCTGACTTGGTCTGAGCTGAAAGACCACACACACACTCCCAATTGGGTTGTAAGTTTTATTTAAAGAGCACATTAGGGAAAATTGCTGCAAGAGATGCTAGTCTGAATCTTCTGAAACATATTTTGAGTAGTTGTGGTCATGGAAAAGATCCATCTTCATATTTTTCCAAAAGCACCAGCATCCAATAATTTTTCTGGATTACAAGAATGTAGTTTGCAAATCTGTTCACAAAGAAAATCCTTTTTGCAGTGGAGCAGGGAAAAAACACAGTGGTACCCACAGACCATGGAGGAGGGATGCCACAGTATTTCCTCTGGAAAGCAATGGAAGCAATATCCATAGAAATGTGCTTAAAAAGGCCATGACTCTTTCAGGAAAAGGAGCATTGTTTGGAGGGAAGCCATAGGAGTCAAAACCTTGTAGAGTTCAGATGTGCCAACTGGCTGGTGCTCTCCGGGCTGTGAATGTGTATTCATCACCAGTCGTGAATGTGGGCCTTAGGGAGCCAGTTGTTGAGGGAAGTGCCTAGAAATATGTTCTTGGTGTAGGACCCTACAAAGAAAATGCAAGAGATCTTGTCCATTTCAGACCTCTGTCTTGGGAGAAAATTCTGCCCCTAAAGTAATTGTTGATTATTGCCCTAATCTGTTGTACAGATATGCAAGAGGTCCCAGGAGGGCCAGAGCTGGGCAGGAGTGCCAGGGCCAGAGCTGGTGCTGGGGCTCAGGGCAAGGCCACACTCAAGAGAGGCCCATGTACAGGATCCATCCTGTGACTGCCGTGGATGGCCAGGTCATGAGAACAAGAGCAGCTCAGGCCAGACGCAGGCACTGAGAGAGCTGGGACAGGCCTGTGCTAGGCCTGGGCTGTCATAGAGCTTCTGGCAGGGACCAAGCTGGAGCTAAGCCCATGGCTGAATTGGGTCTAGGTAGTCTTGGTCCAGGTGCTCCCTGTCCTGGGGTTACCTGCTGACTCTGCTCTGACTCTCAAAGACTCTGCCTGGGGTAGAAATGCACTTGTGGCTGGGTTGTGACACCTGTGGGGCCATAGAGTTCTTGGTCCTCAGGAAAGCTGCTCTGTCCTGGGGCAAGATGAGGCAGAACAAAGGCCTGTTGTGTGTTTTGCCACCACTCCCTGTCCCGGGGCTGGCTTCACCATGGGTGTTGGGTTCAAAGGGAGAGGGGACTCCAGCGTGGGGCCTGCTGTAGCCGATCCCACTGCTGCCCTGGGAACACCTCAGCCCTGCCCCAGGAGCACCAGGTGAGCCAGGCCAGAGGCTGTGCTGCAGGGGGACAGGGCTGCATGGAGAAGTTGTCTCTGCTGCCCATGACCAGGCACACTGACCACAGCCCCTGGATCAGGTGATGGAGGAGAGGAGCAGTGGAGCGGGGAATGTAGGCCATTTCAAGGCTATTAACCCATTTCCAATTCCTGCCACTTTTTGGCTTGTGAGCCTTCTTGCCCAGCACAGCTTCATACAAAGCAAAAGAAGCACTCTTCCCCAAGAACTTGTGGAATGCCGACCTCCTCAGGGCTTCCCACATGCCTGCAGTTCTCTTCTAGAGAACAGCAGTTTTCAGGAGTCCTGACTGTTTGATGTGCTTCAGGTCCAAGTGGTATTTCTGAGATGAGACACAGGCAGGTAAGGACTGACAGCCATTGGCAGTGGAGTAACTAGAGATGTCTTCCTTCATGGATGAAAGGCTAGATATGAGTTGTAAATGTGCTCTTGCAGCTCAGAAAGCCAACTGTTTTCTGATTCTGCCCCTCTACACTGAGACCCCATCTTCAATACTGCCTCCAGCTCTGGAGTCCTCAGCACAGGGAGGACATGGACCTTTTGGAGAAAGCCCAGAGGAGGCCACAAAAATGATCTGAAGGCAGGAGCACTTCTCTTACAAGGACAGGCTGAGACAGTTGGGCTCATTCATCCTGGAGAAGACAAGGCTTTGAGGAGACTTTGTTGCAGCCTTTCAGCATGCAAAGGGGGCTTAAAAGAAATATTTTAGCAGGGTTTCTTGTGATAAGGCAGGGAAAACAGATTTAAGCAAGAGGGTAGATTCAGACTAGCTATGAAGAATTTTTTTACAAAGAGGGTGGTAATACAGAGGAATATCTTGCCCAGAGAGATGATAGATCCCTGTACACGTTCAAGGTCATGTTGTGTGGCACTTTGAACAACTTGGTCTAGTGGAAGGTGTCACTACTCATTGCAGGGAGATTGGACAAGGAGAAATTTAAAAGGCCTTTCCAACCCAAAATTTTATGAAATCCTATGATGCCTCAGTGTGTGGAAGCAGTGCTGTCAAGAAGAATTATTGCAATTTGTCCCACCCCCCAGTGCCACTAGGAATGATGAAGAGTTCCCCTGCGCCCCTCAACCAATGGTTTTTCTGCTCAGCACTCAGTGCACAGATGAAAGACAACTAAAGGACACAGGCAAGGCTGCAGCAAGTTTTTAATGGGCACAAAGGTGAAAATTAGGTCATTCTAAGCAGAGGCTCCTGGTATGAAGAGGAGCGAAACAGCCAAGAATCTCTTCCCTTTTCCTGTAGCAGAGTTCCCACAGGGAATCTTTTGATTGTCCAGCAACAAGACAGTCCAGCATGCCCCTGCATGCTGGTTTCTGGGGTCCTCACAGCGGGTTTTGAAGGAAGCACAACAAAGGCAAGAGTGAGAAAGGGTGAGAATTAAAGAGACGAGAGGTAGACATTGGCCAAGTTTTCAGTGAGCCCTGTATCTGCTTCCTCAGGTTGATCCCTTTAAGTTTGCCCTGGCAGGAAAATCAGTCACGATCAGCTGCTCTTAAAACAATGGCACAAAGGTTTGATCAGCTTCATATTCTGAGTTCCTTGGGTCCTTATCTGAGGCCATTGACAGGAGCTTTACAGGGGACAACAGCAGATTTAACAGGGGGGACAACATCTGCTGCCATAGCAGTTGGTGATGCAGGAGATGTCAAAGAACCCAGAGCTGATGGGCACTCCACCACAGCTGAGGATGTTGCCAACAGCAGCAGAGGTGGAGGATCCCACGGTGGTGTTCTGAGGGAAGGAGCTGAGGATGGGGCCGGGCAGGGTCACCAGCACAGCAGGCGGCTCAATGACGACGTGGGAGCTCTGGCACTGCCTGACACAGCACTCATTGCAGCTGCTGGCCAGCGGGCAGGGGCCGCAGGGCTGGCAGGGATGAGGGACAGCAGGGCTGGCACTTCTCTAGGCAGGACATGTTTTGGGGCATGAGGGGCACCTGGAGAGAGGACAGTAAGGAAGAAAAGCACAGAGATACATGAGGAGCAGCCTGTCACCACATCAGGAGTCACATAACATTCAGGGCCAGGAGGTGGAGGCTCTGCAGAGATGTTTGAGGGCTCACTGGCCTCATCCTGCCAGGGCCTAAAAAGAGCCACCAGCTCCTATGCAGCTGCTGCCCAGGCTCTCAGTCCAGATAACAACTGATCACAGTCCCAGCCTCCCTGCACTTCAAACCTTCTCCCTACTTCTGTCTCCCATGACAAACTGCCCCAAGAGCCATTGTAGAGGACAACGGGAATCAGGTGAGAGGTCCATTGAGTTGAGACCTCCTTTTAGAGAAAGCAGAGGAGAAAGGGTTTCAGACTCACCTGACTCCCAAGGAGAAGGAGGCAAGAGAAGGGGATGAGAAACCAAAGAGCTGAGCTGGCTTTTATCATGGACTTCTGCTGCCCCAGGCTGTCTGAGGTATCCCTTCTAGAGGTGATCATTTTCTGACAAATTCATCTTGAATGCAAAACATCTCATTTAATTATGTGAGCTGTGGTTTGGCTTCTTAAATGGCTGTGTTTTCACTTCCTGCTTTATTTCTGGCACATTCCTCAATGAAGGCATCTTTTGCATGACAAGATGAGAGGCCCAAGCATTTCTGCACCAAAACCTCAGCGTCAGCACAGAACTCACACCATATGCTGCAGGGAATCCATTAAAAGTAAATTATGTCAGTCTGGGTCACTCTATTGGGATCCCAGGGACCTTTGTCTTGAAGAAGTGGCCTTGTTCCTGGGTTTGGCTGTATCCCACCAAACACAGAGCCCAGGACAATTGAGGTGGCTGGTTTTGCCTTCTCCTGTCCTGCACCAGGGATGTGGGAAGGGGGAAAATAGGGGGAAGGTTTTATTCGGTTGTCAGAAAGAAAGGCAAATGACATAATAAAGGGGCTTCCATAAAGACAAAGGCAACAAAAGGAAGAGTAAGGAAAATGTAGACTGCTGCTGAATGAGACAAGGGCTGTGGTGACATGGCATAGAGAAAAGCTGAGATGCTGAAGGCCTTCTGTGCCTCAGTCCTTATTAGCAAGACTGGCCTTAAGGAATCCCAAATGTAGACTGGGGGTAAAGTCAGGATCAGTGAGCATGCCCCCTTGATGGAAGGAGATCAGGTAACTGAATCCTTAGCAAACTGCACATATTTAGGCCCTGTTGGAATGCACACACAAATGGTAAGGCTCCTGTCATTGCCAGGTCACTCTTGGTTACCTTCAGCTGAGAATGGTGACTGAGTACTGGAGCAAAGAATATACCACCTGTGTCTTCAAACGGGAAAAGGAGAACCTGGGGTGCTACAGCCTTCTCAGTCTCACCTTAGCCCATTAGAAGGTGGCTAATGAAGAAGATGGAGCAACCAATCCTGGACAGCTCTCCTAATCAAGGCATGCCAGTGATGAGAAAGTCACCAGGAGCGGGTCAGTGTGGCTTCACCAAGGGGAAGTTATGCCTGATCTTCTTGATAATGTGCTGTGGTGATGTGACAGGCTCAGGGGAGGAAGAAAGAATGGTGAATCTTCTCTACCTGGATGTAAGCAAGGCCTTTGACACTTTTGTGCTGATTCCTGTAGGAGCCTCAGAGAAGCTGTTGATGTTGGATGAGCAGCGAGGTAGAATGAAAACTAACTGGCCAGGCACAGGGATTAGTGATGGGCAGCACAAAATAAAGTTGGAGGCCAGAGACCAATGGTGCATCCAAAGGGTCAGGACTTGACGGGTCCTGTTTATCAACTTTATTGATGATGCGGGTGATAGGACAGAGTGGACCCTCAGCAGGTTTGCAGACAACACCAAACTGGGAGGAGAGGCTCATGCATCAGAGAGTCAGGCCAGCAATCCAGAGGGACCTCAGCAAGAAGGAGAAATGGGCTGATGGGAAACTCATGCAGTTGCACAAGGGAAAGTGCAAATTCCCTCGTGTCAAAGAAGTCCAACAGTGTCCTCAGCCCCATTAGACCAGGTGTTGCCAGGAGCTCAAGAGAGGTGACTGCTCCCCTTTATGCAGCACTGGGGGGGGACATAGCTGCAGTGGCCTCCTCTGCCTCCCTTCCTCTGTGACCATATTGGTGACAAAAGGGATCAGTAAGAGAGTGATAAGGTGAGTGGAAAATTGTCTGGCCTACCAGGCCCAAAGAGTTGCGGCCGTTGCTCCAAACCCCAACTGGCAGACAACTCTGAGGTCTCTCAGGGATCAGCAGTAGGACCACTAGTGTTGCATGTTAACATGAACATCATGAATAGTGGGAAGGAGGACACTCTCCATAAGTTTGGAGGTGACATTGAACATCAAAGAACATGCAGGAAACTGGCCTCTGTTGCCCAAGTTGTTCCCAGAAAATCCTGGAACCACCTGTGCAAAGGAAATATGGAATAGCGACTAGGCTCTGGAAGTTTGCTGCGCCATAAGACTAGGCTATGAACAGCTGCTGGAACATGGGGCTCTCAGCCTCCTCACTGCCATCTGCAGAGAAACCCTGGCTGCTGTTTCCAGTCTCTGAGCAGAGACACCTCTGTGAAGCTGCTCCATCTCCTGGTTCAAGAAGATGGAGCTGCCTCAGGCTGCAGCTGGCACAATGCCGGCTGATTCTCGTTGGGATGTCCTTGCTGGAGGAGGGGAAGAGTCCTTTTGCCGGAAGACCGAGCTGCGCCCGTACGGAGGTCCTGAGCGCTCCGAGCCTGGTTGAGAGCCCGAGCAGCGCCGGCGCAAGGGTGAGCCCCGGGGCGGAGCGAGAGGAGAAGAGGGGAGGGCACAGGGAGAGCACAGGGCCGGGGCTGGCGGGGGCAGCGATGCTCGGCCGGCGGAGCGGCGGGATGCGGCGGGGTCGGGGCGCGGCGCTGGCGGCGCTGGCCGCGGTGCTGCTCGGTGCGCGGGGTGGGGCTGGGGTGACCCCGCAGATCCCTGGAAGTTACTGTCCCCTTTGTCTTCTTCACGGACCTCTGCCCCATAATCATCCCCGAGTCCATCCCTTCCTCTACACCATCCCCTATTCCCTCAGAAAACCAATCCCTATTTTCTTTCTCCAATTATCCCTACACCATCCTTTCCGCTGAGTCTTCTATCATATTTTATGTAGTTATTTTGATTCCTAATGGACATTTCTGTACTGGCACACGTAGACATCATCTGCAAACTATTCTGCTCATCATCTCTGTATGTTCCTGACTGCTTCTGAGGGATTTTGTTCTGGACAGGAGTGGGAAGAAATGTAGGAGTTCAGGTTTGTCCTTCCTTTTCTCCTTTCAGGGGCTGCGGTCAGAGGCCAGGTACAGCAGGAGCCGTCACTGGAGACCACCGAGGGCACCGGCATCAACATCACCTGCTCACACCCCAAAAAACAGATCGAGGATTTCATCCATTTCTACCGCCAGTTCCCGGGCCAAAGACCCCAATTCCTCGCACTCATTGCACGAGGATCGAAAGATGTGCCGGACATTGCAGGCCG
>VYXD01014087.1:4306-16102 GCA_013397195.1 Hylia prasina | reverse complement strand
CATGCCAGGCATAAATACTGATCTTTGATGTATGTGCTCAGTGTCACCACACTGCTGCTAGACAGAAGTGTTACATAATAACCATTTGAAGTTATATCACCAACTATTATTTTCACCTGCATTAATGTTGTGATCATTTCTTTGAGCATTTAAAATCACTGAGTTGAACTCCCAGTAGTACATTTTACTCTTCAATATCTGAATGATACTGAAATTGTTAAATAATTTTTATGATCATTAAAATATACATTCATCACCCAGTCTACAGTCTTGGGAAACAATGCATCACAAAAAGAATTTCACAAGAAAAGTCAAAAAAAATCACGACACCAGTAATACCGACAATTTACAAAGACTCCAAAGACTCATCATTTCACCACCATATTCCCATATCTGAAAAAAAAAATTAAAAGTTTAATTGTTTAGTGGAATTGAGTTGCAAATCTGTAATTTTGGTAAACCTAATAGATATATAAGAAACGTCCAATGTGAAGTAATTAAAATTAGGAGAAGTTATTTTTCAGAAGATTCTGCTTTCTAGGTGTATTTTGAATGGGGCTGAAACTGGCACTTACAACACAGAAGTCTTTGAGGAATGCCAATGAACTCCCTTACAAAAAATCTAGGAGATATTATAGACAAAATTTTATTAAGATGTGACTACTATAACTTAGGAATTACAACCATTTTATTGTCATATTTATTAAAACAGATCTTTTAATTTGCAACATAGGTTTACAATTTCTATTCCTCACAAAATAATATCCCCCAAACTGAGTAAGTAAATAAATTAATTTCAAAATCAATTAAAAATTATAAAGAAAAAATTGCTAGGACATGTAAAATACTTAAATGAGCAGTGAAATTTGCTTATCATTTTTATCATTTCCATGCAAAGCTAGAACAACACTTTTCAATACTGGAGATAAAAGAAAGGAAACGATACTGAAAGTCTCTGTTGTGGTGAAAGCATGCAAGTACAACCAAATGCCTTGCTGATTCAGACATGTGTCACTGGACACAGAACATGTTAGAAGGAACTTTAACCATATGTTTCTCTTTTGAAACCGCTCTTTAAATAATTGTAAATAAACGTAACTGACTGATGGACTCTCAGATTGTAAAAGAAATGTTGCTATGGATTTTTTTTCTAAAAAGTCACATAAAGAGTTAACACATGGAGAACTACTGTTACATTCCACTCTAATATCCCCAAACTCTTGCAGGTTTACTATCACATAATGATGTTCATTGTCATTAAGAACATAACCAATAAGAGTTGGATTTGACGGTTCTTTTGGGTCTCTTCCAACTCAGAGTATTAAGTGATTTTATGAATACCTTGTGGTAACCTGGGACTGAAAGATTTCAAAGTTGTCTAAGAATACTAACTAAAGCTTGTAGAGCTCCTATGAGGAAAGTTACTGAGTCTCTAGTGCTCTTTTCCCTTCGCTACAAGGCAGCCACCTCACTCGAGAATAGAAGTTTTGAAGAAATGTGTGACATTATAAAACAGTGAGACACTGAAGGGTAGGATAGTACTGTATTACTTTGAGACTCCCTGGCAAATACAGATAAATAGACTGTAATTAATCAGAGTTGAAAACACACTACAACTAAAGTTAATATGTTCACATATCTAAAAAATATCTGAGGCATTATCAATCATGAGAAGCATTGCACAACAGCTTTCTCTATTTCTGCAAGAAACAACAGTCAGGAAATTCCTAATGTTTAAGGCAAACTTACACTGATTCTCCTCATGACAATAGAGAGGTGATAATCTACTGGATAGCTTTATTATACAAAACAGCTACATCTTATTTCCGATAGCTGCTTATGTCTGTAGGATGCCAACACCAGAGTGGATAGGAGTTACTTCATTTAAATATAACAGTCATTGTTACTTTCTGTAAGATGTCTGCCTTTCATAATCTACTATGCTTCTTAGTTATTGAATTGCATTTTTGAAATGCTTCCTGTTTGTCCAAGTCAGTTAACACATCTGCAATTGCTGAGATTGTCTCCGAGGGGAATCTGGATTGCTTTTCAAATTAGCCCTCTAACTCTGTACAGGCTGTGTAAGTACATAATTCTGCCTTTGAGTAGTCAAATCTCTTGCTTTTGCTGCAGACAGCTATGGCATTCTCTGGAACATCTTCTGACAGAATCACCATTCCAGTCTTTTTGATAATAACAAATTGCACGATTGACTAGAACTGTGATAGCCTGAGGCATTTCTAGCCAGGCCTGAAAATTAACTAAATCCATCACTACACTGTGTGTCATTAAAACATAATTTCCTGTCATTGTCTGCCAAATGATAGGGTCACAAAGTATTTTTAAAACACTTTTAAGCTCTTCATCCTCTTACTGATATGCCAGGATTTTCTTAAGATGCATCTGGTTAAAATTTCCAGAAAATTTTATTAGTACCTGCATCCAAGTTCCCAAATGATAGACTAAGTAATAAGCTTAGTTTATTATGAAATTTGAAGGACAACAGAGAAGAGAAACTGTCCAGATTTCTCCTGTCTCCAATTCTACCCCCAAACATGTGCATAAACAATCCTATAGCAGCTATGGAATTAACAGTATCAGATGCAAGAGACCTACTTTAGCTCTGGATATTTATATGTATATGTAACGAGGACCTGGGTACATTCATTTTCATTGCTGAGTTTTTATTTTGGTTTGGTTGGTTTGTTTTGTCGTTGTCCTTGTTCCTGTTGTTTCTGGGTGGGGTTAAGCTTTATAATTTCTTTAAATCTTAAATCTGGGTTTTGTGGAATCAATCCTTTTTCAGAACTTCTCAACTTCCCAGTGCTTTACTATTGCTCCTTTCATTTTAGAATCTCACCCTCTACTTTCTGCATGCTGTTGTCTGTGTATTTCATTTGATAGATCTGAGGTATTTTCCCCTGGAGAATAGTTTTTGTTAACATCTTTTAGTGAAGGCCAGCTTTTAAATGCTGACCATTTTCCAGAAAGATGCCTTTGCTGTTTTGTGTCTATGATACAGTTCTAATACAAAGATTGTAGCCACAGAGTCATATTAACTATTAATGGTGTCATTTTCATTGTTGTATTTCATTTAGTATTTAGTTGCAGTGCCTGCAAGCTATGAAAAATAACTAACTTCTAACATTTTGTTCTGCATATTGTCATGGTTAAGTTTGTTAGTACTGAGACACAATACAACTTCCCTATTTGTGTGTGTGGATATATATAGATATATACTCCCCCCACATATATATACATATTTTAGTCTGAATTTCGCATTGTTTTATAGCACCTAACAGCTGCATTCAATTTTTTTATCACCTTCAGAATTTTAACATAAGTTTTCTAGTCCCCAGTTGTCTTCAGTAAAGTCAAGTTGGTTTGATTCTCACATTTATAAGTTTTGTAATGACCTATACTGTAGATCTAACTTAGATTTATGACTTCTTGAGAAGTTACTAGATGCAAGGAGTTTATTGACTGTGTTTGTGATATTATTCATTTCAGAACCATAATGTTTCATACCTATAATACGGGATCAACAATTTCCTTCATCAATTTGCAATACAACATAAACCAAGCCATCCTTAACCCTGAGCTGCCTCTCTAAACATCTTTCCTTTTCACGCTGCTGGTGACTAAAGGCTGCAATAACCACCTATATCTAGACTACATATTTCAATTTAGGGCTTTGAAAAATACTGAAATCCTGTGGTGTTTTCTTCACCACCCATTACCAACTTCCAAAGCAGCCACCTCTCTCCAAACTTTGGTCTTTTCCTCAATAATTCTTTTCAGGTTTATACTAATGCCTCAGTAATCTCACATTTGCATTTATTATAATTATTCTGTTCTGGTTCTTAAGCTGTAGTTACTCTTCTCTGCTCTACATTTGCTTTATTTAATGTACCCAGTTTGTTTCTCAGTATCAGGATAATTCTACGTATAAACAAGCATAGGTGCAATTGTTGCTTTCACATATAGCTCTTATTTCTCAGAGATGCTTTTTTTTTTTTCCCAAAAAAATCAAGCCAAATTCTCTAGATTATCCAGTTTCCATGGTCTTTATATTTACACAGTAATTTTCCACTCCTGTTTCTACTTCCTGTACAGTACAGCCTCCTTCTTATTTAGTTACATTAGCTATTATTTCTCTTATTTATTTCAGTGTTCTACATTCTCCAGTATATATATACCCTGATATTAGGTATCTGTACTGCCTATCCTGTTGGGCATGCACTCAATGTGAAGATCCAGTGCTCTTAGGAATTAATAGTTTGTGATACAGAGAAATTATCCACTACCACAAGAATTTTCCTGCCCTCCAAAAAAAGAAAAATGGTTAGTATAAATTTATTCAAATTTCTATTATTCTCCACACTATTTTTTGAATCTGTAAGAAATTATTTCCTCTTTGCAAATATACAGTAGTCTGATACATTACTATTATTCTTGAGAAGATTTCAGAGCAGACTTCAAGCATTGTTCTAATGTTGAGCTGAAAAACTCTTGAATCCAACATGTTTTCTAAGTTACTACTTTTTCCTGCCAAATCAAGACACTTACTGCCCTACTCCTCTGATCAGCTCGGCTGAACTTCCATACTTAGAGCTGATCTATCATATTTGGTTTTTACCTGTTTTTTGGCAGAAGAAAGCAGTACATTGCAACTTCTCTTTTTCCTTTGGTATTGGTGATATGCGCATCTCCAGACTACAACAAATCTTTAATTACATTTTAATATTATTTTATAACAATTCCTTTTAATACCTTTAAAGCTAAAGGTTTTATTTTATCTTTTAATTTAAAGTAGTCAGTGAATTTCTGTGTAAACTTTGCTTTCTGCATTGCAAACAAATTATCAGAAAAGTATACCATGTGGGACAGATAAAAAGAAAGCCAGAAAAAATATTGGAAAAAAGTGTTCTCTCTGGAAACAGATTCAAACAAAAATCTGGAAACAGATACAAAATTTTACATATAGCAAACATCCATCTTCCTTTTTAATTCAATAATAATAAATGTTTAATAAATAACTCATTTAGCAGATTTATTTTTACTAAATAAAAAGTCAGATTTACTATAGCATTGTATTTATATATATGAACATATTTTAGAGACTGGATGAGCCATAAGCAATTTTTGCTCCTACAACCCAGGAATATATCCCAACTCAGATAATTGCCAAAACCCCAACCAAAACCAGTAATTTTTTTCACTATATTGTTTCTATGTTTGACTTCTTCTACAGAAGTCTAGTGGTACTCCAGCATATGTGCAAAAGAGGAGATGGGAAAGATATTATGAAATTTTACATTGTATAAAAAATGTGAAATATGATTGGCTATTTTTCCTGCAACACATACATGTTACTCTGTGGAGAAACTTACCAATGGACCTCATTTAATGGTTTTTAAATTCACTTTCTAGCTGATGTTTCTTTTTTTTTCTTTTTTTTTGGTAAAATAATCTGATGAGACAATAAATTGCTAAGTACATTGAATGATAAATATAATTTCTTAAACTCCCTAGGTTACCCCTAGATATATTTGTCAATAACCTGTTTCAGACATGGCACAATTCTCACTTGATGGCATCTGCCCAGATCAATCAAAAGAGTGAACATGCAATGCTAATGAGTTATAGTTCAATTTAAAAGGAAGGATATACTTTATCCAGGTCAGGACAGGGAACACTGGCATAATTATGCAGAGAAGTTCTGTTAGTACTTGACATGATGTACTTGCCATTTCCATAACAGATGAATGAATGAATGAAGCATCAAACAAATAAATATATGTGTAAGTAGCAATATTTACATTTATCTGATTTAGTTCTTAGCCAATTTCTGTCAATTGAGAGTTGGATTTTGATGATCCTTGTGAGTCTCTTCTGTTCAGGATGTTCTACAATTTTATTATTTATGCCTTTCAAAATTATTTCTTTAGAATTCCCTCCTTAAAAGATATGATTTAAAAAAATCACTAGTGACATAATACTCAGAGTTCTTTCCACCTGTGGACAAACAGGTGCATGAGAACAGCCCATTTGGAAGTGAATTAGGGAAGTTCTGAGTATTACACCTTCCTAGTACACAGATGATAAATTTTCTTTTGGATCTCTGTATTCTATTGGTGACTCCAAATATTGGCATTTAAGATTTACCAAGCAGGAATGATTAATTCCTAGAATAAAAGAATGACTGATTTTTTGTTTGTATGTCCTTTACAACATCATCATTGGTTAATGTTTGATACTACTTTATGACAATCAGCTAAAACCCAAGAGAACTGGCTGGCTGGACCACACAACACCCTTCAAAGTGAGTAAAAACCTTCTCAAAAATAAGTCATTTGCATATGCAGAGGCTTAAAATAAGTTCTAGGCTTTCAAATCCTAAAAAAGCCCATGAACCATTCCTTCATTTGTGGTCTCTTACTGCAATTTATAAATTATTTGGAGCATTATTTTGTTTCTTTAGTAAATTCATTTTCTGAAAAGTAAGTGTATATCATTTACTGAGGTTTATACTTATGCAATTTTGAACTACTTTTACATTGTGCATATACATTTCTTCAGATTAATTTCAGTAAAGAAATTTGAAAATGGTTGTTCAGAAGCACATGTAAACTAGAGCTCACATGATTTGTTTAGTGTTGCAATTAGACAGTTGTGGAAGCTAAAAATTCTGGATATGTAATCCTTAAATTCCATATTTCCTGTTTGTATCAAAGAAAAATATTAAGGGTAAAAGTACAGATTTGTAAATTATATTGCCTAGCTGATTTACTCTGAATTTTTAAAAAAGCAGTTTTACAGGACTATTCAATCACGCATCTTTGTTCACCTCATTTCCTCTTTTGTGCTTCCTCTGACTATTCCTGCTCACTATTTAATCACTCTAATAAAGTACAGATAAATATGTGAACCAGGTTTTCAAACACAGGCCCAATTTAGATTTTTTCACACTATACTCTTGTAATAAGTTTAAAAAATGTGGCTTGAAAATGCTCTAAAGCTACTTTTATTTATCCTGAATGGAGTGGGTAATAGAAATAAACTTACCTATTTGTATGGGAACACCAGTATATTAACTTGAACTATTTGGAAGCGAGTTAGTTATGGAATCACAGTCTCACCCTCCAAATTCCCTGATGCACAGCCATTCGTTTTTCTAGAGGCATCATTTGTCAAAGCTCACATGAAAAGTAGATTTTCGTGAACCACAGCTTCATATTAAATAATCATTCTTAATACTTTGAATTTAGCTCTGTTTACAACATTCATCTTTATTAAATCTAAGGATTTCTCTAACAGCTTCTTGTCTTAATTTTCTGTCATTTAATGGGATGTTGCAGCACAGAACTTTTCTAGAACCATTCTACAATCACAGAATGGTTGATACTGGAAGGGGCCCCTGGAGGTCTTCCAGTCCTGTGCGTTGCTTGGGCAGAGCCACCTCAAGCCTGTTGCCCAGAGCAATGTACAGACATCTTTAGAATTTCTCCAAGAAAAGATGACCCACAGTCCCCCTGGGCAACCTGTGCCAGGGCTCAGCCATCCTCACAGTTGAAAAAGTGCTTCCAGGTTTTCAGATGGAGTCTTCTGTGTTCTAGTTCATGCCTGTTGCATCTAGTCCTGTCACTGGGCACCACTGTAAAGAACCTGTGAAGCATCTCCTCCTGGCTGAATAGTCCTCTCTCTCTCAGCCTTTTCAGTTAAGAGAAATGCTGCAAGTCCCTTCATCATCTTGGTGCTCCTTTGTTTCACTGTACCCAGTGTATCTGTGTCTCTCTTGTACTGGAGAGACCAGCATTGTATGCAATCCTCCAGGTGTGGCCTTATAGTACTGAACAGAGTTCAGATCATTTCTCTCAGCCTACAGCCAACACTACTAAAAAATATGCAGATATTTATTTACAAATTCAAAAGCAGCCTGTGGATAAGTGCAATCTTAAGGGAGTTCCATCTGAGAAAATATAGACAATTGTCTTTATACCCGCAGAGATAGAGAGGAAGTTCCACGTCTCAGTTTTGAGACAAATTTAAGAGTGCACACTCTGCAGGGAGCAGTCTCCTCTAGAGGATTTCAACAATCCTCCTCCACCAATATAAAATGAATACTAATAGACAAAAACAAACAAACACAAAACCCCTAAACCAATGGCTTATCAACAACAGAATGCCCTCAAGGCAAGGAACAAAAGTAAACAACTGTAAAACACCAATCTATCAGAACTTCCCTTCCACCCCCCACAAGAACCAAGAGATGAAAATGCCCAGAGAATGGTGGAAATGTCGGAGAAATGCCCCTTCCGAAAACCTGGGTCAAGATAGTGTCAGCTTTCACTGAGGGAAGTGGAGCCTCCACAGAGGAGTTCCAGAGGGAGGCAAAAACCTGGTGGCTCCCTAGCAGTGACCTCCTCTCCCCAGCTGTCATGGCAGGCAAAAAACCTGGTCTGGAGCCTCTTGGTGTGCTTTCTCTCCCTGGACTCTCTGAGGCTGGGGAGGGAACAGGGCAGCCCTGCTCCCACCAGTCCCACTCCATCTTAGACCTGCAGCTGTTGAGTTCACCTCAAGGCAGATGAAAGATTCCTACTCCATTTTCTCCAGGGAAGGGAAAAGCTTTTAGCCCGGGCCAACAAAAGCAAGCTAGCCAAGAAAAACCAAACGGCACAGCGCCACGGCTCACCTGGGCAGTGAGTCCTCAAAAATGCCCACCAAAAATCCCATAAGCTTCCCACTCCCCACCCTGCACACACCCAGTCCCAGGCTGAAAAGACACAGCAACCATTTTTGGGCATAAAGGAGAGGATCATGGGATATACTATCATCATAAATCACTCCATGATATTCTGATCATTCCATTTCTAGACAGTGATGAATAGTTTTTGTTAGCATCTCATATTAGGCACGTCCATTCTTCACAGGATCACAGAACAATATAGACTGGAAATAACCTCTGAGATCATAGAGTACAGCCTTTGACTGACCACCATTCTGTCAAACACACTATGGCCCTAAGTGCCACATCCAGTCAGTGAACATTTCCAGGTATGGTGACTTATCCACATGCCTGAGTATTCACACAGCATCAGCTAAACAATTGCTGATTGGTTGGCAGTAAATTTTCCTTTGTTCTTGCCTTATGAATCGTTCCTGTATTTGGCATCCATGATAAGGTACAGTAAGTTGTTACATAGCTTTAGCTTCTGTGGGGAAGCATCTGTAAAAGGATTACATTTGCTACTTTTAAGGCAATTCAGGAACAGTACATCACAGAACTGTACAGTGCAAGCACAGTACAAAAAACCTCATACTGTTCCCTGATAGCAGGGATTGTTCAGGCCTATCAATAATCTATGGCCTCTATCTTCCAGATATTCTTCTACACCTGAGCAGTCCACTCCAAGGCTTAAAAAAACATTTTTGTGAAGAAACTCTTCCCTGTGTGCTAACACTTCACTCAAACTCTTGCACTGACAGTTGACAGAGAAACTGCCACAGTTTCTGCTCACATCCAAATGGCATGCTGAACTTTTCAACCTGAGTCCTGAAATGCACATTAATCATGCATAAATACAGGCCCAAATTTTTGTCAGAGGCTGTGAGGGGAAAAAAAGGGTAAAACCAGAACTAATAACTGTGTAGAAGTTATTAATGAATCTCAAAACCAGTCTGTGAAATCTGAATTAAAATACATGATAACTTAATTTGCTAGGTGTTCTCCTTTTTAAAAGGCCAACTGCTAGAGGAAATGCATGATCATTTGAAACATTACCTGAATGTGCCTGATTAATGACTCTTACAGTACTTATTACAATGTGCTTAGCACTGACTATTTAACAAACACCTGATTTTTAGTAAACGTGTCCTGAAGAGTTTGTAATACGTCACTACAATCATGAAGAGAGGGGTCACCATTTCAATTACACAGTGCAAGTAAAAGTATATGGGCAGATTACCATTCACCTCTCACAAAAACAGGAATGTCAAAGGCTTATGGTAGGTGGACCTTGGCTAGCTGACAGGTACCCACCAAGTCTCATTCTCACTCCTTCTCCCCAGAAGGACAGGAGGAGAAAATATGATGAAAAAGGTTGCAGCTCAAGACAAGAATAAGGAGACCACTGATTACCCTCATGGGCAAAACTTCACTGGGAAAGATTAACTTAATTTACTATCTTTTAAAACTAGAGTAGGAAAATGACAAACAAAACTGAAATTAAAACCACCTCCCACCACCCTTCTTTCCAGACTCCCCTAATGACTCATGACTCTTCCCTCCTCCTGCTATGTCCTTGCTTCAGTGGGGTCACTCCCACAGGACAGTGTTCCATAAACTGCTCCATTGTCCCTTCCAGAGGCTATGGTGTTCCAAGAACTGTTTCAACATGAGTCCTTTCCAGGACATAGAGTCCCTCAGGAACAAACTGCTCCAGCGTGGGCTCCCTATGGGAGACCGTTCTTTCTAGAAAACATTTTCCTGCATGAATTTCTCTCCATGGGCCAGGAAGCCTGCTCCAGTCAAGGCTCTTGAAGTGCTTCTGAGGACTCTCCACCTGCTGAGGAATGCCATTTTCCATAGGTGAGAGGGGGACATCTGCTTTACCACAATCTTCTTGGTCACAGGGAAATATGAGTTCCACCAGCTGAAGTACCTTCTTTCCCTCCTCCCCTGACCTTGATGTTAGGATTTTTGGTACTTGAAAAAAGATACAAATAAATTATTAGTGCTTTGAATAAAAGCTTCTTTTCTTCTTCATTAACTCCAGCGTGGGCTCCCTTATGACCAAATATTAATTAAGATATAATCAATTTATAATTACTGTCAAATTATCAATTAAAACCAATATTTCATTTTGAAAAGCAAATTTTAAGTTTAACACAGATCATATTTTGGTATTTGATTTTCCTTTAAACTATCATTTTATATAAAGCAGTGCAACAGGCATGACAAAATTTGTACATTTTCTCTAATCAATCTAAGAACTTATGATGATTGTTTTGGGGGGTTTTAGTTTATTTTGTTTGTGGGGTTTTTGCAGATTTTTTTTTTTTGGTAGAACTTTATTTGTGCTGTATTTTATTTATAAAATAGGCTATATGTTTTATTGACAAAAACAAACAAAACTTCAGTATTTTATCTTTGCTTTCAAAGAAAATTAAAACCTATTCTTTATTCACTATGAAGTAGAAAATAGAATGAAAAATAACATTGGACCAGCTGTTTTCAAGGATGCTATAGTGAAAAACAAGGTGCTTCAAAACAGGTGACAACTTTTAGAGGCTTGAAGTTGCTTCTATGTATGGAAAGACGGAAATGACTATGACCTTAATTTAGACACAAGAAATTAAGGAAGATATAGGAAGGCTATACAAAGTAATGAATGTCATAAGGAGAATAAGCTCAGCATCCCCACCCACCCTTTCACTTGAGGCAAGACTCAAGATTTTCAAATAGCAATTATTTGAAATTGCTAATCAAGTGCTTTCCTAAATGTGATTGTTCTATTGTCTCAGTAATACAGTATTCAAAATGGAATACATTATCTTTCCATGGAAGTCTTTTTTGAGCACTGTGTAACATTCATAACAGAACTGGAGATAAATAGTAAGAGAAAGCAAAAATAAAATAATGGATAAGAAAGAACAGAGGTCTCTCCAGCTCGGACTTGAACTGATGAGGCAAAGTAACTAAATTACACAACAAAACAGGTTCACATCACGATTATATAGAACTTTCACACAAAACCCCTATACTATACCAAATAATACAGGTATGTACTTTTT
>VYXD01014086.1:197-61934 GCA_013397195.1 Hylia prasina | reverse complement strand
CCTGGCCTTGACTGCTACACTCACTTATAAAAGTGGAAGTTCAGGTGCTGTCTTTCTTCAATTTCTAGCAATGCTTTGAAATTTCAAATTTTAAAAACTCTCTATTCTTCCTACTTTTACTTCCCTGTGAGATGTCACAACATGCTGAACCATGATATTCAGTTTTATTATGATTATTTAATTGGTGTTTACTACATTTCTCCTCTCCATTTGCTACGTTCATCCCTCCCTGCCCCTTGTCATACATTTAGTGTTCACCATTAAGTTTGAAAAGCTGTTTTATTTAAATGGTGAAATGAATTTGTGCCTTCCACAACAAAGAGTAGGAACATTCCCCCTTCTCTAGACATCCTTCAATAAAAATGGCCTCAAGTTTAACATAAAAATCAAAAGAAAATGGTTAATCACCCCTGCTAATTAATTTTACTGATTTCATAGAGTTCTTTGGGTACATCAGTGGGTTCGTTTGAAACAAGGTCATCAAGACCCTGATCAATTAGAGCTAAATTGATTTTTTTTTCTGCAATTCAAAAACAGTTTTCAATTTGTTCCCTAAAAATTTTTGATTTATTTTGTCACTGAAGGTGAGTAAGCCAGTTTCATGTTTTTCTTTGCCATGACATTCAGGAGTAACAGCCTAAAGACTGGCCTGTAAAAGTGCTGCTTGATTACTTCTTTCCAATCTGTTTTAATGGAAGTTTTACAGAAACTACATATTGTTGGTCCAGCATAAGTAAATATATTTCAATGAAGTGCAAAATGTGCTATGATTTCACTCTTCATTATTCCCACTTGGATTTGCCTCATTGAAGAATTCCCCATCCCTTTTCATATTATTAATCAGCCAATAAGACACAAAGGCAGGTTAGCTAATCCAAAGAAAGGCACAAAAGGTTGAGATGAGTTTAGATTCCTGAATTCAAGTCCAAATGCAACATCTAGACCTGGCTAAGGTAATTTCTTCAGCCAACCATAATTTCTCACACACTTGTATCTTGAATAAATAAAAAGGAGAGCTCAAGAGTTTACAAAACCCAAGTTACTCACAGGCAATTCTGTATCCTAAATAAACACATCAGGAAGGAAGAAGATCAAGAGAATAGTATCCATTTACTAATTTTTAAGCATGTGATCCAATTTAGGAAACTTCCCCACATACATCTGCAGAAGAAGAAGAAATACTAATTCAGATTCCCACAACTTCAGAGAGCTTTGGCCTATTCCATCAGTTATATGTTCCACTGTCCCACTACGCTGCTACTCTTCAGAATATATCCCAAGTTCCATGGCCTGGTTACTCAGCCAGCCCAGTTTTTATGGCTCTGGGTTGCAAGAAGTTCAAGCACATCAGAAAATCATGTGATCTGGAGTTTGTTGCCAAAACAAAACAAACCAAACGAAAACAAAACAAACAAACAAACAAACAAACAAACAAACAAAAAACCAAACAATACTGGAGGGACTCAAAATTAAATAAATTTGATTCAGAGGGAAATACAGCAGAAACCAGAGTGCCTGAGTACTGTGGAGTGCTTCTGCCACTACTCAACTGTGGCATTAGAAATTAATTTCTACATTACTTCTGACTGAAAAAGACAAGAGTAGAAGTTCTAATGGTCTCATACTCCTGCAACATTTTCAAATCTTCTAGACACAGATATTTCCAGGTAGGAAAGCCCAGGCAAACTGGTGTGTGTTATTTATGCAGAAGGGAAGAGGGAATTTGAAGAATGTCCTTGTGAAACAGGGCTGCTACACCCAGGCAATGAGCCCCAGTCCCCCTGAGCTGCTCATTAAACAAAGCTATTTCTCCTTGTGTGACAATTTGGGGACAGTTGCACCAAAAATCACCAGCCTCACTGTCACACAGGTCAAGGCTGAGAAGTACACTTGCAAACACAGTGCATTGCTTATAAATACATGTGATAAAGTGAAAAACATTAACACCCATTGAACTACCTCTTGCTTGTTTAGAGCTGAAGCTACTTAAACTTTCCTCATTTGTCCTTGCCCTTTTTCATTATTTTTGCAATCAGAAATTATGTAGAAGTTTAATGTCCTTCCCTCTTATAGCCCTTCCCAAATAAAGAAGAAATCACTTCAAACACTCTCACTCTCCCTTGTTTTCATGAGCAGTAAAAGTTATTAATGGCTGAACCCTAAATCCAATATCCCCTTTTTGTCCATCCAAGAAGGAGCTCCCATACCGCCAGGTGTTCCTGCCCCATGTTCAAGTATCTGCTCTTGATGCTTGAAGATACTTAGTAGTATCATTTTATTTCACATCAGTTGGGTTTCGTACAAGCTGCCATGATTTTGGGTGGGGTATTTTTGCCATTCCTCTCACTGTTTAGCTCCTGTTATAGCCAGGACCTCTCACTGTGGCCTGACCACAGTAGCCATGATTTTGTGGCACAAAATTCTTCCCAGAGTCTGGATGAAATCAGGCCTTCATTGAACAAACATGTCTAGACCTCTTCTTCAGTTTTTACACCAAGAAGGAACTGCTATTGCAAATATTTTCAAGTGGATTTAAAAAGCACTACTAATACTACAGATTCAAGCTGCATTGATGCTGCTTCCAACTGATTAAGGCAAAACTTTTTGGAACACTTAATATTCAGACTATTTCTTCCAATCACTAAATAGATGTTATTGACAAAAGATGACCAAAAAACCCCAAGAAAAAATCAATATTTCAGTTGTTCTAAAAGAGCCTTTTGCCTTAGACAAGAGCAAATCTTAATCCATTTCCATATGGGCTTTGTAAAATATCATAAACCCTCAATGATTTGAGAGATGACATGGAATCTCCTCTGTGTTTACTTGTTCTTCCTTGGAAAGGTGGTATAGAAGGATTACATTTGAATACTCCTATTTTATATGTTATCTAGGCAAAAATTCAGCCCCCTTGAACCCTTTGAACCCATCTGTAACCCCTTTGAATCCCCCTGAGTCCCCTTTGAGTCCCCTTCAGCCCTCCAGGCAGAGAGTTGGGACGGACCCTCCCTTCCATCCCAAATTTCCTGTCCCAACACAATCTTTGGGATAAAATATGGTTACACCTCATCCTCCACAATCCTCCAGTTCAGGTTTAGACAGGATGAGATTTCCATGAAGAGCCAAACATAAAATGTGTCGTGAAATCCAAGACACCTTCTTGAATACTCTGAAAAAAGTGCATCAGCCTGGTACAGGAATTCAGAAACCTGAACCACAGATTTCTTCAGGGGAGACAAAGGAAATGGGCAATTGCACCAAGCTTAAAAATTAGACATAAACTGACATATCACAGCCACAAAAATTGAGTGCACTTTAGTGAACTCTTTCCCACAATGGCTCGTGTCAGTTTTTTTTTCATAAATTCTGGGATGCCATTTCACTTTCTGCACCTCTAGGAAATGCTCTCATAGCAGGTCTGGATTCAGTGGGTGCTTATTGCACTTTCTTTTAATCTTACTCCTCTAAATACATCTAGTTTCTTTGAAACTTTAATAATATAAAAGTCTAAAAATACTTTTAAAAAGCAAGGATTTTTGTTTACCTAAAAGCTACAGAGGAAGACATAGCAGATAGCAAAATTCAAATGACTCGGTGATTTATTAGTTTCTACATTTATTTCATCTAGCTAAAAGCAATCAAAATCTTCAACATGGCTATCATTGCTGTCATGCTAATGATACCTTGTCAAGTCAAGGGGAAATGGAAAACACTGATTTCTGAAGGACTTTCCTCAATCTGCTGTCAAATACCACTAGAATAAATTAACTTCTAATATTTTAATAATTTGTGATTTTTTCTCAACAGCTCATGACATCTCATACACAAGTACAAGAGCAGAGCAGATTAAAAGCCCCTTCTCAATATGTTGTTTTAATCTGTTTTTATTCACTAAAAATGCTTAGATGATGCAATTTACCAAGTGCAGAAGAAGCCATTCATGAAATACAAAACATGCTTAAAGCAGACATTCCCAACTATAGGCCACCTTTAACAACTCTTTAAATGCAATTCTTAACTGAAAATTAGGCATCCTAAAATAAAACTGGCATCACTGTAGATCATTTGGAGTTTTTTGGTCTCACCATGAATTGTAAATATTTTCAATTTTCAAGCTCCAAGGATAATGGGAAAATTCTTCAATTATAACAGCTACAAAACAAATGAAACCACAAGAAGAATAAATTTTACTTAAAAAATACTCAGAGTTAAGACATTCTAGATTTGAAGGAAGCAAAATGAAATAGCTCTACAAAAATTCTTCTCAACTTTGTTGATCTTTAGAAGCAGCAAATGCCTTTTGAAATAAAATACTACTCTGAAATAAATTAAAAAAACAAAACAAAACAAAACATAACACAAAAGATCCTGTAAATAGATTCTGGGTTTCCTGCGGGTGACTTTTCACATTTTTTAGCTTTGTTAAAATTACATTTTTAGTAACTCTTGTCAGTTTTAAAGCATTGTACTGTAATTCTATTAAAAAGCCATTGGCACATAAGGATTAGAGATAAAGACATTTAGAAAATGTCTTTACATCTTAAGATCCTTGGCTGATTTTTAATGAGCTATAATTATTTCTTCTACGGAAAAAAAATGAAACAATAAGCCCTTCGTCTTGCATCGAAAAAAGCCTCAGAAATATCCCAAAATGTCTGTTTCTCTCAGATATAATGACAATGACAAAAATGAGACTTAAAGATAACTTATCCTTTGCAGAGCCAGAAGAACTTTGCCAAGAAGCTTTCTGAGAAGGGACTATTTAGGAATCGCCTGTTCAAAATGGAGACAGAGCTGCAGAACCCAGATGCACATTCACCTCTCTTGTGCTCTCAGAAGTTTGTTCTTTATTTTTAATATAAAAAGGAACAAGAAGCAAACAAGGAGATCAAGATCTTAATCTCTATGGCAAAACAGGCACATTCCAGACATTAAAGAAACCAGTTTATTTTCATCCACTTTTAAATAAAAATAATAAACTTCCGTTCTTCCAATATCAGCCAAATATTATCTCATAAATTTGCCATTTTCATTCCTGACCTCATGCAAGAATTTCGGGTTCATGCAGACACGGTTTTGCTGAATCTATTTTCTATTAGGCTTCCCAGTCAATGATTTGGCTGTGTATGATTATGCAGTTCTCTGAGAGCACAGAAAATTACCAGTAATTTAAGGAAAAAAAATCCACAGCAAAGGCTACCAGAATGTGCTCTTTAATTTAAAAAGACATTCCCAGCAGCTGCTTTGCTGGTTGTAAACTCTGTTTGAGTCCACCATAGCCCAATGCATCATTCCAATAAATATTGCTTTATATCATTGTCATTCTCTCCCTCTCCAGTGAATTTAAATCAACTTGACAAAATCTTGCTCTTGCCACTGAATACACAACCCCACCATTCATTTAATTATACATACAGCAGCAGGAGAGAAAACCAGAGAATATGTTAGTGCTGATGCATGGCTGTGTGTGAAAGCGAAAAAAATATAAATACATTTATTAAACTGAGAAACTATTGTGGGCTTGATTCACTGATTGTCTCCAAAACAGGGGAAGGAAATTATCCTTCTCAGGTGTATCTAAAGATTCTGTTGATTTTTTTAAAAAATACATCAATGATCAATGACCAGTGATCATCACTGGAATTGCAACCAGACCTTCCATACTAAATTCCACTTTTATTGCTATTCAATTTTCTGCTCCTTCAGTGCTACTTATATGTAGCATTTATTTCAGCTAGTCTACTACAACTTTCTCATGTAATGTATAGAGAAAATTCTCATTGCTTTGGACTGAAATCCACTTTTTGCTCCCCTTTTTTTGACCAGACACTTTTTATGGAATAGACAAAACCCAGTGCCACGATTTTTCTACAGTCTCCTGTTTGTCAGCCCTGTTGATTATATACACAGAAGGTGTTAGGGTTCAGGTCACAGCTGAATTAAGACATCAAGGGGCTTATTTCATGCGCCTGTATTTCTCTGCTGCTTCTAAACATTTTTGAAGAGTCACCTGTAGACCAGTGAAATAACCACTGCATAGTTCAAGCAGGTACAGTCTCACTTTTCTCTGTCTCTTCACCATCCTTCAAAAACCACAGAAGTAATGAAAAACCAAACCCCACAACCTCAACTACAGGACTCAATACAAAGTTGGGACTTACAGTGTGAAGTTTATCGTTTGATAAATCTGAACGGTCGCAGTAACAAGTGGAGACTGAGTGGCACAACTGGTAGCACAAAATTACTTTCCTCTGACCACACAAGGGGTACTGTAAGAAAAAGTAAACAGAGAGAGTTTTGGCACATGATGTAAGTGAACAATTTCATTTAATTCCATCTTTCAAACTAACCAGTGTTTCTGGGCTTGTAGGCTGCTGGTCAGGTTGTGAAGATGGACCTCCCACTCATCCTCAGACAGGACCTTGTGCTCAGAAATGCTCATTAGGCCTCAACGAGGAGCTTGAGGGCTGAGCTCGTTGAGCTGATCAGAGACACTGCTCCCAGAAACAGTCTGGTAACAAGCTCCTGTTTCCCCACAAACAGCCTTGGAAACTTGCCTGAGTAATAATCTCAGGGAAACAATGTTTTTGTTATCAAACCTGAAAAGAAAATTGCCCCCAGCTCATGGCTGGGATGGAAAATCACCATGACTAAAGCCCACTCTTTTGTGATCCTGCAAACAGCAGTCCTAAATGAGACCCTTTGAGCTCTCTTGGACTGCCATGAGCTGTGATGTTTTTCACAGCATAATAAGTACTGATACATAAGCCGGGATTATTGTTCTACATTTTACTAGTTGTTGAAGTCAAAATAAAGGGCAAGATTATGAAAAAGATGCATGAAAATCCATAAATGAAGAAGAGCCTTAATTCTCAGTTCACATGCTCTTCTAAGAAAACGATATCAGAATATTCTGACCTCTACTCTGGAGGAAAGGAAGAACCTGTGCATTCCCAGATGACCTGTCTTGGATCACTTACATTTTCAGTCAATGTTGCTTGATGGCCATTGAAAAGGAAATCAAATTGAACTCCCACATCATGAGGCACTGGGAATATTTACTTATTTTTATTTATGCAGAGTTACATAACCATAGCTTGGGATTGTAGGGTATAAGTGTTTGTGGATGACTGGACATTCCTGCTCTGGCTCAAATGTTACCTCCTTGTGAAATTTAATCCTATAATTTTGCTGTATAACTGCACTGTATAACATCATATAAT
Organism: Hylia prasina; assembly: GCA_013397195.1. Classification (NCBI taxonomy): domain Eukaryota; kingdom Metazoa; phylum Chordata; class Aves; order Passeriformes; family Sylviidae; genus Hylia; species Hylia prasina. The sequence goes on along the minus strand of VYXD01014086.1, from coordinate 54,711 downwards.
CAGTCCCACCTGCCTAACTTCCCTCTTTCAATATGCAACATGCTCTATAGACCCACTGGAACAAGTGCAAATTCCACCTGTTGGGTTATGTGGGATCACAGAGTCCTGTGAACATTACTGCAAATGCTGTTAGCTCACAAAGGGAGGAAAAGAAAACCTTCTTCCTTATTATTTTTTATTTCATCTTCTTCCAAGCCATGCAGACACTATCAAGCAATTTATTCTATTACTAAATTGTCTGATCCTTAGCTTTTGGCAAGTAATAGGTGGGATGGATTATGAGTTTCATTTTAAGTAGACACCATAACTGGGCTTAGAACAGTCTCTGTTCTTGTTTCCATAATTTTAAAAGCTCAGCATTAAACAGGATATTACTGCTTTTTATCAGAAAGTCATCATTACCCAAAAAAAAAAAAAAAAATTAGATTGCTAGTAGTTTTTCAAAATTAATATTAAGCCTGCAGTACTTTTTTATATTATAAAGAGCAGGTTATGCTTGTGCTGAAAGAAAATAGTCTCTCACCAGCTGGGATTGATTTGAAGCCTCAGATTGAGAAATTGTGGTAATGCAGAATTTTCCCAGCCTTGCTCCTATGCTCTGAGCCCTGGCTCCCAAGGCGTGGATCCCAGTAGGCACAGCCGCATTTCCTCTCTTGGATGTGTTGGTACAGCAGCAGAGGGTGAGAGCAATGGGAATTCAGAGAAGGTACTATGAGTGATGGGATAATGCCAGAGTGGAGCAAAGACAGCTCCTCCTCATTGTAGAAGCTGATTCTCCTGAAAAAATCTGCTTTGTGTTCCAGTGTTGCTGCTTTTCTCCTCTAGATGAGAGTTAAATATAACACTGTAAATAAAACACTGAAAATTCTCCAGCCTCCCTCTTCCTCCACCTATTCCATTTCTCAGGAAGTGTGGTAGCTTTTAAATGTACTCAGGAAAACACAGAGTCAATTGATTTTGCGTTGCACAAAACAGGATTAATTGATTTGCTGTAAGCCACATTTGCTTGCCAAACTTTGCAAGGTTGTTTTGCTTTATTAAATGTATTATATATTTTGTTGTTGACAGAACACAAAACAAATTGTAAAATAACAGCTGGGTGGACAGGAAAACAAATACTTTGTTAAAAGAAGGCAGAGAATTATAAGTAGAACACTCCAGCTTAAAACTACATTATTTGGGTTTTTTTCACAAGGCCTCTTTAATTTAAAAAATAAACTCATCCATTTATGTCAACCTTCCTGAGATATTGTACATACCCACAAGATATATTTCAATCCATTTTCTATACAATCAAAGAGATTATATCTTCTATATTACACAGTTTTACTATCAAAATTGCCTCTTCCTATTGATTGGTTTAACTACAAAACTGTTTTGATTTTTTGTAAATTGGTTATAATATTATGCTTAACACAATGTGACAATGTAGGACTGAAAACACTCATTATAGTAAATCAGAATACAAGAGGAGAGTTTATAACCCAGTCCTTTATAGCAGCCTTCTTCTGTACTGACACAATCTCACTTCTCAAAAACATGTTCCAAAATCCACAAACACAAGCAAATATTTATTTTCAGTCCTCTCTGATCTCTGTAGCACCTTGGGTTTAATTGCCTAATTTTAAAATATTTAAGTGAAATTATAATCGGATAGCAGATTCTGGAATCAGCTTCAAAACAGGAGTTGACTGTATTGTTTTAACCTGTTTTCATGGGTTTCTTTAGGAAATATTTTTGTCAATGGTCTTTATTTTTGGGCACAATAACAAGCAGAAGTTACTGCACAGACAGCACAACAAAGCTACTATGACATGAATATTCCTTATAAAATGCTTTTCAAGTTGATTCAATAACAACTCTTTCTTACCTGCTTGTCTCATACAACATTAAAAACAACCTGTGTATCAGAAGTGTTTTGATCATAATCATTGACTGAGTTTTAACCCTTTATGAATCAGTAGGAACACAAGACAATTATCAGTTTTCTGCATCCTTCAGTGCAAGAAGTTCAGACTGAACACCACTGAGCTGGCACTGAAGGATTTGCATTTGCAATGACTGCTGCATTTGTGTAATCAAATAAATGAAGCCTCAATAGCAGATTTTGAGAATACAGAAAAACTAATTGAAAAAAGGAGGCAGAAAACTTGAAGTAACAAGAGATTGCTATCAAATATTTTTAAAGAAAATTATGAAAGCTTGGAAAAGAGCAATTCCTTCTAATGATTTGCCTTTCCTTCTCTACTGCTTCTGTGCCTTGCCTTGCTTAAACCTCCAATGCCTTGGTTGCTTTGCCTACTTCTCCCTAACTTGCCTGGCCTTTAGTGCCCCTGCTTGCCTTGCCCTGCCCTTTTCACCCATCAGAGATTAATTTTGTTTCTTTATTCTTTTCTAACCACTGCTTTTAGACCCACAGACTTGCTTTAAATAGTAGTATTATACAAACACACCTAAAGGAGCCTAAAAAATGAGAAATGTATTTTCATAGAGATTCCTAAAAGTGAGGCAGTGCCAAAGTTATTTCCCACCCAGGACTCACTCCTACCATGCTCCCAGATATCCCACTGTGGATTAGCTCCCAGCTATCCATCCTTGCTATATATACAAAAAGTTAATAATCTGTGTAAAATCTGTGTTCTTCATCCTTCTGCATTAACAGGGCATGACCTGCACAGATCACTGAACTAAGGGAGTGAATCTGCACCCTCCTTGAGCACAATTATATCCATGCCTTACAAAGCAACTATGAGAATAGTCAGTTCTTAAATGCTCTAAAAAGAAATCAGTGACAATGTAACAATAGAGAATAAGAATTAAGAATGACACAAATAAAGGTCAGTCCCACTAACCATCGGTAAATATCCATTGGTCTGGCAGGTCTATCACACTGTAGATCTCAAGATAAAATTTGGAATAAAGTTTCTGTTTTATAAAATAATCAAAATACTGAAAATCACTTGAAAATATTATATTCTGCTCCATACATATTGCCTCTATTCTTAAAATATATTTACGTACATTTTAGAAGAAATTGATAAAAAATATGTATTTTAAAACAAGGACATCCTCATTTTCATTGCAAATCAAGTATTTCTGTTCATGTCTAATATGCTTGGCTGCCTTTTAAGTATCACTTTTTTGTGATAAAAAATAGAGGAACTTATGCACATTCATCTCCCTTTTTGGTGCAATACTGTTTGGAATTGTCTCTATACTGAGTCTCGTGAGACCTCACATGGAATGCCGGGAACAGTTCTGGTACCCCCAGAACAACAAGGACACGGAACAGTTGGAGTAAATCCAGCTGAGGCCTCAGAGACTCTGAGGGGACTGGAGCACCTCCCCTGTGGAGCCAGGCTGGGAGAGATGGGGCTGCTCAGCCTGGAGAGGAGAAGCTTTGGGGTGACCTCAGAGCTCCTTCCAGGATCTGAGAGGCTGCAGGGAACACAGAGAGGGACAGTTCCTCAGGAAGTGCAGTGACAGGACACAGGGAATGGCTCCCAGTGACAGAGGGCAGGGTGAGATGGGATATTGGGAAGGGATTGTTCCCTGGCAGGGTGGGCAGGCCCTGGCACAGGTGCCCAGAGCAGCTGTGGCTGCCCCTGGATCCCTGGCAGTGCCCAAGGCCAGGTTGGACACTGGGACTTGGAGCAGCCTGGGACAATGGAAGGTGCCCCTGCCATGGCAGGGGGAGGACTGGGATGGGCTTTAAGGTCCCTTCCAACCCAACCCAATCCATGACTCTGTGATCTTTGGAACACAGCAGTAAAAGCAGTATTTCTTTAATAATTTGCTGTCATAATGGGAGCATGTTGTGGGTAGATATAGGCGGTCGGAAGATTTACGAGATGTACGGGACAGGTAGAACCCCCCTCTGTTTAGTTGTTTAACCCTGTAGTCAATTAGGACCACCCAGCTTGTGACACAAGCAGGAGGATGTGACATTCCAAACCTAGATTATAAAAACCCCTAATCACCTTCCAATAAACGCCATTTGCCTTCCACCATACTGGTGTCTGAGAGCTTATGGACCGAGCAGCCAGGAGTGGGTCGCCGTGCCGTTCCTGAACCAGGTCGCCGTGCCTCAGAAGAGGCGACAGCATGTTCAGCTTTCTAATTAAACTTTGTCTAATTCCAATGTCAACGCAATCACATGCTCAAAGAGGTGAATATGAGTTCATAAAGAAAATACACATTTGTTGGGAAAAAATAGTGAAAGCTAAAAGGGTTTGAAATAGTGAGGAAAGAAATGTTAAAAGGATTCCGAGAAAAAATTTATAGCTGTATTTACACATGTAGTAACACACCCTGGTTTGTCATAAGCAAATCATTGGTTTAGGTTTGGGGGGGTTTATGGAAAATATGTAATAGCACTGGCATATTTCCTATTGGCGATTGAGAGGAGCATTCCAAGTTCTGACCAGAAGCCAAATTTATGGAGCATACAAGCCGTTTATATGGGGTTTTTCTTGTCTAGCACTTATATAGGGTTCTAGTTTTGCTGACCATTTCTTATTGGTTGTACGTTCTTTATGACATCAGTTTCTTGGTAATCATTACAGTTTCACAACATGTTTTTTCGTTTCTACCCCAGGGAGCCTTTATCTGTGTCTGTCTCTCCCATGGTTTCTGCTCGATCAGGCCGAAGATATCAGGCTCCATTATCAGTTCCATTATACTCTCTGTTTCATTCCCCATAATTTCTTAGAAAGTTTTTAGGACCTGATAGTAGAGACATTAAAAAGGTGTCTTAGGACTTTGTTGATTAATCATAAAACACTTTAGGAATTATGCTTCTCCAAGATGATAAACCAGTGACATATTTAAAGGCTGAGCAAAGCCCAGGAATCTGTGCTCAGGCTGAAAAAGAAATTTTTTGAGTACTTTCAGGAATACAGAAGAGGCAAAATTGGTCAGTAAAGAAACAGTACAAATCACTGGAAGCTCCATTATAGAATCCACTGTGCAAAACACCCTCTGCACATCAAGAGGGGATGGCAAAACTGCAGGAGCACTTGTCAAATGTGAAATACTTCCCCAGTGAACAGCTTCATGGAGTCGACACATTTCCAAGAGCACTAAGAAACCCTGGAATGAAAGATATGTAGAGTTTTTGAACAAGTATATGCAGAAAAAATCCACTCTTTCCTTCTAAAACATGGTAACATGATAAAGGATATCAGCTATTCCAGATGGCAAGGTGATCCTGATAAACTGAAGGAACAGATCATAAACTAGCAAGATACAGTATAATATGGAAAAAGGTGAGGGATCATATTTTGATAGAAATAATCTTTTACAGAACACCAGGAACAACTGGCTAAGCAGCATGAATAACAAGAGGGCTTGCAGCAATCCACAAGCTAAATGAAAACAGCATTATCCTTTTTTTAACAGGATAATATCCTACTATACAGTAAGATTTGTTGCAAGTCATTTGAATTACTTTCTTTAGCACTCTCACCATCCTGTGAAAAGACAAGTTAATCAGCTGTAATGGATATAGAGGAGACACAGTGGTTGAAGATCTAGAAAATAACAATTTGTTAATCCTAAGGAAGGACTGAAATTATAGCCCTCTTAATGAAGAGAAGCAAAAAATGAAAATCAGACATTAAGAAAATCTAAATTCTGAGACAGCTAAAAAAACCCATAAAACCTCAAGTTTTGAGTTTCAGAGAAGTTGTAATGCTCAAAAATTGCAATAAAGAAGAATAAAAGTGTACATTAGGGAAAAAATCATCAGTGTCAAGATAACTGAATATTGGCAAAATTGCTCATCTGTGAAGGTGTTGTATCTTAAAAAAAATAAAGCAAACAAACAAACAAACAAAACTTCGAAAAAACAAGCAAATGAAAGTTATTAAAAAATACACAATTTTGTGAAATAAACACCTGCCAGAGTTACAAATATTAGTACTTAATAAAGGAACTGACCTAATCACCTTCTTTTTTTGCCAATATTTCCATTTTTTACTATTTTTCCTTCTACAAGAGTGAAAAATCCTCTTAAACTATTGAAATCTACAAATGTTTGGATGATGGTGATGTGACCGGTACAGCTGTCCTGGTTTACTCAAAAAACCTCCAAGCTTAGGGGGATGATACAACCTGAAACATCACAGGTTTCCTGATAATTCCACTTTCTCTAATGAATTTGAATTCTAATTTAACTGCTGCACAACTTGTCTAAATGTAGCAAAAATCAGACTTATCTTCCTCACATTTCTGGAGAAGATTTTGAATCTTCAGGCCTATCAAATTTTCCTGATATAATAAAGCAAACAGACAATCCTTGCTCTAACAGTGACATAGCAGGATGAATAGGCACTTTATGAGTTATGCTTTTGGCATCACAGTAAGGTAGAGGGGAGGATTTTTGTCCCAGAGTCTTAAAAAATGGCTGAAATTTAGATCCAGGAAGAAAAGGGATTGGCTGTGCAGAAACTGACATGAAAAGCTTTGATATCATGTGAGTGATCTATCACACACAAAGATGCAAGAGTCACTTAATAGGATCTGCTTGAAGTATGTTTAAAAAATAGGTAGATGCTTCCTTGGTAACTGTATGCACAGTAAAAAGAAGAAGATAATTTTTTTTTATGTTTGTTTAAAAGAAATGCATGTCATACTGTCTTCAGTCCTTCATAGAGAATGCTGTTCATTTTCTAGATGTGCCTCCCAATCTAATGTCTTCAGAAGTAAAGATAGGTGAACTAAAACCTCAAACAAAATTTAATATTGGCTGATATCAGCAGAATCTCAAAGAGATCTCTCCTATTTAATCTCTTCCTGTTCAGGGAACTATAAAAATTTTCAGAATTCAGTTTATTCTCTGTGATGCTGGGAGCTCTATTTCAAAATATGCATCACACTTGCTTTCTAAAGGATCTGTGTGTTCCACACAAATTGTGGCAATCTATGAATTACTAATATAACCAGGCATGCATGCCCAAGTTAGCAGAAGAGTGGGGAACTCCAATTAGGTAAATAAATAGTACCTAGAATTGCACTGCATTGCTATTTGTCCTCTTAAAAGCAAAGCAAAGCCAATAAATACTTTTGTTTGGCAAACCATGAGCTGTAAACTGGAAGAAACGGGTCACATGCATCTGAAGTCAGGTACCTCACCAGTGCAAGAGTGTTTTTCCAAATAATTTCAGCATTTTTCTTCTGCCTGAATGAGACCACAGTTACAAAATTTGCTGTTTAATTCCCTTCTGATTTCATTTAGCTTCAGCACACATTGTCTCAAGATGTGAAATCATAAGCTTGAAATGCATTTTAATTAACGTCGTTAAGTTCTCCTTTCTGGCTGGGAAACCTGGCTTTTGGAGCTAGAAAGAGGAACCAGATGTTGGCCAGGGAATGCAAAAAAGGAGAAAGGTGTGCTGCTGGTGCTGTTTCACTGCAGTCTGATTTCTAATATCTAACACGGTGCACATACTGCCTAAGTCCAAATCAGGCTTAAGGACATGAAACGACAGCCCCTGGACTTGACTGGTTTTAGCTGTCACCTCAGCTTGGCACCCTTAGCCTCTTCCCCCTGATAACCCCAGACAGAGATTAACATCCAAAGTGAAAATAGCCTGGCCAACTCCAAGATCCCTGAAGCCAGAGAGGAGCAGGTGATTCCACAAAAGTCATCTGGTTTCTGCTCTTCCTCACGTGTAAGGTGACCGGAGATATCAACCTTCAGCATCCTGGTGGGGCTTTGCAGCAGGAACCACCTGCAGAGTTGCTTTATACACTGTGAGGCTGCTCAACACTAATAAAAGCTTAAGGTTGTAATAGTTAATAAATCTGCTTATCTCTGTTTAGCTTAAAAGTGAAACAAAGTATATGATTTGAGTCACTAAATACTGTCAATCTGTGCTTTACACATTCCTCCCTCTAGCAAGTCAAAGTCATGAAGAAATCCAGATTTTTATCTTTTTACATTTCACTGTAAATGGCATTTGAACTACAGGTTTTTGTTGGGATGGTGAAGTCAGCATAAATAGTCCATCTTGACATACTTTTTGTACTCTTCCTTTATTTTGGCATAAGGCTGAAAAAATGTACCTGCAAATTTATTTCTTCATAACAGTGTTGCAATACAAACAGAATATTCCATTGCTATTAGACATACATGTGTTGGAACCTTTATTAGCTGTAGGCTGATTTCTTCTTCCCTAATAAAAAACATACAAAAATAATGACATTTTAAATCACCTGAGCATTTCCACTCCAACACAGTTATTTGGGGGTGTCTTCGCACTAATCTATTTCATTTTGATGTGACAAGAAAAGAGAACTTGTAAGTGATGGGAAGATGGAAACAAAGATTTGTTGCAATTTAATTTCTTAAGCTATTCCAGATGGATCACCAAGAGCACATCTGTCTGAACACAGCATTTTAATCTGCATGCACAAGTGGGAACAAATTTTAGTTTCACAGGTGTTTTATAGTCTATATCCATTTTCTATAAATTCATCAAATCCCTCTTATAAATTGAAAGAAACTTTTTATGTTGCTGGAAATATGTAATTAAAAAATAGATGATATGGGAAAAAGATGAATGGCTTGTGCAAGAGACAAGTTAGAGGCTAAATGTAAAAATCTCAAAAATAAACAACCTCAGCTATTTGTTCAAGCCATTTTCAATAATGCAAACAGTTTTAAGACAATATTTTACATGTTATTCAAATTCCAAATATATTCAGTAAGAACAAACAGAACAATTCCAATCTTAAGTGAATGAACAATTAGTCTTGTGACAGGTATTGCATTTGATAACCGCTGGGTTGAATCTCTAATGGAGCTACACTGAGCAGAATATGAATTAAACAAGGTAGTAATAAGATCAACTCAAACCAATAATTTTTCTTTGCCTTTTTCTATCTATGTGAAGTGCTACTTTGCTTGGCAGAGGTGGGAAAATGCATGACTCGTGTATTAAAGATATTTGGAGAAAGAATTCAGAACTCTGGGAGATTTGTTTAAGTTATGACCCTTCATATTAAATCAGATTTTATGAAGGGAAAGAGAAAGATAAGCATGCAATGTTCTTGGGGCAAGGTAGTATTATTATCTGTGTTATCTGTAGTGTATTATCCCTCCAATTATTACAAATTTCTAAGAAAAAATAATTTTTTGTGAAATATTGAAGGTCAGTATTGCACTTTTCCTCACAGTGACGGACACAGCCCCAGTAACTGGAATTTGGGGTTTTGTTATGTCTTTCCCCATATATTTTCCCTTTAGCTCCTAAAACTTCTAAATGTACTTTTACCTGTGTTGTTTGTTAACAACAATTACCAGCTTTATGCTGTCAGCTGCTTTCCACATGTCCGTTCACACCATTAATCAAATTTGTAGGGATTTTTCTCCTTCCCCCTTTAATTTTAAGATGATGCATAAGGATAACACCTTGCTTTAACGGGTGATGTTCTTCCTCTCCCTGCTGGAGAAATTTTAGTCCCTGCACCATTTAAGTCTACAGTCAGGAAGATATCACAGCAATGTGGCAGATCAAAAGCACCAGCACAGGACAGGCTACAAGATGTCAGTGTTTTTTATGTCAGTGTATTCTGTGCAGCACAGTATAAATCTGCAAGAAGAGATTGTCCCCTGCAAAGTATAGATCTGGTAGAGCAGCACTGTCAAAATCTTTCTGTCCTGCTGGTTAAATCCATTTCATTTGGAATGATGTCCAGGATCTTTTTTATGACATATGCCTTAACAGATAGTAGCAGCAATTACTAGTTCAGTGGCCATCTCAGCTCACTGAAGGACAAAGGCAAGACAACCTCTCAGAATACAAGAGCTGTAAGTGATCAAAAAAAAACCTCCAGCTATTTTGGTTCATGGTTTGTTTTGTTATTCCCTTTAGGTTCCTGTTTGGAGCTCTTTTCTGCCTTAAAGTTTTAAAAATGCACAGGTAAATAGCAAAAAATTAGAGTTTTATCTGCTAGGTACATCACTTCTCCTTGTAACTGAGGTTTACATTCCATAATCTCATTGATACAAACCCACAGTCCCTGGTGTTCCATCAATTACCAGCAGGAATTTCTCCATTAGGGATTTACCAGAGTGGAGCAAACCATAGAAGGGGGCAAAAAAACCCTGACGGCAGGAAAAATGTTAGACAAATAAAGTGATTCTGCCTTAAACTGGAATTCCCTCTGACACTGCGATTCTTTTAGAGTTCTGTGAATATTGCTGTGAAAGGAGTTATTAGGAGCTGCCAGCAACCTGCATGGACTTGCCTGTGGCTGAGGAGAGTGCTGGTGGAATGGATGATGCTCTCTGCTCCCCACCAGGAGCCAGGGTAATTCCCCTTCTGCCGGGAGCAGGAAAGGGGAAACAACAGTCCCAACCCAGTAAGTGCTCATAATTTTAGCAAGAACCAACTCAGCGTGAATGAGACTGTTTTCTGTGGGTAGATGATCAGTGGAGATCCTGAGACACAAGTGTAGTTTTATGGGTGTGTCAGAAGGAAATAACAAACACAGCTCCTCAAACCCACAGCCAGCCCTGTTACCTACTGCCAAGTCAGTGCTTTGATTGCATGGCATCAGGCATTCCCTAACTATGCTGAATTATACAAACATATGCTCCTTTTGCGTGTGCTTATCAGTTGCACTGTGCTGTGGATATCAACAGCACAGAAATCCAGGAGTAGGAAATGGTATTGCAAAACCACCAACAGCAGCACAACCTAATCCACACAGAGAACAAATACTATAAATATATCAATTAAAGGTGATGAACTTCTGCAAATGGCATTTTTTTTAACAAAATCACAGAATTATTAAGGTTGGAAAACCCTTCCAAGCCCATGAAATCCAACCTGTGACAATCCCCACCTTGCCACCCAGCCCAGAGCACTGGTTCCATGACTCTCTGAAAACTGGGCCCAAATCACACAATCATATGGACTCTCCTGAGATCCATTCTGACACCTTAGGTAGCCTTTTTCCCTCTAAATTTTTTTCCTAATAAGTTTGCTACTTAATTTAGCAGTCCCTGCTCAGCTTTCCAGAATTATGAATGAATTTTACTGAAATTATTTGCTCTTTTTGCACCTATTTGCACATACTTGCAAGAACTTGCATGTCCATCACATATTAAACTGCCATGAAGCAGAGCCACATGACTGAAATTAGAAGCTTAATCCACAAAAGGAAAATAGTTCTGTTTGTGATAAAACTCACAGGGGGGAGCCCAGCTATCCCCATCCTTACTCCTTTTCTCCTGATTTTTGAAAAACTGCCGCAGTACTTCCAAAGCTTTAATTCTAACATTTCCTTCATCTGCTTTTGCCTTAGGGTGCTTTAAAGAAATGCACCGCCTCACAAAAAAAATACTTCAACGGCCTAGAAAAATGATCATCAGACACCTGTGTGGCAAAAAATGGGGAAGAAACTCATCATTTTAGGGGTAAATTTTTTGGCAGGTGGGAGAATGAATAAGGAGTAAGATAACCATGACCCCACAGCTTTTTAGAATATTTTTGGCATTAAGTATATTTGTTTACAAAAAAAAATCACAAGTAGCTCTGCTACAACAAAATTGGTAAATATTTTAATATTTTTTTTTAATAAAAGTAAGAAAAAATACTTTGATTTTCACTGCAGTAAGACCTTGGAGTTTTAATTTTGTTGGAAACTTTCAAACAAATCATAAAAATAATCTCAAAATTTGTCTATCTTTTAAATTACAAATATTATTTCATCTGAAAGCTCTCAGTTAGGTGCAATGTGTATTTAGTTCAATTTCTTGCATGGCAGACAGCTTTCCTCAGGCTAAAAGGAAGGGAAATGATCTAGATAAGCTGCCCTTGCTAATGAGACAGATACAGGTTTGCAGAGGGTTTTTCGTGAGACTGTTACTACCCAGGACACATCCCTGTCATTAACAAACACATCATCCCCCCTTGTGATTGTAGGTGGGATCTTTGGAAATGATACTGCAAATATATCGCCAGAACACTGCAATTTCACTGCACACACTGAAAATAGTCATTGTTTGACCTTGGCTGTGTTATATATTAATTTAACCCCAAAATTCTAAGCTGTTTCAGCATATTCTTGCATTGATTTAAGCTCCGGGTTTCTTTTAAAACCTCCAGGTTTCATTTAATTCAAGTTTATTAGAACTTTAAGAAAATTTATGAGGTTGTAATTAAACATGTTAAAATATCTTCTGGAGATGAACTTATCATGTTCAGTTCTACAACTTAATAACCACCCTAATTAGAATGAAGTCCTTATTTATCCCACTTTTAGTTTTGGGTTTCAAAGTACACTGATCTGTTTGAATTGTCTGTACTTATACAAGCCTCTTGTCAAGATCCTATTTCCCCCCAAATTAACCACTTTCCATGATATTTGTTTCTTCAATATATTAATATGGCACAACATATGAAAAATATCAGCTGGTACAATGCTGTAATTAAAATTCCAGATGAACCCACATTCTGAGGTCATTGACGCTGTTCCCTCTGAAACCTTTGTGAAAATTGTTCAATTCCTTTTTGTTCACGAGAAATAGAATGACTAATAAGTATTAAGTGGACTAAAAGCAAATAAAGTAGTAAAGAGACCATCTTTCTGTATTTAAAAATACATTAAAAGGGAGTCAAGTAACAACCCTTAACTTCTACAACTACTGATTTATGATTTATGACTCACTGCTGACCTTGCATTGTGCAAAAATTTACCTCCAAGCCACATTAGCCAACCAAATGTCCTCAAAAAGATTTGTTTATATGCCGTATGGAAAAAGAGGACAAGGGTTGTCTCACCAGTTTTTCAGTCTCCAAAAAATTAGTTACCACCAACACTGAACAAAACGCCAATGCGTGAACTAAAAGGTTGATCCAGCTCTATCATACTGCAGTGTTGCTTTCCCCTTACGCTTGAAATATAGGTATTTATATTTTATATTAAAATATTAATAAATTAAAATAAACATTTAATTTCTACTAAGCTTGAGAATTAATTCACCACAATGAAGATTCCCTCCCTTCACAGTCACTATTTACTCAGATGTATGTATTGATTATGCTGTTTTGATAAAACTAACTGGGCATAACATTCCCCCATGATGAAGAATTTTAATAAGGCCTTTTCCATTGTCTCCCTCATCCACATTCCCATAACCCTTAATGTAGATCATGATCATGCACTGCCTTCTCAAGGAAATTCTCATATTTGGACAAACTTTAGATAGGCAAGAATGAGAATGGTTTTTTTTGTCCTGTTTTTATTACTGATTGCCCCATAGGCATAGATAAATGCCTAGAACAAGTTCAATTCCACGCGCCACTTCACTGTCAAACAAACTGAGTTTACATTTTATATAGGCAGAAGAAAATGTGATTAGTCCAGTTTAGAGATACGTTCAACTAACTTTTTCCTCAGAAAAATGCAAAGAACAATACAGAACTAATTAGTAATAATTATGATTGGACTAGATATTTTGTTTTGTCAGGAATAAAAATTGGTGGTTTTGTTTCCTCCATTTATGGCTCCTAGAAACTAATTCAGAAAGAGATCCAACAGCTCTTTTCCTTCTGTTTCCCTAGACAAGAATAGTAGGATATTCATTTCCCACTAAAAACTAAACAGAATGGGATCTCCTTTTATCAGCCACTCAAGTAGGAGTCAGAATTCCTGAGTATGGAGCTGTTCTACTTCCCAAAATTACTGCCAGAAGGAAGTGCTGGAGCATGGGTAGGATTTGGGAAGGATTTCCTCTTTCCTTATGCATTGGGGAGAGGAGGGATCCATTTGGGAGGCACTTGTCATCTGGAAACATCGAGTGGCAGAAGCTGCAGTGAGACGTGCTACGAGGGGAAACAACCCTCTGGCACTTCCAGATGATGCATCTCCCACAGGTCCCCACTTCCCAGGGACAGCAAACAGGGATAAACGTGAGGCTGAGAGCAAGGGAAGCAACAACCTGGTCACAAGCTGAGGGGGAAAGAAATGCAAAGGGAGTGGCACAAGAGACAAATGACCTTTCCCGCCTTTGAGGATGAAAAATGCTGAACACTAGGAAGGATGATTTGAGTGAACAGACTTAGGCCCTATTTTAGGCAAGGATTCATCAAGGCAGGATTTATTCAATCCTTTCACTCTGAGTGAAATTTACTTCTCTGTGTTCCAAAGCCCAGGCAAGTGTGTAGGAGAGAGACCCTTCTCCACTCCATAATCCATGTGGTATCTTAGCAAATGTTATAGCTGAAAGAGCAGCTACTGTTCCCCTAACCCCTGGATTTCACTCTATACATACAGCACACTTCCAACAGATGCTGGTTTTAGATAGCAAAGGATCTTGCATGGACTTCTAAGCAGAGCAGATGGTTTAATTTCATAATATCCAGAAGGACGCAGTTTCTTAACCCTTTTGTGGGTATCTGACATTAATTTGCATCTTAAACCCCCTTGTCAGTGCTGAGATGTCAGTAAACTTGCTTTCAAATGGTGTTTCTGCCCCTAACTTGCAGAAGCCATATTAATATCAACTCCAAGTGGATTAGAGTGGGAAAAGTCACCTTCCAGCATGAAAGCTGGAACAAAAGCTACAGTACTGTGCCATATGTGGCTTACATAATGCTTAGTTAAACTTTTATTATTATTATGTTTTATCTATGAGTAGCTTATTGCCACTTATCTCTGACACTGTCTTCAAGAATTACAAATGAGAACACCAAGCACGTGCTGTGAAGAGAATATCCCTACAAAGCCAATGTGCTTTGGATTCATCCTGCAAGCAATTCAGAGGGTTGCCTCATACCAATCCACTCCCACTTTCACCATTATATGTATTGCTATTATTATGTGTTATGAACCATCTCAGAGAATCAAGCAATTTAAAAAAAGCTTCAAAGGCCTATACATCAAAAGTTTGTTTCTTCAGGGGGAAGACCTGAGGCATCTTTGCAGCAGCTGAGTATGACAGATTTCATAAGTGGTCGTGGTGAAATACAGTGGTCTGATTGCTCTGGCATCAGCACAGATAATGGCTGAGCTTAATGGTCTCAGATAACAACTCTGCATGACACTCACTATGCACTGAATTCTGCAGCTAAAATACATTACTATTTGTCTTCCACCTCTCACTTTATGAGCTTTCTCTAATACGTGGGTGTATTTTATAGACAAGAGGGATTGATTAAGAAGGAGCACACTTGCTTCAGTTGAGAGATTTCCGTATTTTCGTTAACGTTTATTTTCATTAAGGCAAACTTGCTCTGTGTGTTGAAAAACCTGCTATTTATCATCATGTGGACAGAAGAATTCCTGCCTAAATATGCATTTAGACAAAATATTAACTGCAAGAAGAAAATAATTAGCTCATCTGGAAATGCTTTATCCCTGCACACACACAGCCCCACACCTGAGGACAAAAGAACTTTAATACATATGCCCTTTATTCTTTCTCCTTTTGCATGCTATCAAAATGTCCTTTTTCAAGACAACTTCTAGCACATCTTCTAACTTTTAGATCTTGAAATATTGCTTCTACTATGCTTCTCTCTAAGGCTTGTTTGGGTGCTCAATAACTATTGCTCAATAAACAAAACATTGTTGCATGACTGTTCTGCTGTCAAAGAATCCTTCAGAGAAGCCCAGTGACATTATTTTAAGGATGTTGCTGCCAGAATTGAAAAGCTATATCCTCCTTGGGTGTTAGCAAAGTACTACTGGAATATTCTGAGCTGGAAGGCACCCACCAGGATCATCCAGCCCAGCTCTTGGCCCTGCACAGATACCCCAACAATCCCCCCCATGCATCCCTAAGAATGTTTTCCAAAGGCTCCCTCATGAAGAAAATTAATCAAAAGTAGGAGAGGATGGGATGGGATGGGGACCAAAACATCCCAACCGCATGATTTCCAGATGCAATTTCTGGAAACTAAAGAAATGCAATGATAAAACTCATTTTTCAAACCAGCACACTGCTATTAGCATTGGTATCTAGAAGCAAATTCTCACCCTTCACGTGTTAAGAAATCTTTTATTCACTAGAAGAAGTTAAAGTGACTGAAGCAAAGAAACCTGATCAGTAAGCATGAAGAACAGGAATGCATTATTACATGGAAACACTGCCTCTAAGACCCCTCAGTGGTAAACTAGAGTAATTGACATATACTGGACAAGATGTATTTTTTTTCAGAAATAAAAATTGAGGGGTTTTTTTGCCTCCTTTCATGGATCCAAGGATACACACTGCAAGCTTAGAGTCTTGTTTTCTGATTTTGCTCATAGTGACTTACACTGCAGGTAATATCATTTCCTAAATAAACATCAACTTTAATATAATTCTAGCCCTTAGAAATTGCTGCTTTAAAGAATTTGGAAGTAAACTGTATCTGTATATATTTCTTATTTTTCAAGCAATTTATTTTAAGTAATGGGTGATCAAAGAAGACCATAGTTCATGCATTGGAGAGCCAAGATAAGTTGTACTGAGAATTTCTATCTAGAAGGGAGTTTAGGAATGTGCAGTAGGGATCATAACGGACCAGAGGAGTCAGGGAAGAGCCTGCCAGGAACAGTGATTTCTTTCTCCTGTAGCTGTTTGGCAACTGAATTAACTCCCCACAACTTCTCCCTGTCCTCTGCTCCTTTAAAGAACACTAAAATGAAGACGTTCCTATGATGACAAATGCTTTGGAGAGCTGCATTTTGAGCTGAGAGAATGGAGCCCTTCCTGGCAGGCCTGTGTCCTGGCACCCTTGGCAGCACAGTATCTGCTGCAGTCACATCCCATCAGCTGCAGGCACTGGCTCCATTCCTCAGCTTGTGGCTTTGTTCCCCAAGTGGCAGAAATGTGAATCTGTCTCAGCTTAGTTGCATCTCAAAAGAACAACATAATATATATTTAACTAGAATTATTATATTATCATTAATATATTAAACCAGAATCTAAAACTAATTTTAGAACACTTGCTGTTACTGATTTTTTTTTTTTTTCTATTTCATGAAATGTGTAATCCTAAATTAACTTCAAGGGATATTGGGGTTTTTTTGGGAGCACATTTACCTTTACATGTCTGTAGATATTAAGGCTTCCATGTGCATTCTGCTAAAGAAAGCATCTGATTTTTATTAACATATTGCCTCTCAGATCTTCATGACTCATCAGTCTGATGGAAACAAGCACATGCAGCTACAGAGAGCTCAAGTTAAGAAAAGCTTTCTCATAGAAAATGAGACTGAAAATATCACATGCCCTCAAAAATATCAAAAAGATTCTTAAAATCCTTGTGGGTCCTAAGTTCACTGAAGTAAAGAGGAAATTCTCCTTTGATTTGAGCAGGCTTAGAATCAGGGTAAATTATCTATGGCTCTCACTGTTTTCTCCCTGTCCCATGAATTCCCTGGCAACAAGGTCACTCCTTTGACTACAAAATATGGACTTTATGGAAATGGGAGCAGCTGAAGAATATGGCAATGTACTTTGTTATGTTGAGGTTATTCATGTTCCCAAATTAGTGGTGTGCTGGATGCTGAAATAACTGCATTGCAATTTAACCAGAGATATATGCTCATTGAACAATATTTACCACATAACATATATTTTTAGAATAATTAGTTGATTTAGTAAACTTGTATTTGCTGATTAATTTATGTCTCCTTGATTGATTTAATGGCTTTTCTCTCTCTTCTATATCATAAAAAATCTACCAAGAAGTAATAAAATTACAAGGTAAATAAAAATCTAATTTTTTTCCATTAGTTCATTCTGGTTCTCATTTTCTTTTCCAAGTTTGCCTACCAGTTACCAGGACACACTTATTTTTCATCATTTTTAACAGGAAAAATAGTCCCCAAGAAAGCCATCCTCCCTCTTTAGCTAAGTGGAGACATGCTATATACAGAGCATACATAAGATGACACATTAAATATATCAATAAGTAACAGCTATTTGATATGGCCCCATTTCAGTGCAGATAAACAGGTGCCACACATTCTGTCTGACACAGTAAATCCTAAATCCTACCCATGCCTTTGGATGGCAAGGCATTATTAATTACAATTTCCCTCATGGAGGGCTTTTAACTCCTAGATAAAGGAATTGGTAGAAGAGCTGCCAAATTTTCCAAAGGCTTTATCTCTGGAGATACTGTCAACTTAATCAAAGAGTGCAGAACCTGAATAAAATGCAGCTCAGTTGGTGGCTCAGCTGGGTTATGTGTCCATGCTCTCCCTGCTTCCAGCCACAACCCATCAGAACCTTTGATAGCCCCTTACGCTGAATAAATTTGGAAGAATCCCATACTGTGGCATGAACCAGTTTCAGGCTCCACACTACAATGCAGTTTTCAAACATTTAGTTTCTCCTCCTGCTTACCTTGTGCAGATCTTCCACTCTCAGAATGGGTGAGAAATTAATTCAACACATTGGGATTCTCTTCCTTTGAAAACAGACATCCTTCCCCTCACTGTGAAAAACTCAGGTCTTTTTAAAAGCTATTTTTAGTCGTTGCCTTAATGACTGCAGTGTCTTCAGGCAGGTTGCTGCTATGCTTAGTTTGCCATCTCCCAGACAAAACATGTAATCCCCCTTTCATTCTTTGAGTCTTAAACTTTTGTTTTGCGCTGTATTTATAGAGCATGGTGCACAGTCCATATCTGGGCAGCTTCACAGAAATCTGAGTGATGACAGCCTCAAAAGTGCTCCAACACTGGCTGGTAATTGAGGGGAAACTCAAGTGAAGGCAGAGAGAAAGAGCTCTCAGCAAAGTACGTTCTTTAGCCTGGATTGTGTCACTGGTAGTTTTAAAGATAAATGTAGCACTAAAGGGGAAGCAGACTGGATATGCTGGGACTTCCAGGTTTATCTAAGCTGAAAGTGGATCAGCTAATTCATGCTGCATTCCCGTCCAGCTCCATGGAATTACATCCTTTGCTGTCTCCCTTCTTCTCTCACGATATTAAGGAAGGCAGAATGTTTAACAGGGAGGCCTGATCTTGGAATAACTGGTGTTCACAAGAATGCTTTGCACATCAGATTAAAGAAAACTAGAAGTTCTCCATTAATATGAAGTCAGGTGAACAAAAATACTGTGTAAAGAACAAACAAAGCTACCTAACCTCTAAAACTACATAAGTGTAGAAAACCAGCAATAAAATCCTATCAAGGAAAAGTAGCAGAGATTTACAAAAAATGAGAATCAAGTAACAAAATAAGAAAAAAATTACAAGAATACAAGCAATATTCAACAAGTATCTGGTGGTGAAGCGGTGTCAGGCTGAAGCATTCATGAGACAGGAAAAAAAATCCAAACCCGAACTAGACAAACAAGTTAACATGGTCTTAATACCTTTCTTGGTCAAACAATTGCTGATGTGAAGGATTGAGGTGAAAAACAATGCCAAACACTATCCTGACCCAGTTATCCGCATAAATGCTGATTACAAAGTTTAAAAGAGATTCTCAAAACTGTAAGGTTGAAAAACAATTTTGACTAGCCAGCATCTGGTGTGCCCTCTGATTTGATTTGTCATGAACTCACCAGATAGAGGGAGAATAAATACACAAAAGGAACATATAGTCGGATTAGAGCCTGATAGAAAGAAACAGTATTTCACTAGTCCTGCCAAATTATTAAATACAAGTTTATAGGTGATATGCAAAAGAAGGTGCTTTCAAATAAGCCACAAGGCATTTAGAATTCCAGGATATTTGAAGAAAAACTCCTTTGGAAGAAGTATTTCAATTTGCAATTCTCGGGAAACAAATATAAGAAATAATGTTGTTTGTGTTCCTTCAAAGAAATATATTCATTTTCAGAGCCTGAAATAGTTCCTGAAGTGGTATCTGATAATTCTCCTTTGTGTCTCTGTTATCAGCACTGCCAAGAACTGCAGAATAAGGACTGTTTTGATTTGAATATCTCTAATATGTCCTGTCCAGTAAGAAATGAGATCTCTGCCTTCAAGGTTCTCCTCTTGGGAGTTCCTAAATCAGGTAAGGAGAAAGAAAACATTACGTATTACTGGCATTCCTTACCTCCCATCCCTTCCATCTGAGTTGTTGTTTTTGTCAGATCATGAGGTGGAACACAAGAATGGGGCCGAAACAACAATTCCTCATTCACTGAACCCAGTGCCAACCTCTATTTCATGAGCTCAGTACAAGAGCAGGAATTAAAACCCACCATTCTTGTGCCACTCACAGCTGTGCTTTCTAATCTATGGAAGTAGAAAGGTATGTAAGTGGAGTTTGAGACCATGAACCTTCTTGGCACATTATGTATGGTTAAAAATGTATAAAGTGCACGAGACGAAGAAACAAGTAAGGACTGGCAGTGATTTGGAAAATGTAATAGCTTATTTTAGAGGAACTAGTAAGTGGATTTAGACAGAACAAAAGGAATAAATGGAGGTGACCTGGAAGGCAAAGTAGCTAAACTCATCTTTTATATTAACTGAAAAAGAAAAAAACCCACAACTCTCCTCATTAGCTGCTAAGTTGGGGACAGTCATGAACCAAAAATTATACTGGGTTACTGCAGAAAATTCTCAGATCTAAGGGCACTTATGAGCTTCAATTCTGTTTGCCTACACTTATTTTACTCCAATTGCTCTGTGCAAAATTGTTTCAAATTGTTGTTTTCTAGGGTGAGGTTAATTATAGGATCATATGAAACACTCTGATGCTACATTTCTCTTTCATGAGTAATTCCATTAAAAACACAATGACCCAAATATATAAATATATGGAGGGCACCTACTAAAAGGCAGGAAATCAATTCTTACAAAAATAATTGAAAAAAAAAATTGTTACCCCTAAGTTTAACTTTTTGTTTCTTTCTCCCTATAAAACTAGTTTTAGCTGGAACTATATATAGCATATATTTTAGGGAAATAAAGGGGCACATTTCTCATTGTCTTCAGAAATATTTTATGCCTGGCTAGAGTCAGCACTAAATTTGAAACAGAACATGTATAGCAGCCATTAAGCACAAGGTTTGGCAGAAAGATCTGATGGAAAAGTTGATGGCTTTTATATAGAAGTGCTAATATACATAAATGGAATCCCCTGCCTAAATCCTCAGCCAGCTGTACAAAGTGCACATTCCAGCCAAAATACAAATGTTAGATTAAAACCTATCATCATATCAGGAGCCACAAGGTTTTAGGTTCATGTCTGATTTTATTCCAAATAGAAAATATCCCCCCCAAAACCAATGAATCTATAAATGTCTCTGTTCCCTATCTCTGGCAAGAAATGATTGATTGTTTTAACACCATTGTTTATATCAGTAATTCCTACCTCATGTCTCTGAAAGAGTGGAACACTACTTGTATCAAGAAAATACGTTTCTGTATAATTGTGTCTATTTTAGTTTATTCTAAGGAACCAATTATTCCATGGCCCAGCCCCAGAACATTTTTAGAGCTACATTTAGAACCAGAGTCATCCAAGGGACTTCACCTTTTCCATGACAATTATACAGACATGTCAACTTGCACTTTTACTGGCTTTTTCTCTTTTCATATTAAAACATACTTTCTAGGTTTTCACCAATTCTTTCTGGCTGAGTAAGCTATTAAAAATATTGTGCTTTCCTAAGTGTGTGTGTGAAGATTTTATGCTGAAGAATGTCTCACTGCAAGGAATTAGGTGAACCAGGTCACCAGCCCAGGACTAAACTCACTGTTGTTTTTGCACAATTACATCCCCAGTGATCTATTTTTAACAATAACTCGTGTAAATAACATGCAAAAAGTAAAACCACAAAACCTAGAGATAAACAAGGTGTTAGTTAATCAGTCTCTCCATGAGATACAGAACTGAAGAGACTTAAAATAATTGGAAGGTAAATATCTCCATTAAAAATGTAGAAATGGATATTAATTCATCAACCAAACCAGCTCATTAGACATTCCTGAATATTTCTTTCTTACTTTTATTTTGCATTCCTTTTCTTCCTAAAACTTAGATTCAGGAAGCAAAATGGATATAGACAATATGTAATTTGCTGTAAGGAAAAATAAGGCTGAGGGAATTGATTCAGCCTGGTAAGGAGACGATTGTGTGGAGAACATACAACCTCTTCCAAGGTCTGAAGGGGCTACAGAGAAGGCAAAGAGGAACAATTTATCAGGACCTGGAGTGAAGAGACAAGGGGGGATGACTTCAAACTGGCAGAGGACAGGTCTGAATGCGATATTAGGAGGAAATTGTTCCCTGGGAGGGTGGGCAGGCCCTGGCACAGGGTGCCCAGAGCAGCTGTGGCTGCCCCTGGATCCCTGGCAGTGCCCAAGGCCAGGCTGGACACTGCGGCTTGGAGCAGTGTGGGACAGTGGAAGGTGTTCCTGCCCATGGCAGAGGATGGCACTGGATGAGCTTTAAGATCCCTTCCAACCCAAACCATTCTGTGTTTCTATAAAAAATTTCATTGCACTGTCAGCACATATTTGCAGGACATTGAAATACCCTCAGATGACAAACCAGACTGGAAAAAGCCTTCTTAAAAAAAAATTCTAACCAAAATATTTTCATTTCTACATGTTAAATTCACAGCAATAGTTTCATTGCTTGTCAAGAAGGAAAAAACCAGAAGGTATTTGTATTTCCTCCACTGCACCCAAGACTGTGCAAGGGGTCCCACCAATCCTGTGCACTGCATTTCACATTCCTCTAAATTCTTGGGTGAATTTTTCACACAAGTCATTACATGTAGGCCTTTCTGCTTCCATTTTAACTCGTATTCCATGGGAGGGGAAAGCATTAGCTGTTAGAGTTTAGACTTTAATGGCATGCAAAATGAATTAATGAAACTTGGCCACAAACCAATAATGCCAGGGAAGCCAACAAGAGAAGAATACTAAAAACTCAGTCATGCAGATGCTGTTTTCTTTTACAGTAATGTCTATATATAAATTTATATGCAATATAGCACACATATAAATAGCTAACGTGAAAAAAATAAAATTCCAACGTTGTTTTTGTTGTAGAACTGCATTGTAGGGGAAAAGTAATACATAAAATATTGAAAAGCAGTTTAGGAAAACATATTAGCAACCTACACAAATACATTCTTAAAGTGGTTCTTTGAACTGAAGCAGAATTGCCAGGATGAATTCTGGATTCCCATATGGAATTTGCATAATAAGTAGAATATTGCTTTTGATCTATTCCTCTGTCTGCATTACTTGTAGGTACTTTGGGGAAATTTCCATAAAATCTCTAATAAAATAAGCCATTTAAAAAAAAAATTCATCATTATCTTGCTATGTTTGATACACTGAAATTTTTAAGACTCTTTGACTTTTTCTATTGCATCTGAAGAGCTACATTATACAGAACACCCAAAACAGAAGCCACCCAATATTCTAGAGTTTGTAGCAGTGAGTTCCCCAGAATATTTTTATGTTTTGGTGAAAAAAGTACATAATCAGCTATAAAAGCGATAAATGTGGGGTCTTAATTCCTCATTTTTAGGCTTCTGATGTCCTATATCACTGCTTTCTGCTCCACACAGACGGTTCTAATAACTCCAAATCTATCCTCTTACAAAGCCATCTGAGGTCTCTAATTATATTGTCACCCTTCTCTGGACCTCTTCTATTTCTGCTAAATGTTTTTCAAGTGCCTCTTGTGACATTTTAATTTACATTTTTCAAAAAGAGTTCCAAGTCACTTAGCTTTGCAGCAGAAACCTTCTTCACCTTAAGTGCTCCCTTCAATCTTTGCTCAGCTCAAAGACCCAGCAGGTCTCTCATAGACTGCATGTGTCTGAAATATTTAATTTCTCATTAGATACTGCTTGGACATAATTCCATCAGAGCCCTCCTAATTTCTAGTTTTTAAACTATAGTGGGTAAAACTTGTAACTTCTTAATGTGCTCAACCAGATCTGCATTTCCATTTGCAGAGGATTTTTCTAAAATCCTCTAATCATATACTTGGTTGCAGTGACAGAGTTTCTGCCTGTTCCCTCTTTATTTTAGTACCCTTTTGTTGTTTGGGGGGGTGGTTTGATTGGTTTGGATTTTTTTTATGGTGGGTTTGAGGTTTTGTTTGTTTTATTTTTTAGTGGGTTTTTTTTTTCCTTCTTTTTCTTTTTGGGGTGTGTGATTGTTTTATTAGGTTGTGGTTGTTGTTTTAATAGAATCTTCTTAAAACAATCTCAAAATATAGTTTATTTGGATACCTCTTAGTGGCCCAATTCCTCTGTTGCCAGTTAGTGAATTCTCTTCAGAATCAGTTATGCTTCACTTTGTGCTTCAAGTTAAACACAATTGACTTTTGCCTTGAAAAGATTCTACCTTTTCATACTGAATGCTGTATAAATAAGGATTCTGTCTGAATGCTCTGGAATGAGCTGCCAATCCCTAATGTCTGATTCCCCCAGCAATGCCTTGTCTGTTGAACAGATAAGAGTTTTTCAAATCAAAAAGAGACAGATTAGCAGAAGCACTAAAACCTCACAGTAAGAAAAGAAAATATGCTTGAGGAAAAAAAAAATCTATTTGAAAAATTGCCCAGTAACAGATATATTGCTTTTGCAACATTTACACTCTCCTTGTCCTTGGAAAGCTTCACATGGACCTATAACTTGGCATTGCTAAACAAAACAGCTAAAAAGTACATACAGGTTTTCTTTTGAATATTTAATAAAGGAAAATATGTACTGCTTTTAAATATTTAGCTTTTCATTATTGATTTTATTGGCAGTAGAAGGTTGATATTCTAATTTGTCTATTATATGAGCACTGATAAATATACAAATATCTTTTCCTCACATATAGCATATTTTAAGTGAATATGCAGGGACAACTGAGCATCTTGATAAGGCTGCTGCCAAAACCACAGAATGAATAAAGAATGAATAAATAAATAAAATAATTAAATCATTTTAGTTAAATGACACTGAAGCAGTCTTGAGGATCTGTTGAATGCCCCTGGTACTAAAGAGAAGTTAGGAAGACACAAATGTTCATAAAGAGTCCCCAAAGATAAAGGTAAATGAAGAACAGGACCTGAAAAGGACACAAAAAGCACAGTGTGGAAGCACCCAAGTTTCTCCACTGACACCAATTAGCAAATTAACAATCTGAGGTATTCATTTGTAAATAAATTTTTGACAGAGATAATATCCACATATTGTCAGAGGCTTTTCCTTCCTTCTACATTTGTCATTATCCTGACTGCATTGTGTTGCTGAGGCAAGGTTTTGATGTTGCTGGCGTTGCAGGGGTGGCTTCTGTGAGAAACCACAGAACCTCCTTCTGGCATGTCCAACTGTTATAGATGAAATCCGTTAATTCGTGCAGTTATAAAATATATTTTACAGAAACTAAGAAATAAAGCTGAAGCCTCAGTGGCAGGCAGGGGTTGCAACACACTCCGCCTGGCTACCAGGAAACAAAGACTCATTAACATATGAGTACACAGGCAGGACATCCAGTATCCACAAACGGTTACACCTGGCTCCAGAGAAACTGCACTCCATTAGCATAAGAAGAGCTGTGGCTAGGAGGAGAAATGGCCCATTCGAATTACACCTGGGTGGATCCACCCCAGACCGGGTTCCAGTAAATTCAATCAAGCATCTGGTCACTTACCAAAAGAGCTTTGTCCAACAGGAGAATAAAGAACTCATCACTGTGCATCCTCCACCCAGGAAAAGACATTGTCCACCTCGGAGCAGAGAAAGGAAACCACCATGAATACCATTAATCTGAAAGGAAGGGAAGAATCTCTGCCCCGGACCAGAAAAAGGGTATAAAAACGGACTGGACTGAGCACACAGTGTGAACTCAGGGGGACCTGCTGCCAGTGAGAGGGAGAGAGAGTCCCGAGTTCATCCAGTGCCGATTTCCTGGGCTCGACTGTAATTCTTATGGGGAAATTGATGAATATCTCGGTCATTCAATAAAATCCATCATTCCAATTATTAAATTCGGTTTAATTGGTTTTCATTTATAACACAACCTAATCCTAGCCAGCTCCAAGACCAGGGCCAAGCCCATCGGTGACACTGGTGTCAACTCTGGGGCAACATGCAAAGAAGAGGGGAAATAATCCCACACAACTCTTACTAAAGACCCAGAAGTATGGTCCTGTCAAGGAAAATAATCAGGGAGCATCATCCCCCTAGTTTGCATACATTTGGAGGAAAACCAAAATTAATTCATAACTGGTGAGAAAAGCCTTTGGAAAAGCTGTTACTGCAGTGGTATTGAATGTAGTACTGCACAATGGAAAATCACTGGTTTTATATATCTATGCAAACCTCTGGATATTTTGGCTTTAATTTTTGCCACTAGTACACTGCTAATCTGCATCTAAAAAAGCAAACAAACAAACAAACAAACTTTCACACAGGACACTTGCCAATGTTTAATTGTGCTCCCTGACATGCTCTTGGAACACAGCTTGGCAATTTTCTCCTTCAGTGCCTTTGTGGCCCCTTTGCCATGTATTGATTGCTGGCAGTGTTTACCTACTCAAAGCAATCCTCTGCTCCAACCTCGACGTGAGGAGAGCCACGGGGAAAACAACCCCTGAGCTCAGGAAATCCTTGCATGCTGAGAGTCCCTGGAATATGGCACAGCAGCACAGAAATGCAATGATCCCAAAGCTTTGGCCATGCCAGCCTCCCTCATTCCTCAGGAAGGATGTTCCAGAGCTGCTAATGCACTTTAGCTCCTGAAATTCTTCCTGAGAGTTTCATATCCCTCTCCTCCAAGTGGCAGAACTCATCAGTCCATCTGCACGACTGAAACGCTCGTTGGGCTGGATTGAAGGAAACTAATTAGCTTTCTATGTCCTGACTTCCTCTACCTGCTCTACACTGCCTTAGCATTTACTCCTAAATAATCTTGCTTTAGTGTTGCATCTGAGTGCATTTCATGGACACCTCAATTTGCTTCATCATGCATACAAGTTCAAATTCAAACTATTTCCCAAGCACAAAGAATTGAGGCACTTTTTAGGGGTTTTTTGGCATGAAATCATCTACTCAGCCTTGACAATTTAAGATACTGAAACTGCTAATTTAAAAAAAAATATGATTTACATATCTAACAGAAAAATATCATGTCAGTAAAATTTTGGCACAGGCCCTTTGTTCACATTTGTGATGATACTACAGTCCTCACTGGCATTCCTCTTACATATAATAAATATTTTTCTAAATGATTTTTTTAATATGCTATTATAGCTCAACAGCATTTTTAGTACAATTTTTAGGTTTTTGTTATAGCATCTCCTGAAAAAATAAAAAAAGGAAACAAGTTCACAAACAGTTGTGGCTATAATATCTCAGTCAGGAGTACTTAATGGCTTTTTGTTGTAAAATACAAGCAGGTTTCTACAATTTTATAAGCCACAGAATTATAAATTAAAGTGATATGTATACACAGGTTAGGCAAATTATTTTAACCTGGCTAAAAATCATGTGTTTAAAGAGACAGCATCTCTCTTTACCTCCCTCTTGATCTGATGATATTTTACAAATCTATACCTTGTGTTGACCTGCCTCATATTATGATCTTGAATACAGGCAATCTGTTTCCCACAGAACTCAGGGATTTATATCTAATCTGTAACAACAATAAAACCAACCAAAAAAAACAAACAAAAAACCACACCAACAAAAACACCCTAACAGTTTTATAAGTAACAAATTGCCATGTTACTATTGCTAATGTAGACGTGTGTCAGCCCTATAGTTCATAGAAGTTTTCAGAATTGCTTTAAAAATGCTGTAAGAATTATGCTACCACAAGATTTTACTGTGTTCCCTAAATTTTCTGCAAAAGAAAACAGCAATACAGTGACATAGGCAGGTATTATTAAAATTCAAAGTCAATGTCTTCATGAGAAGTTATTTGAAGCATACAAATAACTTTTAAAAGGAATTCTTCAAAGATAATATGAATCTTTTCAACTTGGATTTTACTTATAAGTTATATTTCATTCCTTCAAATATTTAATGAATATTTAATGGTCAACTCTATAGAGAGAAAGACTCCAGTACAAAGCAATAAAAGGTGGTGTATATATATTTTCACCCACTATTTCCATTTCTCCTTCCACTTCAGGTTAGGAATATCCTTTTGCTGGCACAAGCAACATACTCAATGTAGGGTAATTTGCTAATATTTTCTTTTTTTGCTTTTTTGGTTTTTAAGTATTTATGTCAGATGTGCTCTAGAAACATTTGTAAAGCCAGATGCTGAAATAAGGGCTGGAATCAGGGATCAGTCTGTACCTGCTACAGGAGATGAAGGATTTGAAAGAACAGCCACAACAAGCAGCTGTTTGTTTGCTGTTCTTCTTGGATGGAGCCTGAAAGATTTATCATTTGATGTAGACTAGAACTGAAACAGAACACTGAAGTTATACAGGGTATTCATGGCTTTGTTTGTTTGGTTTAAATCTCAGCACCCTTCATTTAGGAAAGTCCTCTCCAGAAATATTTACTTACCTTTTATTTAAAGACAATAAAAACTCTAAGCTTCTAAGCACATTTGCTAGCACTTAAAGAAAAAGAAAAATTATTTCAGAATCAAATCAGCCCCATATTTTCCCCTCTACCAGGTGCACATGAAGCACTACTCAATAAAAGCTAGTAGAAATCAAATTAATCTTCCCTCCCCTTACATACACCAGCAGGCCCAACCCTCTCAGGCTGCAGGGACACAGGACAGCCCCAAGCTCAGCACCTGCCCCAAGAAACCTCCAGCTCTCCAGAGCCCACATGGCGAGGGAACTGCAGTGCCAAAGACTCCTGATAAAGCGGCACTGCAACAGCTCTTGGAAGATGATGCAAACAGGCCCTTTCTCCCAAGTGGAGAAAATACATCTCTGTGGATCCAGGAGCAGCATTTAAAGAACAGGAGGCTTGGATTCACATAGTGCAATGCAAGGATTGCAGAGATGACATTAACATAAAAGATCAAACTGCAGCTAAGAAACAGAGTTTATGTGCTGCATTCTATAGAGAGTATATTTCTCCCTGTTTTCCTCTGCCAGAGAGAGCACTTGGAGCAGGATCTACCATGCCTCCACATCCCAACTTCCATTCCTTAAACTCCAAATTCTCAGCAACAATTTCACTATCTTCAAATATGTCAAAAAGATCTTTGCGATTAAACACATCACCAAAAGTCAGTGTAAGAGCTTGCCAACCCCTCTTGTGGGGGTTGTGATTTATGGGCTGTGTCACACTCTCTTTTGCCCTCATAGCAAGGAACTCTGCACAAGGATCCATTTGTTCCTCCAACACAATCTGTTGCTAGGTCAGACTGGCAGCTTCTCACCAATAAGCTGGCTTATAAATGTACTGTAAAAGTGACCCAGATATTTATAGTCATTAAAAGTGATCTCAGACCTTCTCTTGTCTTGACATTACTGGACAAATACAGGATGATGCATTTAAAAACACAAAGTATTTTAACTTTTGATCAAAATGTTATTAGTAAATTATAGAGAAGGTCTTAAACACAAATCTCCTGATGAATAATTAACAACCAAACCATATATCTCTCTTTTATATCTCTCATTGGAAAAAAGTTGATGGCCAGAAGTCAGCCCCCAAAATGATCAGCAGCATATTTCTTCACTCCAAATGGAG
This sequence comes from Hylia prasina, assembly GCA_013397195.1. Classification (NCBI taxonomy): domain Eukaryota; kingdom Metazoa; phylum Chordata; class Aves; order Passeriformes; family Sylviidae; genus Hylia; species Hylia prasina. Next base: position 25,108 of record VYXD01014086.1, on the reverse strand, counting down.
GAGAAAAACAACACGTTACTGAATCATGTGCCTTGTCAAAGACATCTACATGTTTCCCTTTAAGTGCTAGAAAGCAGTAACTTTGGTGTGCACCTTTGGCTGGACCAAATCCTAGCATCCCATCTGTGGTGACAAAAGAAACCCAGGGGTAGTTTTATTGCTTATTATTTAGCAAAAACAATATGTAAATATTGATAGGAAATAGTTTCAGAGACAAGTCAATTGCTCCTATTTTTTAGTGGCTCATGAAAAGCATCAACACAGAAACAGCCATTTGGCAAAAGTATTAGCAGCTGAATAATGTTCTCAACGAAGACTACTAACACTCTTCCAAATTCTTTACTTTAAAATCACATCATTGATGACATACTTACAGTAGAAATAGGAGGAAAGCAAATTGCTTTGCAAAACAATACGCGTGCCGAAAATAAACCTCTTGAAAAATCTGTTAATTCTAACAGACCATTAAAGAAATGATTCCTTTATTTGCTTGCGTTTTCCTCAGTCACAAAAAATGAAGTATGTTAATGTTTTTCATTTGTTGTACTGACAGTTGAAAACTGTGTAAACATTACAAAGTTGAAGCTAATTTAGCTTTCTAGATATCTCATTTCCACAAGTGTAAAGTGGACCGATACTGCTTATTGGAACCCAGGCTGCTGGTTTAGCACATATTTCTACATTGCCTTTTTTTTCTTTTTAGCCTAATAGTGCAAGCAAAATTATCCCTAAATTAAATTTCCTCTTTTTCAGTTTGAAGCCATTTCCTGAGGAACTGTCCCTCTCTGGTTTCCCTGCAGCCCCTCAGACCCTGGAAGGAGCTCTGAGGTCTCCAGACAACCTTCTCCTCCACAGGCTGAGCAGCCCCAGCTCTCCCAGTCTGGTTCCACATCCATTTCATTTATCCAGTTCATTAATCCATGGCCCACTCTGGACTTGCTCCAACAGTTCCACGTCCTTCTTATATTGGGAGTACCAGAGCTGCACTTTCTCCAATAAGAATTAATGGGGTAGGTGATATAATTTCTAATACTGCCTTAAAAGCCAAATGGTTCTGTGTAAAACCTTGTTTCAAACCTTTCACCAAAAAGTTAACATCTCACAGCACGATGCTCCTATTCAAGACTTTATAAATTAATAATGAGTAATAAAGCATATAATAAAATAATTCCCTTTCAGGATATCTTTAAAATATCATATCCTGAATCAGTTGGGTTTATTTCCAGTAAGTAATTCAGAAAGGTGGGAAGAATGGTGATTTAACTTCCCAGCGCATTACCAAGGGTTTCAGCATGTTTTTGAAGCACTTTAACAGTGCATAATAAATCAATCAAAAGGTGGAGCAGATATCTAATGTATTCTTTTCACATAAGCCAAATAGAAGCTCCATCACACTGTGTCAGATGGAGCACAACTGCTTGTCAGCCAAGTTGGCCACAAGATAATGGGTGTTGATTGACAGTATCAAGTATCAAAGGTTGAACCAGGGCTTGTAGAGAAATTCAGAGTGGGTATTTTAGGGATAAGAAATATGTTCCCCCTAAGAATTAATTCCTTTTTAACTGATTACTATTAAAAGTTGCTAGTTTAGCTTTGTAAGGTAAAAAAGATTTGCAGATCTAGAGCTGGTGGATGAGAATTGAATATGCCCAATCCCAGAACCTCACCCCAGCCCTCGGCTGAGCCCAGTGTGGGCAGCAGGGGAGGGGGATTCTGCCCCTCTGCCCCTCAGGTAAGACCCCACCTGCAGAGCTGCCCCAGCCCTGGGCCAGCACAGCAAGGACCTGGAGCTGCTGCAGAGAGCCCAGAGGAGGCACCAGGATGAGCAGAGGGATGGAGCAGCCCTGCTGGGAGGAAGGGCTGGGAGAGCTGGGATTGCTCACCTGGAGAGGAGAAGCTTTGGGGTGAGCTCAGTGTGGCCTTGCAGGGCCTGAGAGAGCTGCAGGAAAGATGGAGAGAGACAATTGCCCAGGGCTGGAGGGACAGGACACAGGGAATGGCTCCCACTGCCAGAGGGCAGGGCTAATCAGCGATCAACCTTATTAAATGTAATGACATTTCCAAGTAAAAGAATATCCATATTGCTTTAATAAGAAATATAAATATTGATATATTAACAGCAGAAAGATGCAAAATTAGTTATGTTGTGTAGCTATAATGTATCCTGCTCTGGCACACCTTTCTATCAAATTAAACACAGGCAGAGGTGAACTCCAGAGGAAACCAAGGCTTCTCTCCCCTCGAGACCTTACCAGTGCCATTGCTGTCCTTATTACTGAAATTTACTACCTAAGACCTAATCTATCCCTGACTCTTTCTATAGAACTAGGGATTGACTCAGTTTCAATGCCTTCTCCCAGCAAAATTTCTAAGGTAAAAATGCTCAGTAATCATAGTTTGCTTCATTGTTTTAAATTTCCCATTATGCTGAATTCATTAATAACACCTTGAAACGAGAGAGAATATGATCTCCAGACTCGTGACAAATTCCTGCCCTCTTGACTTGCATCACTGCTTCTAATTCAGTAATTCTCCTGACCTCCCTTTTCCCACTTCATCATCAGGAATCAGTTTTTCCAAGGCAAACCCAGAGGTGTTCCTGCTCCCTAATTTGCACAACCGCTGTCCTCCCAGCAGGGAAACCTGATCAGCTTCTTCATTCTATGCACTTGCTTTCAAATCACCCTTCCTGGCCTGGGACTTCCTTCAACTCTCCTGAAATGTAATAGGAATATTCTGCAAAGCACTGCGTCTCCAATGCAGTCTTTTCTTAATACTCTCCTGTCTTAAGATGTCTAAGACAGAAAAATTGTGCTGAGAACAATAAAAATGCAATTGGGAGCCTGAGAAGTGGTAACAGTTCAAATGAAAGCCGCCTAATGCTTCTCATCACAGAATGAATAAATTCAATTTTATCCAGTATGATTTTTAAAACTGAATGTTTCCAACAAAGCTTTGGACTCTGTCTTATAGGTAATTTTGGGGTCGCTGAACAAATGTGTTTTCAGGTCCCATTTAAATTTGGCAGTTTTAAACTAAAGAGAGTCATGATTTCCTATCTGTGATTTCAATTAAAAAATTTGATTTCAGCAACCTGTCAGAACCATGGAGCTCTCCCAAGCCCTGTTCACAGCCCACACATGCTCAGAGCCCAGCAAAGCCACTGGAATTGAGGACCTGTAGAAGCAGAGCCTCAGCCTGGAACCAGGACACATCACATGGAACACCAGGACTTAGAAATTCGGACCATCAATCTTTTTGTTTATTTAATTCTGATTGTTTCCATTACAGCATTCCTCGTCCAAATCCTGCCAACCAGGCCCTCTCCCAGATTGCCCTAGAAGAGAACTCTTTGGAAATCATTTTTCTATTTTACAAGACCAGATTTTTATTTTAATTCCTTTTTCCTGACCAGTCTGACTTGGAAGAGCACATTAGTTCCACAACACGTTTCATAACTGAACATTTCCTTGTCATTTGAGATTAATTTAACTCTCATTCAACTGCATTCTTCTTTCTGTAATATGATTTGGCTTAGTACAGTATATAGAAAATGTCTTCATTTCACAGAATCAACTGCAGTGAAAGAAAAGGAACACAGAAAGCTGTCTGTAGATAATAATTTAAGACTATTCTTGCCTTGTCTATACTACTCTTTGTCATTTAATAAACTAAATTTGCACTCAAATTATTTTAGCAATGTTAATGCTCAACATACTGGCACACCTAATTTTTGTTTCTCAGTCTATTTCTCAGTTTATTGAAATCCAGCTCATTATTGAGCTATAAAACAACCATTGAAACATATAATCAAATATATCACCAGAATATTCTGTTCACTGGGCAGCACGTGTTTGAAGCCAAATCCTTTTTCCACTAGAAAAATAGCTTGATTTCAGAAAGTAAGGACAACATTTCTTAAAAATTATCATGAGATCTCAGACTGGAACATCATTTAGTCATCAGTAACACAAAAATTTAGGCTACACTTTAAGATGAATCAAAAAGCAATTTTTTCCTTTGAAATATGACTCATACCTGTGCCTGTACAGAAGTGGTGCTGGCTGAAGAGCATTTTATTTAATCTCTTTGTTTCAGCATTTGCTTGATTTTATTTTAGAAATGTCAGGTTCAATTATGCTCTTTGATTGATTAAGGAATTAATTTGAGGGGGCAGATTATCAGATATTAAGATACAGTGTTTTCACCTAAATATAGAGCCTACAATAACAGCTGCATTACACAAACATAATACACTGCCATGGTTAGTGTGAACACACAACCTGAGTCTCCCCAAGTCATGAAGAAAAAATTCTACAGGCTTTCTATTTCTTCTCCTATGGGCAGAAGCATTACATCCCAAAAAGGTGCTTTTGCAGGACAAATTCCCCATCAATATTTTTTCTCTTCTCCCTACTGCCTCTAAACCATTATACTAAAGAAAAGGTGTACAAGGAAACTGCTACTCCTCACCTGAGATTTTGACTCTTTTGAAGAATGAATAAACAAACCCTTTTACTTTTCTTCCTTTACATTAGGCAAAATATCACTTGCAATAAAAAGAAAGAAAACTTCAAGCAGTGCAATGTAAAAGGAACAAATATCTAATTTTCTTATTCTGAATTTAAAACCAAATCCAAGAAGAAAGCCCAGAACAGCAATTTCAAGGATTTGTTTGAGGGGGACTTTTCTCTGAGTCACACAACAAGGACAAAACCACTTAGAGAAGGAAAGTCATAGACATGTTTCACTTGATCTTGGACAAATCTGATATAATGCTGTGCGTTAGGAGAACTATTACATCAGCACTGCTGAGCTGCTGCTGTGGATAATAGACCAGCTCAGTTATTAAAGACAAGTGCTTATAAAATAATTTGCTTCAGAGCAGTGGGAAAACACTAACAGCATGCTCTAAAGATCAATACCAGACTGCTTTTGTGTGATTTATTTAATCAGTGTCCCTATAGAACAAGCAAGGAGGAAGGAAATCTGCTGATTGTGGGAAACAGAAGCCAGGCAGCAGGGAGGGTGAAGGGAGAAGAAGAAACATGGAGCAAGCTCATCACAAATGGCTGACGAAAAAGGGTAAGGAAAAGAACAGGTACCAGTCCTGGGAATCCACAGCAAGGAATGTACAAACTATAAAACACTGACTTCAATCATTTCATACAGAGGTTGAAGCGACACCTCCATTTTGCAGGTTTGTGGCTATCATGGCTTCTTACTCTGGTTTTGACTGTATAAAAGAAAAACTGACCAAAGATATGGAGGAGAAGCTCACACACTTTTCCAGCACTTATGGGTGAAAAAAAATGCAAAAAACAAGGTGCAACAAGAAATTGGGGGTTGTTTATTTTTAAATATCAATAAAATTTCTGATACTGAAGTAGTAAAGAAGGTTTCTGACAGTGCAATTTTCAGTGCAGCGCCAGACCAGACAGCCTGAGGAAATCACATCCCATTCCTTGATACAGAACCTGTAAAAACACCTGCCAGGAATATGTGATTATGGCTGACAGTGCATAAGGAATAAATTTGCTATCTTGTGTAATGAAGCTCCTTTGAGTCCTACTTCTTATGATTGTATTTTGCTGGTAGACAAGCAACCCAAGACTCTTGACATAGAGCTCAACTGGAGTAAAAGCATTATATTGTGCAAAAGCATGACTGCAAAAAATTTACAGCAAATAAAACCCCAAATATAAACCAAAGGATGTTATGTTGCTACTGAGATTGCAGTGTTCTATTAAGAATATTTTGAAGATTATTATTAAAAGTGCATCAAATATTTAGAAAAAGTGAAGCCAAGCTCATGCAGAATTCAAGAGCGCTAATCAAATGACACGTCTGTTTGGAAAACATTACNGACCTAAAAGGCACACTGCAACACGTCTGTTTGGAAAACATTAGATAAAAAGTACATTTAATTCTTCAGTGAAAAGCAAATTGTCACAAATAATTTCATGCCAATATCTAATCTGGAAAATAGACACACTGGCTTGTACTAAACTAACTCCTAAAAAGCTGGACAACAAGAACCTCTGAGCAAAAGTTCTTTTATCACAGTAAGGACCTTCAAGACACCCTTTAATTGATAAGGGGGGAAAGTCCCACAGAATTCTCCAGTGTACCTATTTTCCTCTTAAAAATCCAAGTAGAAACTGTTGTGCTTGTTAATGATGACATAATTTATGCACTTTCTTCATGTACATTTAATAGTTATTTAAGTGAGTAAGTATATTATTAGGTTTAGCCTTTGCTGTTGTAGCAGAATCTTTTACCCACTTAAGACTTTTTTTTTATGTGTATGTTTTGTTAGTTTGTTTGATTGGCATTTTTTCCTAAAAAGAATTTACTTCTCTGAAAACATACAGAGAATTTTGGAAGGATCCCATGTGAAGATGCAGGTGCCTAGATGGGCATATTTGGGTACATCACTATGTCAGCTGCTTACAATGTCTGCATTCCCACTTTTGGGTGCCTCCATTTGAAAATGGTCTAAACAGGAACTCTCTCTCAACAGGAAAGGACATCTTGGTCTCTAAATACACAAACAAGTCTTCTAATCCATTATATTCTACTGGACCATTACATTTATCTATGTACATTTATCTTTTTTCAGTAGAAGAAAAAAAGTTATTTCAGGCAATGCCACAGAAATCTTCTATGGGGACTGACATTTCAAATCTTGCTGTAACAGAGTAGAATAGTCTTTTCTAGACCTAGAAAGAGAACTGCCAAATATTTCTTCTTGTGAAGGATCAGCAAGACTCTTCCTTCTGATACATCAAGATAGTGTGGTTTAGAAATCTTTTGGTTTTATTGGGCAATGTAGTTCCAAATAAGCTGAAGCAAATATTTGCTTTCCAGTTACCAATTAGAAGTGTTCCAGCTGTGTTTGTCCCAGCTGTGTTCTTTGGGTAATGTTTTATGGTGTAGCAATAATTCAGGTTCCTTAGGTTTCCATGAAAGACTAAAACTGATTGTTTCTTTCTTATCCAGAAAGGCCCAGGCAGAAAAATAAGTCAGAACTGGGAAAGAATAAAATACCCCTATTGAACCAAGAATAGGTTTTGGATCATACTAACTTCACTATTCGTCTTCTCTTGACAAAATGGATGAATTCAAAAACACTTAACATGTGAACCTGATATAAAGACTTTCTTGTCCACATAAATCCATATTTCATAAAAGCTGCTCTTTACACCAGTTGCACATCATTTTGCACATTGTTTTTAATTTCATTCACCAGAGATAGGGTTCAGACCAAAATCCACTGAATTTCTTGTTCCTACCCACAAAATCAAGCTGAAAATCCCTTGTTTTCAAATCTCATTATAAATATTTAGTAAGTCATTAAACCTTTTTCCCCTTTAGCAGAATTTTAGCTCATCACCTCACTGTGCTACACTGAGTAGATATAAATAAACCCTCTATTTTATGTAGAAATGTCTCCTCAAAGTAAATTCAGGGCCCCAATTCATTACAAATGTTTTGACAAGGTCTGAAGAGAGTTTACACTTTCAACTTGCAGATTCTCCAAACTGTTAATTATATTCTTAATTCATATTGGATTATTTACATGCAGGTCATACACTGTGTTGAGTGTGCTAGGTTTAATGCCATTATGAAAGTGTCTTCTGAGAAAGACAAGAGTTGAGAATAAATTCCATTTTGTCAGGAAAAAACAAAGTGTGATAGGCCCAGTAATCCATTTTTATCTTTACTTTGAAAGAACAAGCTAGAAACAAACAGGGAGGTGTGGCTAAGGGAAAAAACAGCATTTTGGCACCGATGAATGAAAGAAAGGGCAAAGCAAAACACATAGGCCTTTATCATTGTATTATTAATATTATCATTGCACTAAGGATATTACAAAAGCACAAGCTTGGTGGTTTCCACTGCTCCCTGGAGCACAGAACAGAGGTTAAGTTCAGAAAATAAAGTCACCAGGATTTCACAGTAGCAGAGCCTGGCATCAAATTATGTCTCTCTGCTAGACTGAAAGCACTCATTACATCTCAATGTAAAGTAAAGAAAAGGACAAAGAGGATGTAGCAGGCTTGAAATCTGAAAGTTAAATTTTTTTCTTATTCTTGAAAAAAAAAATTTGTGTAGTGTAAAAACTATCACTCCAGAGAAATACCAAGTCAGTAACAGAGTTCAGCAGTGATCCTAACGGTGGCAATAAAAGTATCTACTCTAATAATATAAAAGAATTATGTGTGAAGGGCTGGAGGTGGGCCAGGCCAGGCTCAGGCTGCAGAGGTTCTAATCCCCCCCAGAGGTGCTGGCACTGCCCAGGCTGCCCAGGGAATGGGCACGGCCCCCAGGCTGCCAGAGCTCCAGGAGCCTTTGGACAGCGCTGCCAGGGATGCACAGGGGGGATGGCTGGGGGGTCTGGGCAGGGACAGGATCACTGGTTCAATGATCCTTGGGGGACTCTTCCAACTCGGGATATTCCATGATTCCACGATCTTCTCATTCAGAAGATACACAGTACATCTTTCAACAGACTAGAACAACTATATCGTTTTGTCAATTATTGTTACTTAGATGGTTGTTTTGTGGAAATATGACCAAGTTTAGTAATACATTCTTACTCTCATGATGTAAATTTCTGTAAAAATTACTTTATATTGTATTGTTTCCCATGGTAAAGTTCATCACACAGCACTAAAAATCAGGTAAGGCAATATGCTGCATCTTATGCTGACAAAGTTAAGAGCAAGTTGCCTTATATTGACATTGTTAGTGTTACGTGATTTCATTTGTCATTTCCTTTTGCTTTGTTTATATACTCAGTATCTTCTAAGGGTATAGATTGTCATTAAAAAACAAGGAAAATTGGATTGAAAAACTTTGTGTATGAATCTAATTTCATGTACCATAGAGGAAGTGTAAATTCAGGGTCCTTTTCAAAGAAGTGAAAAAGCGACTGTCCTTACAATTAATCCTACATGTCCTCAGTCTCCTACCCACCCTCCATATTACTTCTGCTTAAAATAGAACAACATATTGTTTTGTGGGAATACAGCTTGGAAGCAGGACTCAAAGTACTGCTGAACTCATTACAGAAATAGATGTGCTAGAGGGCTACAAGCCCTGGCAAGTCGAGACAAGACCCTGAAGAAAGAAATCAGGGTGCATGTATATACATTTGTGCGCAAGACAGTACAGGCCTGTACAAGTCTGTACTAGCCCATAGTTAAGCAATGTTACTAAGAAACATAGATATGGTTGTTACTGTTTTAGCTTATGCTTGAAAACTATATAAACCAGCAGTGGGTCTAATTAGCTTCATGATGGAAACTATGGAGACCCTGTCTCTTCAATCACCCAACACTGTTTTATCTGTGAATTATAAAATATGTGCTTCCATCTTTTCAGTCAAAACCAAGCACAGTCAATTAAAATTAAATGGGTTTTTCAAAAGTCTAAATAATAATTTTTGAAGTTTGCAATAATTTGCTTTGCAGCAAGGCAAAACTCTAACCAATTTTTTTTTTTTTTATTCAGCTTTAATTTATATTGTCTTCTTCCTGGGAATTCCTGAATACTTGTCAAGTGAAAGAAAAAGAAATTTGAAATTCAGTTAAGTAGGAAAACTACAGTTCACTTTAAACCTATTTTTCAACACCAGCTCCATTCTTATAAATATTGGCAGAGTTGGCTCAGCCCAAGGAGCAGGAAACTGTAAGAAACAAAAGTTAGAACTTTTGTCATGCAATGAATCCACTTGATCATGATGACACTAAACACTTACAACCTTTCAGAACAGAAAATATTGTTCTATCCAACACTCCATCCCTAGGCAAGGTACATTTTATGCTCCCAGAATATTTATGTGCACAGTCTTGAGGCAAAGGGTACAATGTGAGCAATAACCTCACTGTTTCAAAGAAAGATGGATGTAAGCTCTTCTCATTTGCTAAATTCAAGTTATGCCAACACAAGTACTGTCAGAACACTATATTATGACAAATACATTAAGCTTTTTACAGATCTGAAGGCACAGGAACCTTTTAAATCATGTTTGCTTTCTGTGGTTTGCTCTGTGATGCTACTTATTGACTGAACCACAGCACATGTTCAGATATCCATCAGGTTAGGAAACTCAAATCTAATGAACCTAATGAACCTAATGAATCATTAAAAGCTTTGTATGACAAAAACAGGGAAAAGGAACCCTCGTCAGAATCCACGTGATTCATGGAATTTTTACTCAGAATCAGCATGTCAAATGAAAATACACAATAACTTTGTGTTGCAAATTTTGTGCTCCTCGTGCACTCAGAAAGTGCTCAGAGGTGCAGGAAAAAAAGCTCAGCTTCCAATTTGTCAAATCCATCCTTAGGTAATCAAGGGATTCTTACATCAGAATCACTGAATCACAGCATGGTTTGGGTTGCAAGGGAAATTAAAAATTCATCTTATGTCATCTCCTGCCATGGGCAGGGACACCTTCCACTGTCCCAGGCTGCTCCAAGCCCCATCCAGCCTGGTCTTGGAAGATTCCAGGGATCCAGGGGCAGCCACAGCTTCTCTAAGCACCCTGTGCCAGGGCCTCCCCATCCTCGCATGGAAGAATTTCTATCTGATATGACCCAAATTTACTCTTATCCAATTTGGGTGTTCAATATATCAAATCAATATTTCAAAAATTTCTTTAAATATTTCTTCTAAACCATGCAGTCTTCCTTACAGTGAGCCTATGGGCCTCCTCTTACTTCTCCAAGATCTTTTGTAGCCTTTCAAAGAGGATTACCTTCTGTAGGATGCCTCCTTCCCTGCAACATGGCCATTTGCACTCTTCCCCTAGAGATCCCTGCCCCCATCCTTCCTGTTGGCATCTCCCAACTCAGGTGTCTTCTCACAGATGTAGAGGAACAGTTATATAGTTACACTTCCTATTAGATTAGTCCAAGTAAAATCAAGTTAATTTTTATTTCCAGATTTGCTTTATATCCCACTCAAGTGAGACTCAGAAACATAACTGCAAATTAGGCACTGAGCCATGGCATAAGACATGGCAATTTCCTCTTGTGCTGACAGTAGGTGGGGTGAATAGTAATAGTTCTTCATCAGACTTCTACAACTCTACTGTGATCATTAAAGATCTTTTATACTTTCTGGTCAGAAAGAAAGAACTTTTTCCTAAACTTAAGAGTACCAGGGGAGGGACAATCTTAGAAACACTTCCAACAAAAATATTTGCTCTTCTAAACTCAGAGGGAAATGCATTGTTTATTTTTAAAAAATGTCATCCTCAAAGCATCTGCTAATCCCGTAGCCAAAACAGTCCATTTTATTTATTATTTATCTGTATTTCTTATTTATTATTTCTTATTTATCTGGCCATAACAAATAAGCTCTTCATCATTTCTTTGTCCAAATAAGAAGTCTCTTTTTCTGCTAGGATTTTGGGAATCAAGTGTTGAATATTTAAAAGAGAAATACCAGTTTATGTCATATTTTATTGTAAGTTTATTCTATTGGATTCATTTGACATGTATTTCCCGGATTTAATTACATGAACAGAATTCCATGTAATTCCATTTCTATTAATGGAAAGATGTACTGATAAAATGGAAGCTGAATTTTATAAGACATGAATCAAAAACATAGTCACTATTGGAATTCTCCACAAATTCACATAAATTAATTTTATTTTCTTATTCAGTTCTGGGGAATGCAGTCCTTCATATCAATACCTGTGTTTTCTTCAGAGGAAAAGTATTTCTACTCTACAAGGATATTCATTATTTGCTTATGGCTTGCTGTGATTGATTTCTTGTTCCTCATCAATTAAAAGCTCTGATCATTACCAAAAAGAAGTTTTCCTTTTGTTCTGTTAGAAATCAAGCAACAGCGAGAGTAACAAAAAAAAATTCAGAAAGTGATTCATGCATCCCCATACATGGCAAGTAATCTATTTGCTAAAATACATAAACTCCTTGTCAAATACTTGATAAAACCCTGCCCATCTGGGATCAATCTGAGAGCTGCACGCCTAAGGGACCAGGAACATCATTTAAAGCTGAGTCAAAGAAAGGATTTTTTTTTAATGTCAACCTCAATGGGCTTTTGATTAAACCCTAAAAACTGAATAATAAACTTAGTACGCTGTGCTCAAAGGTGAACGTAAAAATAAAATGTCTACTGTGCCAAGAACAACCCAGCAGTTTCCAATACAAGCTTAATCCATTGTAGACAAAAGAAATGTAGATTTGAAAGGAGACTCTGAAGAATAACTACCAAAGTACAATCATATAAAATGCAAATGCATTCTGCTGATCAATAATAGCTGCACTCCAGAAGATTTCTACAACTTGAAATATCTAATTAACATCTATGCAAATACCAGGTCTTGTAAACAGAAGCACCAGCTGCAGCTGGACAAATTCCTTGATAATCTCCAAAGGCCTTGTGAAGTCGTGGGCACAGAAGTTACACAAACACAAGACGTCTGAATGAAAAACTGAACTCAGAAGTTCCACATTTGATGTGATGGTGCATGGATATCTACCTTTGCTGTACTCATTTGTTCTCTTCAATGAATATGGATTAGCAATTAACCACTGCTCCTCTAGAAATTAAGATATATTACAGGAATAGATTCAACGTGGATTATAGGATGTGAACTTCTTATTGATCAGCTTGCAGAAAATTACCTCAAAACTGCTGCCAGGCTTCTATGATTGGAATTACTTGTTTTATTGTTGTTGTACCCAATTGTGTGAGATGTATCATTATAGATGTGTCAGTGTTGCTAGGAAGCAATTAGGATTAGAATGGTTCCAGTAATTCCACACATTCCCCACTCCCCAATACTCATTTCATTTTCTTTTGCTCCTCTGCATGGAGTACCTGAGAGAAGAAAATGGATGCAGCTTGTACAACTCAGTTCTTTCAGCACAAAATTCATCAAGAAATTGCAAATAAAATAAAACAAAACACAGGTGCATTTAGTGGAGTTTGCATAACTTGGGAGTGAGAACTATATATTTCAGTTAGATGTGGATATTCCATCAAAAAATAACAAGACCAAAAGCTTTTCTTTGCTGTGGAAGAACCATGAAACTTCACATACCATGATGCCATTAGGAAAAGTGCAAACCTCTGATTCCATAGTGATGGATAGAGCTGAACCACACTGAACCACAAAATACTGTCAAAGAAACTAACCCACAACCAAGCACAAAAAAGGAATTACAACAAAAAATTATACCTCATTTTAAGCCATAGAACACTGAACAGCTGAAAGGTTTGACTAGCATACTGCACTGAAGGGTAAATACCAGGGAAAGAAAGATAAAATTGTCAAAATAGTTCCTTGTTCTTGACAAAGCAGAGACTGAACCCTTATTGCTTAGTAAACTTGAGGCAGAGTGGGAGAATGCAAATCCAAATTATAAACCCCCAGGTGACAGAAACACACACACAAAAATTTGCAGTCCCAGTCTAAAAAGATAGAGAATTCTTTACAACAAAGCATAATCCCTTGGTTCATCTTTTGGACGCTCGACATTCTTAAAAGGACTAACCCCTAACCAAGATCTGTGACAAAACATAAGAGAACTATGAGTCCCAAAACAAATCTCTGACAACACAATCAGAGATTTTTAAATAAACCAAATTACCTAAAGCAGAATGAAGCTTAAGTGCCAAAAATCCTTTGATCCTTTCAAAGGTACACTACAGCAAATATTGCCATTCTGACATTTAGGAAAAGCCATTCTGGTGCTAGTTAAGCCTCATTTTCAGGAGCACCTGAAAATAAGCACAGCAAAGATGGGAACAGAAGCAGTATTGATTTAAAAGAGTGTTCAGATGGACCAGATGGATTAGAAAGAACTCTATCAAATTCATATGGAGGGAAGAAAAAGGAAAAGTCAGTGTACAAACAATTCACATAACTGCCAGAAAATAAGAAAAGGGCACAAATATTTCTGGCTTTAGTCATGGGAATGAGGAGTGGCCTGACTTCATGCAGGAGGGAATGCCTGCTATCTCACAGCAAGGTCACACTGCTGCCCAGAGAAACCTGGCAAGCTCACAGCCAAAGCGAAGACCTGGTAATCCAAACAACTAAGGGTGGGATTAAATTACACTGAGAGAAAATTAACTACAACATAATTTAGTGGCCAAGAACTGTCATCAAATCACGTAACAAAAAACAAGAAATAGAAGAAGAATCTAAAGAGAAAGGCTCAGCACTAAAGGAAGTGGTGACTCCAGAGGGAGAAATTCTGCTCTACGTTTTTAAGAATTGTTCCTTTATCTCAGCAGGTTTACGACTCGTACTACTCCATGCAGGACTTCAGTGATCCTTGTGAGTCCCTCGCAACTCAGGATATCCTATCATCATATGAATTTTAACAGCAGTATCTACATCAATGAGTTTCAATTTTTATTTGAAGTGGAGAATTTTGAATTCCTCCTCAGCAGCATCTCATCTACTAACCAGCAAATGTCCCTTTAGAGTGATCCCTGAAGTGGCTACTTCCTCAGGTATCTTTAAAGACTTGGCTGCATGATTATGAGCACTTCTATTTATGTTTAGAGAATATCGAAACTGTGAATACACAGCTATGAGTAAATGTCAGTCCCTGATCAATAGCAACTCATCAGACTTAATCATACCTTGAAGAGGGGCTGTTTAAAAATGTCAATATAAATCAGAGAGGAATTGTTGAGATGATGAACCAGTCAGACAGAAACTCCTGACCACAACTTTCTATGGTACAAGAATTGAATTCTGACAGTTTTTCACCAAAAAAGGCTCAAATTCTAAGGCACTGCTGATCAAAGCACCTGCAACTCTAGAACTGCTTCTAAATTATTCAAATATCATAAATTAAACAGCTGGACATTGTGCCAACCTGCTCTGAGCTGATTATATAAAATAGCACCATATGGCTACTCGAGCATTCCCAGGCAAGTCACAGAGGTCAGGCGCTGAAGGAGGCAGGGAATGCTGATCTGAAACACTGAAATCATCTTGGCTGCTCACAAGTCCTTTTGTCAAAGGAGAGTCACAGCAGGTCTCCCCAAACCTGAAGCACCCTTCATGCTTTCAAAAAGAGTGACATTTTCATAATAATAAAAAAAGTTTAAAAAAGCACACAATCAGCACTACAATAATATCAGACAGTGAAGTTTATTTTTATGAATTTGATTTATTAGTTCAACAAACCTGAGATCTTTCAAATGACATTCAACTATTTTTACTCATAAAAATATTTTAACTACAGCATTTGTTAAAACTTAGGATAAAAACTGATGCTGAAATACTATAATATTTGTGGAGGTTTTTTTCACTTCATTCTAACAACAGAGTTCAAACAAGTAAATGCTTTAGGGAGTAAAATCATCCCAGTTCATGAAACTGGGGAGAATCCTGAAGGATTTGTTTAAAATTACACCAAAACTCTTTTTCTAACCAAAGCCACTGCACCACAAATTCCTCTGAGCATTTTTCTCTTTCAGGGCATTAGTCAACCATCTGTTGGTTATTTAAAAAAGCAATTCACACGGTATCACTTCTAAGGTGAGTCTTACCAAANAAAAAAAAAAAAAAAAAGGAAAAATCTCAAGTATTTCGTTATCCATTTCTCAGATGAGTTATTTTTAAAGGATCAATTCGAATAACTGCTAATAAGTAATTTCTGTACATCTAGGAGGTTAGTTAATTTGTTTTAGTTAAGCTAAACTTTGCTTAATTAGTTTAGATTAGTTTAATTTAGTTAAGTTTAGTTTGTCTTAGGTTTCATTGTTTTTGGTCTTCCTTTGCTCCATCTCCTGGGTTTTCTTCTCCAATTTTTGACATTATTTCATGGAAAAATACATTGATGTCTTCCATCATAATGAACAGAAATACAAACATAGTCACATAGTCACATCAACATATCAAAACTAGATGGAATTTGAATATGATGTTATAGTTCATCACTCTTCCATGCCCTCACGAAAATAAAATTTGAATGGTAGCATTCCTACTATTTTATTTGCTTTCTTTTTAATCACACTGAATAATATCTTGTAATCTGAAGAAGTAACAGAATAAACCACAGAGCCAAGACCTCAAAGCTGAGTTCAGGGGTGCAGGCAAAGGACCACAACATAAGAAAACTCCACTAAAAATGTTTATGAGAAAGAATAAAAAGAAAAAATTCTAAAACCCAGACTCCTATTTTCAGAAACAAACTAGAATGTTTCCTTCCTGCTGGCTAATCACTGTTCATCTTACCCTGTCTGAACATGCTGAACCTTCTCCACTACAAAGCTTAACATTTTATTTACTTATTTATAGAAATGTGAATTTATACAAATATATATTTATCAACAGTTTTTACAAAAAAAAAAGCAGTGCCCACATTGCTTTTAACTTCATTACTGTAGCTGTTGGTAGATCAAATTAAGTTTATATGTCTTTCAAAGAAATTTTTTCAGTTACCTCACCAAAAAAAAACTTCACAAAAATACAAATCACATGACTTTGTGACTATTTTTTCAAATTTTAAGGGCATGTTTTTAAAGGGAAAAGATTCTTTAACTGTTAGTGATAGTAGTCTTCAAATCAGTGATCTCTGAGAGGCTGAATCTTTGTGCAACCTACGCTGTCCAACGGTCAAGAGGAGTGGTTGCAATAATGACAGTAACTCAATAGCCTCTTTGCATTTAATTTTTTTTCCAGTTGTTATGAATAAGGTGTGGTGATTGGCTCATGCAAATGAGGAGGAGTTGTTAAGTATGGTGGGGAGAGGTTTTGTTGGGGTTCACAATTCTTTTGGCATGTACTTTTGTTGTTACAGTAGTTTTGAACCTTTTTCTACTCTCCCCTCAATCCTCCTCTCTCCTTTTGTGGTCACTCTTGGCAGCTCTGGCTGACAGGGCTGTACAAACATGTGGGGGAGGGAGTTTATTTGCCCCTTGTTAGAGGCGCCAGAGAGTGGAGGACACTTGTTGCTGGGAGGCAGGGCAGGGTAACATCCCATCACCAATCAGGACATGGGAAGGGCTCCTCCAATGAAAGGCATGGAAGGACTGATTGACAGGCCTTGGGAGGAGCCAAGTATACATTTATGGGCAAAGCTACAGACTGTGGGAGGGGCCAGAAGGACATATAAGGACTGCTCATGAATATTAATGAGGCTGATGCAATCTCAGTATATAAAATGTCGAGATGCCATTTTGTGAGCCTGAGCCTCTAGTGGGCAGAAGGAGTCCCATCAAGCTCCCAGTGCTGTTCCCCCTTTGCTTTGTAATTTTAATTGATTCTAATTAAATTTTATTTACTCATTCCTGCCTGGGGTCTGAGTTATTTATAACACTATTTTTATATTTTCCTTTATTTTTTATACTTCCTTAGCAGAAATAAGTCACTATACAAGGATCAATTTACAATCTTTTGGTTAGATGACTCCAGTTTCCTTTTATCCGTATTAAATGTTCATTAAAGGACACTCAAAATCCATATGGATTTTTGAGGTACTTGAACTTGGCCCAAGGATTACTTAGGCATTGGTTAAGAGAAGAGGATGGCAAGACTGAATGACCACACAATTCCCAATTCCTTAACAATGAAACAAAAATAGAGAAATTATGATCTAGAATATGTGAATATTATCTCAGCTGCAGGCCCAGTCCCCTGACTGCTTTCTCATCTTATTGGAATTCTTTCTGGTGATATTTTATCTAGGATTTTCCTCAGTCTTTGGTACTTCTCTTCATTCCTATTCAAAAATTTCAGCCTTGGAAACTATCAGGCAGCTGTTGGAGGTACTGTTGGAAGAAAAACAACTTCAGTGTAATTTTTGAGTTGTTCCACGTAAACTGTCATTTTTTGCCCCTAAACATATATCAGTATACATTAAAATATGAGAATTTTGTTATCTTACTTCAGAATAAAGAGTCCTTAAATACTGGCTTTATTCAGTGTTTACCAACTACTTTTTGATTTTTAAAAAATAGAGTATTTAAACTTTATACTAAATTATTTACTTTATACTAAAAAATTAAAGCAAACCACATGAGCATTTCAAATTATTAATACTCTGGTCACCTTATAAGTGTTGTGAAATGCTAATTTATTTTAGTGCTCTGTAACTTCTGTGTGTTCAAACAGGATAATGCCACTGACTAATTGACACAACCACAATTATACCAAATAATCTCAGAAAAATAGCAACATGGAGGCCAGCAAGCAGCCATGACATTGCCGCTCTAAACACAATAATATCTGGATTAAAATGAAAACAAAATCTAAAGGCAATACATGAATAAAGAGGGTGGTTCTGACTGAACACAGGAACAAGTTTCCCAGAGAAGACAAGGAATCTCCATCCTGGCAGGACAAAGACACCACGGAGTCTGAACCTTTCTACAATATTCCTCACACACAATATGAATAAATGTAATTTGTTCTTATTCACCTGTTTCAGGTAGACTTAATGAAGGTTATCAGGGCTCAATACATATAAAAAATAAATGAAAAATTAAATTATTATCTCACACATATATATTTATATGAATTTGCTTTGAGCTTCATTTTCATGCAAGTAGCCTGTAAACTTAGACAGAAGTNCTTCATTTTCATGCAAGTAGCCTGTAAACATAGACAGAAGTAAACTGCGGTCAGAAGGATAAAAAATTGAAGTAGATTATTATCATATTCCTTGGAACAGGCTTTATACATAGAACTTCTCAGAGTTTACTGCGAATATAGTGAGTTAATGCACTGAATTTACTGAATTAGTTTGGTCTACAGTTTACTGATAGAGCAAATCACCATACCTGCCATCAAGCTGGTTTTATAATATCCATATTCAAGATTTTGATCTTCTTTTTGGTGTAGTACAAATAGTTTTTTAAACTTTTCTATGTAGTTCCTTATTTTTTAGGTTTAATATTCATGAACAAACAACACAGAGTATTTTGGTTATGCACTGAAAGTAAGAATAGGATTATTAATAAAGTAGATACAAATGGGAGGCATAAGATACATGTTTTTATGATTTCGTCTTTCTTGACATTAAGGACTAATCCATTAAGACATAGGTATTTTATGGGATCACAGCAAAAGTTAGATGAGTACATGCATTTTCTTCTCAGAAGTGGAATATAATCCTGATTCTCACCTATTGCATACTATACTCTCTTCATGGCAAGGATGAATCTGCTGAGAAATGAAGATCGAACACCATGACTTGATGTTACATTTCTCTTTTTAGCAGTCAGGTTGTGCATTATCTGAGCTCCTTATATCAAAGCTGCCATTCTTGACTTCATGACTGGAAGTTTCATGTTAATTAATAATGCATTTCTGTACTAGTATTTTGGTAGGTTGATTAGTGTTATCACTGCAGGACTACACTGACAATGGTGTTCCATATTCCAAACTATCTCTGCAATGGGGAGAGCTGGGATTGTTCAGCCTAGAGAGAAGAAGCTTTGGGGTGAGCTCAGTGTGGCCTTGCAGGGCCAGAAGGAGCTGCAGGAAAGATGGAGAGAGACAATTGCCAAGGGCTGGAGGGACAGCACACAGGGAATGGCTCCCACTGCCAGAGGGCAGAGTTACATGGAATATTGGGCAGGAATTGTTCCCTGTGAGGGTGGGCAGGCCCTGACACAGGGTGCCGAGAGCAGCTGTGGCTGCCCCTGGATCCCTGGCAGTGTCCAAGGCCAGGCTGGACATTGGGGCTTGGAGCAGTGTGGGACAGTGGAAGGTGTCCCTGCCCATGGCAGGGGTGGCACTGGATGAGTTTTAAGATTCCTCCCCACCCAAACCACTCCGGGATTCAATCAATATCCCAAAGATGTTGCATTCCCTCTACCCAACAAAGCCCCTGAACCAAGCCCTGCTGTGATCTGAACTCTGTATTCAGAGATTTGTCCCCAGCATTTCCTCTAATGCTACAGGATTTGGGGGTGATATTTTCAGCTTTCAAAAAGGGAGTTCTCATTAAATTTTTCACTGAACTGTAAAGCTCTTACATGAGATATTTAAATATAGCAACTTCTGATATGCTGTATTTATTCATATTTAATTTTTAGTGATATCATCTCTTAGTCCTAACAGAACTGAAAGTATTACTTAACTGTGTGGTTTGGGTCTCTCTGTTATGTTTTATTCAAAGCTTTAACAAATAAAAAAGCTCAGAAACACAATTAGTTGCATTAACCTTCAACTTTAGGAAGGCTCCCACAAAATTCACGATCATATCCTGTAAGAGCACCTCTTAGTGAAGATACATCTTGTTCCTTGCTATGTCTGTATGGAAAAGGCCCTCAGTTCACCCCTTTCCTGCAGCTGCAGGTCAGAACAGAAGAAAGGAGTTCTGAGTGCTGGTACAGATGAGACATTTGTAGCTGGACTTATTTCCCACAACTATTTCACTTTATGCACCGAGCATAAAGTAAAACATATACTAACAATTGTGGCAATTGTTATATTAGTAGAATTTTTACAGTACAGCAGGGACAGGGAGCTCCTGGAGTGGGGCCAGACAAGGCTGTGGAGCTGAGAAAGGGCCAGGAGCATCTCTGTGCCCAGGAAAGGCTGAGGGAACTGGGGCTGCTCAGCCTGTAGAGGAGCCCCAGCTGAGAGGGGCTCTAAGCCCTGGGTGTCCCTGAGTCTCTGTCTGTCCCTGGGTGTCCCTGTCCCTGTGTGCAGGGAGGGGCAGAGCAGGCCCAGGCTCTGCTCCAGGCCCAGCAATGGCCCCAGAGCCACGGGCAGGGACTGAGCCCAGGAACTGTCCCTGCACAGGAGGCACAACTTGGTGCCCTGGCAGTGCCCAGCCCTGAGCAGATTGTGCCCAGAGGCTGTGCAGGCTCCTCCCTGGGGATATTGCAGAGCCCTCTGCACACCCTGCTGTGCCCTGTACCCTGGGATGGCCCTGCTGGGACACAGAGGCGGTACCAGAGCAGCCCCTGGGGGTCTCTCCAGCCTGACCCATACTGGGATTCCATGACTTTAATGTTAATTTTAATTCTAATTTCAGCAAGACCTTATTAGAGATTTTTGTGTGCCTAAGTATATAAGAAACTCAACCCAGGAAGGAATCAAAGTAACGCCTGTAAAGTGATATGGGAAGTATGGTATCCCCAGTAAGTAAAGTAAAGGCTGAAGTAAAACAAAAGCTGCTGCCTAAGGAGACATAGCACTTACATCTGGTTACATATTTAATTGAGCACTTACTCTTTAAAAAGAATTTATCATTAAAACCTGTTTTCAAATTCCCAGTGTGGGTATTCTATAAATAAGATCATTAAACAGAAATGTTAAGAACCAGAGGCAGGACAGCATTATGACAGCAAGTGCCAACAAAATAGAGGAAATGTGAGGTGGCATGAATTATGATTTTGGTTTTTTGTTTGACGGTTTTTCTCTTGTTATGGAATATTTTAGTATCGTAGCACTGAGCCCACACATGAACAGAATAATCCATACTGCCTAGGATTACTTCAGCAAATTAAAATCACACAAAACCTGTTCAGCATGGATATGGCTTGAGCTTTTCCTTGAATATGTCTCCTACATCCCTCTGTAAAGCATAACTAAGTGAAGCCTTCTATGTTGTCTAATAACTTTGATTAACCTGGCATATTCTATAGTTTGATAGGTGTAAGTCATGTTTGAAAATTACATAGTAGCACACTCAGTCATACATAGCTTTCTTATTTCCCTTCTCTAAAGAATCTGAGGCGAAAGTATCATGAATAGTAAAAGTTACTTAGATTTCACCCTTTTCCTTCCTAGGTTCAGCTGAGAGAAAATGTCTCAGTCTCTCTTCAGTTTCTGCACAACCTTTATTAAAAATTCTCTCACACACTAAAAATATCACCATAACCAGAAAAAAAGTCATCATTCTGTCACAGATTATGGAGAGCTTTACCAAAGGAAAATTTGTTCCCTACCAACATATGACCCTAAATGAATTGGAAGGAAAAGATATTTTGAAGGTGACATTACCCAGAAATAATATCCATACAGAAATTCATGCAGAAAATTTAGTAAGTAACTAAAATTATTTTCTGGAATGTATTCCATGATCAATTCTACTTTTTCAAATATCAAGGAAAAGAAAAATAAACCAAATCTGCAAAAGATGGATACAATGAGGCAAATTAAATGAATCAACTTGCCACATAATTAGAACAAAAGAAAAAATGCTACATAAAACATACAGACCTTTTAAAAATACAGGACAAATATACCACATAACATGGGGGAATAAATCGCCAAACTGCTGATATGCTGCGGAACTTCTACAGCTTCCTCTTTGTTTTGTTCTGTGCTGTTTGAATGGCAATGGATGAGCAGCAGGGTGACATGACTGGTGATCACACAGCTCACCACTGCTGGCAGCACGGCAATGCTGGGTTCACATCTGTCTCCCTGGCAAAGTTATTTACAACCCAACTAGCACAGGGAGCAGGGAGGGCTTTACTCCATGGTGTTGCAAAAGGACATTTCAGTGATTGCATTCTCTGAAAAATTTCCCTTCCCACCACTTGATCAACAATGACCAAAGAAAAGCAGAACAAATTCTTCCTTGGGGTTCACAGGCTAAGCTGGAATGAAAGCAAAACCAACAAACAACCCACATTTCCATGGAGTTGAAACAGTGACAGGTGTTATGTGATGGATGGGTGGGACAAAAGTGGCTGATCATGATTATTTACCCTTAATCAAAGAGTCACAAACTGGGTTGGCTTGGGAGGGAACTTAAAGCCCATCCAGTGCCATCCCCTGCTATGGGCAAGAACACCTTCCACTGTCCCAGGTTGCTCCAAGCCCCAGTGTCCAACCTGGCCTTGGACACTGCCAGGGATCCAGGGGCAGCCACAGCTGCTCTGGGCACCAGTGCCAGGGCCTCCCCACCCTCACAAGGAATAATTGCTTCCCAATATCCCATCTAACCCTGCCCTGTCACTACAGTTTGAAACTGCTTCCCTTGTTCTGCTCCTCCAGGTCCTTATAAATAACGCAGGGCACGCTTTCCATTGAAATTTTAAGACTTTCAAAGTTCCCTCATTTCCGCTACTTCTTTGGGTGACATGCAAACACATTCCAGTATATTCTCCTTACTTATATCACAGTCTGCAACTGCAACCATATCTTTCTTCAAAATGCAGATTAAATTCATAAGAAAGAGGGTACCATGAAGACCATGGTATTTTTGTTAGCAGATATTAATTTTAATAGAGAAGACTTTATGTGAATAAATGATAAACACCAAGAAAATTATCTGCAAGGAAAACCAAAGAATATTAAAAGAATATTAAAGATGGACATTAACTAAGGCCGTTAAAAAGTTTATCACTGTGTAAATGAAAGGAAAACAAAATAATCCCAAACCTCAAGTAATGTTATTCACAAAGCTAGGAATGAATTATTATAAGTTAATTTTATGCATCTTTGTTTTGTATTACAAAGGTTTGCAAAAAGTTCATATAATTCATCAGTCAATATAGATAATATGTTTGCTAAAATATGAAACTCCTGGCTATTCATTTCCTAGGGACTGATGAAACACATTATTAGGCTATACATTGTAAAACAGAAAAATAAGGTTAGAATGTAAAAAATATATCATGTAAACTTAACAAATATTATCCTGACCAAAAATAAGTCAAGTGCAAAGTAACTATCTGGTAATTTTGTGCTGAAAAGCAGCAATCTGCTTTCAGTGAAGGAAAAAGTTCCCAGATATATTTAATTTATTGTGATTTGTAATCACAATTTGTTTTCACCATCTTGGAATGAAAGTCAGGGATCAATCCCACTGTTCCTCCTCTGGACTGAAGTCTAACACTCAGTGTTTTCTCCAGACAATTTGCGATGGCAAGGAAAGGGATGGGCTCCTTTCCAGGAATGTTCTCTACCTTCCCCAAGATGTTCACTGAGTGGTGCTTGTGACCAAAACAGAAACACCAATTCCATCCCAGAATTTTGCTTCAAGTTTCTCCCGCCACCTTCACAAGCCTAAGGCTGCAAGAAACTACTGCAAAAAATACCCTAAAATTTAGCATAAAAATTACATTGATATCAGAGCAGGTAAAATCATCTCTTGGGGTTCTGTTATCTCTCAGGTTAGAACACAAACCAGGGCATGACCAATAATGCCAAATAGAATTGATCAATATACATAAAACAGGATGTGATCAATAATACCAAACTGAACAGCTCAGTAAGTTGTATCTTCTGTTGCCTCAAAGCAGCTCAGTCTTATGCTGAGGTTAGCCATTCCCCAGGCATCAGGCTATTCAGCTTCTCAGATTCCTTTCATTGCCAAACGTTGGGGATTGGGGTTTCCCTTCCCCGACCTGCCCTGCCACGCCACGCCACCTGTGGGAATTTTTTCCCGTGAAGTTGCTAAGAAGCACTGATGGCTGGATGGTGGGGAGGGGAAACTCCTGCTCACTGGATCTGGGCCTTTGGAGGACGAGGGTGGAGCTGCTGCTTGGGGAAAGGAACTCACTCCTGCTGCAGAAGTCTAGCTTGGTCCTGTTTCTTCTGGTGTGGGGTGAGCCTCTGCTCCTGGGAGCAGCCACTGAACTGGGACTTTGCTGTCGCCTGCCTGCGTAAAAGAGGGCCAGTCACCGCGCTGGGAGCAGGGTCGCTGTTGTCCCGTCCCCTGCTGCTTCTTCGTCACTGCTCCGAGTTTGCCGCTACCCTGTAGCCCGCATCCCCTGCCTGCCAAGACCTCCCAAGTCTTCAGCCACAGCTCCGCAATTCCGGATCATCGCTTCCATCGCCTTCCGTCTCGTCCAAAGTCGCCATTCCCGTGTGCTCCCTGAGCCTGCCCCACAGCGCCCCCTGCAGGAGAGGAGGGATTATCGCACCCGCCACCAGCTCCACCGGCTGTGACCGGAACTGCCCCAAAGGGGAAAGTGCTGCACTC
>VYXD01014084.1:1454473-1499015 GCA_013397195.1 Hylia prasina | reverse complement strand
CTCCTGTATCCCATCCCAGCCTGCAGGACAGCGTGGATGGCTCCTGCATCCTGGGGATCCAAGAGTAGGACAGGGGCTGTGGCCCAGCAGGCCCAGCAGGGGATCAAACACTGCTGCTGGGGTATTTAACACTCCAGACCATGAAGAAAAACCCCTAAGCAAACACTCCCTCGTTATCCAGCCATCCCTGCTCCGGTGCTTTCCACACAATGTGACCTTTAGTCAAGAGCCCTTAAGGAATAATCACGGAGCAGGAGCAGTCTGTTCACTCCTGTAACCAACCCACCAGGCACCCCGATGCTTCCTGGCTCTGATTGCAGCCTGCAAGGGCACGGAATGAGCTCCTGTGTGCTTGCTCCTGGCTTCAGCTGCCTCCTCTTCCCAAAGGGCCTCTTAGGGAAAAAAAAACCTGTGGCCAGAGCAGGGGGAAGGATCTGTTTCCATCACCTCTCCCCTTCTGGCGCTGCCTTCTTTTTGGCTGTGGCCTATTAACGCTCCTCTCAAGAGGTGACAGAGCAATTGGCCGGATGCTCTTACAAGCCAGGAGGGTTTATTAGATTGCAATTTTCCTGGGCATGTTCCATTGCCCAAAAAATAAAAAGGCCCATGAGGCTCCAAGGATCAGGGACACAGAGAGCAGAGGGAGAGCTGTGGAGCAGCAGCTATTCCTCCCCTTCCTGGCTGCAAGAATTTAACTCTCAGTGCTGTGGATGCTGCATTTCTCCAAGCTCTGAGCACTCCCCACCATCTGATCCTGCTTTTCCCTCTCCTAGCCCGATCCCTGGAACACCCATGTCTGGAAAGGGGTCAATGGGACACCCACCAAGAAGAGGGCCATTGGCTTTAAGAAGCTGGCAAAGTGAGTACCAGCAGGCTCTGGAAAGGCCTGGAATGTTTGGGGCTGCTCCTGGATTTGAGCACCCCACGGGTGTGTGCATCACCCTGGGGATGATGGGCTCTGAGCCTGGGCTTGGGGCCACCGAAGGCTTTACCTGCCCTGAGGGACATCTGGGGACACAGGCTGTCCTTCAAACAGCCCCTTGGACCACCAAAATGGGTGTGACCAGGTGAACACCAGATCTTGGATACTGTTTGTTCTCCCAAGCTGCTCATTCTCCACTTAGGAGGTCTTAATGCTCAGGGATGGCTTTCCCACTTTTTGGGGGTGTTCTGCCTGGTTTTCCTTTCCATGGGGCAGGAAGATCCCCCCTCCCTCTTCAGGGCTGTGCTGGCACTAATGAGATGAAACTCCTGTCCATATTCCTCCTTCTCCTCCTACTTGAGGAGAACCTGCTCCAGTGTGTGTGCCCAACCCTCCAAACACCTGCTCTGGAAGGAAGCGGGGAGATGGGAGTGAGGAATCTCCCTGCGGGTAGCAGATGGATCTGGGCTGAGCTGAGATTTGCACTTCATGGTCAGTTGACCCCTGGCAAGGGGCCAGGCCAGTCCCTCCTCCCTGCCAAGGCTCCTCAGCAGCAGGGATGCAGGAATGAAATGCATTTTGGACTCTTTGGCTGATCCTGGCCCAAATTCCTCCCCTGTGGGCCATTGGCAGAGAGGTGCTGGAGCCCTGGGCCGGGGCAGGAGAGGGCTGGGTGTGCCCTGGTGACGGTGGCCAGGCTGCCAGGTGGCCCTGGCTCGTCACAGCATCTCCCCACACTTCAGCTCCCCCCAGTCCCTGCCATCAATTTGCTCCCACTCTTCAGCTGTCACCTCCTGCGAGCTGTTCCCTGCGGTGCATCCATAAACAGGATCAGCAGCTGAGGAATGTTCTCCTGCAGCTGACACTGGGGCTGGGGGAGAGCAGGAGGATTCAGGGAGTTTGGAGAAAAAATGCTTTCGTTGCTCCGTGCCCCACTGAGGGATGGTTTTATATAAATGTGAGCGTGGCAGGTAATTTAAAACAAAATCTCCATTGTTCCCAGTGTAGGGAAAGGAATTGTTTCTGTAGTTCATCATTAATCCTGTCTGGATCTGAGCTTATCAGCTGTAGAAGAGGCAGCCTGAGCCCAGAGCCTGTGGCATGATTTGGTGCCTGCTCAGACTCAAAAGTCTGGCCAAATCTGAGCCTGCAGACCTGCAGTCCCTGCCCTGCCTGCCCCTTCCCTGCCCGGGGCCAGTGCAGGTCCTGGGGACAGGGGACACTGCCACCACGGGGTAACCAAGGGGCAGAACTTCACTGAGAGTGATGGCACAGCAGCAAACAGAAACTCTCCTGAGGCCATGGAGAGGAGCAGGCAGGATAAACCAGCCTGCAGGAGTTTCTACCTCTTCTTTCCTCATTTTTGTCCTCCCTAGATGATTCCCCAGAAGCAGAGTGTTTCAGGGCAGGAGGGGCAGGGGGAAGCTGGGCTCCTGCAGCCCAGTGTGACCATTCCAGTGCAGCCTCCATTCCCACAGCTCATCTGAAAGGGCTGCAGGAGTCCTGCTGAACCCAGAAACCTGGGGCAAGGGCTGTCAAAGTGAATCAAGCAGCCCTTCCTCCTGCAGAGGCCACAGAGATGCCCTGTGCATCCCAAAAATTGCCTTTCCCTGTTGCAACACCAGCCTAAATCCAGACCTGATGGATCCCTGCCTTCCTGGTGGCCTCATTTAGAGGCTTGGTGGTCCACTTAGAAAAGAGGATGTTTGGCATGTAGGGAAAAGAGTGTTGATGTGATGGTGAATGTCCCCAAAATGACAAACCCACCACCCCTTCCCCCCATCACGGTGCTCCCACTGATGCCACAGGCAAAGAATCAGCATTCCTGGTGCTGCATCCTCAGCCAGGATTGGGGAAAGGCTGGTGACCTCCCAGGGCCCCTCTGCCCTGAGCCAGCTGGGAAAACTGGAGGAAGAGCACCCAGTGATGGCTGCAGGCACAGGAAACAGCCTGGCAAGGCTGGGATAAACGTGCCACCCTTGGGAGGGCTGCTCCCCCTGATGCCTTGGGAAGGCTGACCTGGAACAGAGCTAAAGTAGGTGTTTATTGAAAGGTCTTTAGGGCACACCTTGGGCAGGACAGGGCCTGGCCAGGGCTACACACAAGGTGGACCCAGAACGGTCACAAAATAGTCACAAAATGGACACAAAATGTTCACAAAATGGACAAGTGGTCATGAAGTCTCACATTTTTATGTTTTGGTCTATTTGCACATTGGGGTTTAATTGTCCAGTTCCAGCTCCAGGCTGTGAGGTCCCATCCTGCTTGTCCCTCCCTCCAGCCACCCTTGTTTGTGCTGTTGGGCTGAAAGTTGTCCTTGGTGTGCAGCAGGAACAGGATTTGTTTTGTGTCCCTGCTCTGTGACACTGAGTGTGAGCTCAGAGCTGCACCCTGGGCAGCACAGACCCTGGAATACATGGGAGATAAAAGTTGAGGCATCACTCCCAGGGCAGTTCTCAGTGTCACCAGAGTGCAGGTCACAGGCACTGGGACAGCTCGGTGTGACCTCGGTGTCCCCAGGCTCTGCGGGGAGCGGGGCTGGCCAGGGCAGCTCCTGCAGAACCCCCCTGGATTTAAGGGATGGAGGAGCTGCTGTTCCTCCTGTAGCTCCAGCTCTGGTTGGTGCCAGCTTTTCCTTTGGCATTACCTACCCCTGATTCTTCTCCTGCTTCTCTGCCCCTGCAGAAATACCATCCCCATGCCTGGTTTAGCATTTGCCTCCTTCAATCCATTCAGGTGTTGGAGCTCTCTTCAAGCTCCCCCATCTCCTCTTCCTCTCTGACAAGTGGAGCTCTTCCAAGGCTTCCCTCTTTGCCACATAACCACCAAAAAAATTGATGCTACAGCTTTGTAAGGCTGTTCATTTAATAAGAAATAAAAAGGTCTGGCCTAGAGGCACTGGTAGGGACCAAGCTCTGACTGGGATTTTCTCCTGCTTCCCAGGGCTGTGAAGTTCTCGGCCAAGCTGATGGGCCAAGCCATGGCCAAGAGGGTCAAGGCCACCATCCTGTATGCCACGGAGACGGGGAAGTCCCAGGTCTATGCAAAAACTCTGTGTGAGATCTTCAAGCACGCCTTCGATGCCAAGGTCTGTACCAGCTCCCGGGCCTGACACGTGGTGGGTGTGAAACCCTGGGGGCTCCAAGGAAATACATGGAAAACAGCTGCCAAGGGCCCTCAGGATGTGTCCCTGTGGCTCTGGCTTGGAGCCTGCACAGGGATTTTTCCAGCTGATTTCCTGCTGCCATCGCAGCGCCCGTTTGCCTGTGGCCCCTCGGTGGCAGCTCCAGGGCTGCCCGTGTCCCTCCAAGCTCCTGTTCCCGCCCTCCCTGTGCAGAGATCTCAGCAGGGATGTGCTGTCCCCATCCCCAGGGGCACTGGAGCCTCCCACCCCACCTCTCTGTAACCTCTCTGTGCTCCCAGGTGATGTCCATGGACGAGTACGACGTGGTGCACCTGGAGCACGAAACCATGGTCCTGGTGGTCACCAGCACCTTTGGCAACGGGGACCCGCCTGAGAACGGAGAGGTAGGACAGCAGGGAGGGGGGACAGCAGTGGCACAGGGCCAGGAACATCCTCTTTTGGCTCAGACTGAGTTGGAATGACCCAAAACAGGTCCAGGTGCTGGTAGCTGCTCCCAGCCTGCTCTGGAGCAGGGATGTGTCCTGATTCCCTGCCATGAGACAGCCACTGATCCGTTGTTAAATTCATCCTGTGTGACCACTGCTAGTGTCACACAGAAGGTGACAGTCCCCTGGTTTGGGGGCTGTGACCTGGACAGCTGGGAACAGCGAGCAGGGAGCAGAGCCACAGCCCAGGCTGTGCTCAGGGCTG
Organism: Hylia prasina; assembly: GCA_013397195.1. NCBI lineage: Eukaryota > Metazoa > Chordata > Aves > Passeriformes > Sylviidae > Hylia > Hylia prasina. Next base: position 1,494,258 of record VYXD01014084.1, on the reverse strand, counting down.
GCTTCCCTGCAAAACCTGGCAAAGCTGATGGCCTTTTGTATTATTTTTCTGTAGAAATTTGGCTGTGCATTAATGGAGATGAAGAATCCCAACTCCAACCTGGAGGAGAGGAAGTAAGAGCACTCCAACCCCTTCCCCTCCCACTCCAACCCTTTCCCCTCCCAATCCAAACCCCCTGCCTTCATCCTCCCCCAAGGAAGGGGGAAAATCCAAAGGAAATCCTCGGGCAGATCTCACATATCCAGGGATGGGACCTGCCTGGAGACCAAGGTAATGGAGACAGTGGAGGTCCCAGGAGGACAAAAGCACAGTCAGGAGTGCCTGTGGATCACAGCTTGTGATTCCCTGGGATGACACTTTGAAGCTTCTCTCTTCATCCTGAAGAGGAAGGAATCTATTAAAAAACAGATTAAAAGTAGGAATTTACCCAAAATCATCGATTCTGAGAGCCAGGGCCTGTCCAGGAGGCACTAAAATAGTAAGAGCTGGAGGTAGGAGGGAGTTCCCAGCCTTGCAGATGTAGGTGGGGGAGGGCTCGAGAACCAGATTTAGCTGCATGCATGGTGTGAAAAGATTTCTAGGGAAAATAAGAGCTGTGATAATCCTGTGATGTTTGTAACCGGTACCTTGGAGACAGAATCTGGGATTGTAGAAAATCCCCCTTCAGGGGAAAATGAGCTTTGAGCATCTCTGCAGATCCCAGGGGCTGGGAAAGGAGGGCAGTGAGAATAATCATTCGGGGTCTCCTCTTATTTTAGCTGTGAAGAATAAAATATTTCCCCAAACTGGGGCACAGCTCTGCCCTGGAATGTCTCCTGAGCTAACAACTGGCACAGGGCTGCTCCTTAATTAAGGGTGGCTCAGCCCTGGCCAGGGATCCGGGGCAATTCCAAACTCGGAGCGGTGTCACTGGGGCCGTGGAGCGGTGACAATCACGGCAGGGACCAGGCTGTGTCTCTGCAGAGCTGGCCCTGCTGCACCCCAAGTGCTCTGCTTGCTGTGCAGCCAGGTCAGCTGATGGATCCCTGCAGGGCTGCCCGGCTGAAAACCCACAGGGCTCCTAATGGCCTCGTGCCTTAATGGGGACACGGCAAAACAGGACACGCAGGCTGCCCTGGAGGGGTCAGCACGGAGAAGGGCATTCCACACGTGGCCCTGGACACTTCCAGGGATCCAGGGGAATCCACACATGGTTCTCACACCAGGGTGAGAAGGTTCTCACCCCAAGGTTCTGTACCCCAAGGTGCAGAGGTGCAGATCTCTTCCTTGGGTGCAGAGGTGCTGCCCACGGCCGGTCGGGCAGATTTGAGGAGGTTAAAAGCCCCTGAGCTCAGTGCTTTGCTGTCCCAGACACCTCCAAGTGTGATTTAAGGGCTGGTTCTAAGAGCCAGGCATGGACAACTTCCACTATCCCAGGCTGCTCCATCCAGCCTGGCCTTGGACACTTCCAGGGATCCAGGGGAATCCACAGCTTCTCTGGGCAAACTGGTTTGGGGATTGCCTCAACCAATATTCAGGACCTTGCTAACATCAAGCATGCAAAAAAACCCTTTGCAATGAGAAAAGGAGACCTGGAGGAGACTGCCAGGGGAAGAGGGACAGTGTCAGCCTGCTAAAAGAGAGCTGGAGAGAGCAGTCCCTGTCCATGCACCCCATGGACTCCCAGCTCCCCCGGGAATGCTGAGACCCCTCAGGGCAGGGTGGTTTCTCCAAATCCCAGTGTCACAGGATCCTGTCAGGGCTCTGTGGCCACAGCTCTCTGCCCACAGCCCTGAGGCTGTGCTGGGGTTGATATCAGCCTTACAGCAAGGGTTTTCCAAGGCATTCCTGAGCCATCCCTACTCCAAGCCTGCTGTTCAAATGCAGCCTATCCTTCAGCAGCCATCCCACACCACAAGGACCTTCTCGTCCCAGCTGCTGTCCCAGCCGGGGGCCCAGCACCTACCTGGGGAATTCGGGCTTTGTGTCCTTCTAATCCAGTGCTGGGGAAGAGGAAACAGGAAAGCCTTATAAATATGATTGCTTGGTGAAAGATCTTGAGAATATGAAACCTATAAGCAAGGTAGAAATGAAAGCCAGTTTCGATATTGAAGATGCCAAGCCAGCCAGTTACTGAGCAACTGGAGAAGACAATGGTTTATCCAGCTGAAGGAGAATCTCTTTAGATTGAACAATACCCTTAGCAAATAAGGGGATGCCAAAGGTCCAAAGGTAGGAGGAACCCTGCCAGTGTGGCAGGGAAGAACAAAGGGTTTAGAAAGTAGTTTTTAGGGTTTAAAATGTAACACAGTATGGTAATATAGTAGTTATAGGCTGTATGTAAATTCTATAGGATTTGTGTCTTGTACTGGTTGGTTAGTGTAAATTAGAGCATTCAGCACAGAAAGAGATATACTGTATTGTAACAGGAACTCAGCTCTCTCTTTGGGGCACGCTTCAGCTTGAGCAAAGCTCTTGTACCGACAACCTGTTCAATAAACCGCATGCTTCAAGAGCTGCCCTGACTGCAGAGATCTCTCCTCTCCATCCCCCTCAGTCTCCTACAATCCAGAGGGTCGTGCTGCCCTGAGCAGGGTCTGGGATTGCAGGAACCCCCACGCTGGAGCTGAGCTTTGAGCGTGCCAGGGGCAGGGCAGGGAGGACACCCCACCTGGGCTAACCCAGGGTGAGGACGTGGCCAGGGCCAGCAGAGTGGGCTGGAGCAGGGGGAGAGGCAGAGAAGCCCCGGGGTCTGGGGACAGAGGCTGAGGGCAGAGGTGGCCCTGGGGCTCGGTGACCTGGCTGTCACCGGGCTCGGGGCTGTGCTCGCCGCGTGCCGTGCCGGCTGCAGGAGCTGTGCCGTGACTCATGCACACACCACTGCTCACTGCTCTGGCTGTAAATTTAGAAACTCTTGTGTGGAGCAATTTTGGGAGATGGCTCAATTCAGAAATACTTCTGCTGTTGTCAGATTTTTTTATTTTTTTTTCTCTGCTCCCCTTCCCCCTCCTCATCCCTTCTCCTCTCACTCCCTTTTTTTTAATTTTTTTTTTTTATTTCCCACTTCCTATGAATGAAACAACCCTCAGAATATCTCTTCAGACACACACCCGACCTTGTGTGCTGCCAGGGAAGGACAGGTGAAGCCAAAGGTCCTGGCAGCTCTGCGTCACTGGGGACAGTGTGGGGGCCAGCACGTGGGTCAGCACCATGGGAGGTGACAAGGACCTCACGGAGCATTCCTGCTCCAGCTGGGGGTGCAGAGGGGTTCCCATGGCTTTACCCCCGGAGGGAGCACATTCCTCTGTTCTCCCCACAGGGCCTGCCGTGGGGTGGTGAGCCCTGAGCTCTGCTTTGGTGTCCCCACGCTGGGGTCCCCTCTGAGCACACAGCCAGGTGTCCCCAGAGTGACCCTGGGCGCTGTCGCTGTTCACAGGAGCTACAAGGTCCGGTTCAACAGCGTCTCCTCCTACTCGGACGCACGGAAATCCTCCAGCGATGGCCCTGACTCCAGGGACAACTTCGAGAGCACGGGGCCCCTGGCAAACGTCAGGTAAAGGGGACAGGGCGGGAGGAGACACAGGTTTCGTGTTCAGACTCAGGTGTTTATTAATTCTTACCTACAGTAAGAATTACGTGCAGTCTCACAAGTTGTGAGTTCTAACTAACAAGGTACAAAATGGCTCCGTTTCAATCTCTTGACAAGGTCTTTTAAGAACAAACTGTCCAATTATGAAATGACACCTATTTTTTTTTTACTTTTAATAACCAACCACCTGTGGCTCGCATTGAGGATTTTCCTACCCAATTACAAGATAGCACCCAAACCCAGGAAGAAGGTGAAAAAGAAAGACCTAGCCTACGCCCTAAATCCTCATATTACTTTATATGTATATATTACTGTATACTAAAATCTTAAATTCTAAGTTTTCCACCCTGCGACATCACACACTTCTATTCAGACCACACACCTGCAATCCCAGTGCCATCACTCAATTTTGGAAGCCTGTTCCATGGCCTCAGGTCAAATGTAGTACTTACTTGAGGGTCATTGCCTGCTAGAACAGAAAGCCTGGAATTCTCAGCTCCCAGGGTTCCAACGGGAGGGACAGAGCAGGAGCCGGTGCTGCCCAGACCCCGCCACTCCCGCCTCCCCCTGAGGTGGTTTGGTGATGTGCAGACCCCTCCAGGCTGCTGTGGGGCGGGAGGGGACGTGCCAGCGTCCCTCCCAGCTGAGCAGCCAGAGCTGGGCCCTCTCTGCACAGGTTCTCCGTGTTCGGGCTGGGCTCCCGGGCCTACCCCCACTTCTGCGCCTTCGCCCGCGCCGTGGACACGCTGCTGGAGGAGCTGGGGGGAGAGAGGATCCTCCGCATGGGAGAGGGGGATGAGCTCTGCGGCCAGGAGGAATCCTTCAGGACCTGGGCCAAGAAGGTCTTCAAGGTAACCTGGGGCTGCCCTGGTGCTGCAGGGAGGAGCAGCAGGGAGGAGGACAGAGGTTAGAGCCGGGTCTGGACCCAGCCTCCCTTTCCCTGCGCCGGGACACGCCGGCACCACCCCAGCCTGTGGTGGCAGGATGGTGAAATGCTGCAGGATGGTGAAATGCTGCAGGATGGTGAAATGCTGCAGGCTGCTGCCTCCTCCAAGCGTCTCCTTCAGGCCACAGGAACAGCCATTTCGGGTCCATGCACTCACACACCTGCCTCAGCGCAGGAAAGACAGGAAGGGCCTCCTGTTGGATATGTTCCAGCAGGGTTTATTTCAGCACGCCAAAGGGATCGGGGACAGAGGACCCCGACCATGTGCTGTGCACTGGCTTAAGTGTGGGGTCAGGAACCAGTGGTCGGAGGGCACAGGGGCAGAACAAAGGCAGGGCAAGGGGCAGAAAACCTATGGGGGGGTGAGGGATGAACATTTGGAGTGGGCAGGGTCAGCTAACCAATGGGGAAGCAATCTAAGGTAAATTGGCAGTAGTTCTGCAAGGCACTGTGAGGGAAGTCTTCTCTTTCAGTCTAGGCAGGAAAAACTCTATGGTAAATCTTTCCAGGGCAAAGCCTGGAAGTTTCCCTGAGGTGATTTTTAGTGTTCCCACTCCAGCCCACAACGAAGGGGTGGAGCTGATGCCTTTGCTCGTGCTGCCCACCAAAAGGTCTCCGATGTGTGGAATCCCTGCGTCATTCCAGATATCTGGGAAGGAGAGCACCACGAGGCGTGCCCACGGCCACTGATAGAGCCCTGCACTGCCGGGGTTCCCTCTCCACCTGGGGTGGGATGGGGGGACCAGCTGGGCTCAGGGAGGTGCCTGAGGGCCTGGTGCATGCTGCAGGCAGCCTGTGACGTGTTCTGCGTCGGGGACGACGTCAACATCGAGAAAGCCAACAACTCCCTCATCAGCAACGACCGCAGCTGGAAGAGGAGCAAGTTCCGCCTGACCTACGTGGCTGAGGCCCCGGAGCTCACACAAGGTACAGACGGGCTCACACGGAGGGCTCTGGCTGTGGGGCAGATGGAGAAGACACAAGGGCAAAGGGGGCAAACCCCGTTTTTTGTCTCTGTTAAATTCCCAGTGTTTCAGCCCTGTGACTTTCCCCCCCATCCCATGCCCAAGGAACAGCCTGGGACAGTCCCAGGCCCCTCTGGCTGGTCCCTGTCTATGCCTGTAACAGAGGTGTTTGGCCATGATCTGCTCTCCCTCCTCCTGACCCCGTTTTTTGAAGCAAGGAGCTGGAAACTTGGGATCTTTCCAAGCTCATTTTGTCCAGTGCTGCTCTGCCGAGCGCTGCGGAGCGCAGGCAGGCCCGGCCCATGGACACCTGGCCCCTCAGCACGGCTCCTGCCACGCAGGATCTGCCGCACAGCCCCGGCCCTTCCCAGACCAGGCGCTCTCCTGCCAGCCAGGTGGCACCGGCAGCGAGAGGAGCAAGCGAGGGCACAGCCCTCAGCCTCGTGGGGGTGGCTTTGGAGTCCTCCTCTGTCACCGAATTACCGTGCCTGGTTCAGCCCTGGGGTTTCCGATCCCTTGGGCTCGCAGGAGGGAGGTCAAACCCCCTTGTGGTCAGCTCTGGTCTGAAGGGTTGAACCCACAATGATCCCACAAAAGTCAGAAGCCTTGGCCACGCTCTGCTGAATCCCTCCCCTGGCTCTGTTCCTCCTCAGGACTGTACAGCATCCACAAAAAGCGCGTCTATGCAGCCCGGCTCCTCACACGGCAGAACCTGCAGAGCCCCAAGTCCAGGTAGGAGGTGCCGCTGTCCCGGGAGCTGAATGCACACCTGGGGCACCCAAAACAGAGCTCCAAACAGCCCCTGAGCCCGGGATGTCCATGGAATCCACCTCTGTGGGTGAGGAAGGCTGGAAGCCAGTGGAGGGTGTTCCTGACCTCCACGCACGGTGAAGCTCCTGCTGGCACCTCCCTCAGCCCACGGCATGGGGAGCTGGCTGGAGGGACAGCAGAGGAAGGATAGAATCACTGAGCCAGAGGTTAAATGGTTTTTCCCTCTTTAAAAAGTCCCTGAGGGTGAGTCAGGGTGCAGCATCCCTTCTCCCTGGTGTGACCTTGGTGACAGGGCCACCACAGCTTGGACGTGCCACCACCACTGCCAGGGCTCAGCCACTCCCTGAAGGATCCCCCAAAACACCTCTCCCTGCTTTTCCCCCTTCCCCCGCAGCCGCCTGACGATTTTCCTGCGCCTGCACACCAACGGGCACCAGGAGCTCCAGTACCTGCCCGGGGACCACCTGGGGGTGTTCCCGGGGAACCACGAGGACTTGGTCAATGCCCTCATAGACAGGCTGGAGGATGCCCCTCCGACCAACCAGCTGGTCAAGGTGGAGCTGCTGGAGGAGAGGAGCACGGCTCTAGGTAACCAGGGAGTGCAGGAGGCCTCTCTCCTGCTTTCCCAGCTCCTGAAGTTCTTGTAGCTCCTCAGGGAGGTGCGTGGCCCCAGGAAAATTATTTTCATCTCCCTGCTGTGTTTGCCTGGATTGGGAGCACCTCCTTCATCCCTGCTCTGCCCAGAGCCGTTGCTTGTCTGCACTTGGGATGTGGAGCAAGGGTTTGAAGGATGGGCACGGCCCTGGGGAAGATATTTCCTTATTCCATGGAAAAATTGAAGGTGTTTATATTCCCTTGGAAAGGGCAATGTCTAGGAGTGGGAAGAAGAATTAAGGGATCTTGAGGGGTCATCCCAACACCATACCTCAGGGATAAGTCTGATTCCCTACTGCCATGCACGGTGTAACTGGAGATGGAAAACCCTAATCCAGTGTCTCAGAGGGGATGAAAACCAGGATTTGCCCACCTTGGCCCCGCTGCTCAGCTGATCCCGTGCTGGATTCCCTCCTGGCAGGTGTCATCAGTAACTGGACGGACGAGAACCGTGTCCCACCCTGCACCATCTTCCAGGCCTTCAAGTACTACCTGGACATCACCACCCCTCCCACCCCGCTGCTGCTGCAGCAGTTTGCTCTGCTGGCCACCAGTGACAAGGAGAAGAAACGTCTGCAGGTCCTTAGCAAGGTACAGAGCCCAAGGCCCAGGTTCTGCAAGGCCCTGGGGACAATCCCGGCCCAGCCAGGGGGTTTTCATCCCACACTGTGCTTAGGCTGAGTCTACCCCTGAGCAGGGCTCAGGGTGCCTTCAGTGCCACCACTCCAGCTTTGCCAGGTGTGCTGGCATTTTGCACAAACAGGACAGGAGATGTTCCTTGAGCTTTATTGCAGCATCAGCCTCAAAACAGGTTGAGACAATTGAAAGATGGCAACAGCTCACGTCTTGCCAGCAGCAGCCAAAGATTTCTTTGTTGCAGGGCATTTAAAAAACTTTCTAGCCAGTGGCACATTGCTAAAGCTCACAGACAATTGTTGCCAATCGCTAAAAGCACAAGGACACCTGCTTCAAACAATGCTTGCTTGTATGCTTTCTATTAATTATACACAGTACTCTATTATGAAGCTTAAAACCTTCTACCATCTTGCTAGGCATATTTTTCTGCAGTCTTATGGTCTATCCTAGCCAAACCTAAAACTCCAACTATTGTTTCATGTCCTTGCTTGCTGTCCTATTGTAGCTTTTCCTACTTTCAAGCTTTGCAGCTGCAGCTAATTCCGAGTTCTTCTGCTCTTTCTGTTTCTGGGGCCTGCTTTCACAGCTCTCTGAAAGCCTCCTTACCTTTAGTATTTCCCACAGCCATGGACCTCCTGGGATATCACTTGAGGCACCTGGAAAAGGTGGATCCTGCAGCTCTCTCCTCCCTCCCTCCCTCTTCCCCAGGGCCTGCAGGAGTACGAGGAGTGGAAGTGGTCCAAGAACCCCACGATCGTGGAGGTGCTGGAGGAGTTCCCCTCGGTGCAGATGCCCTGCACGCTGCTGCTCACCCAGCTGCCCCTCCTGCAGCCTCGCTACTACTCCATCAGCTCGTCCCCGGAGATGTACCCGGGGGAGGTGCACCTCACCGTGGCCGTGGTGTCCTACCGCACCCGAGGTACCGCCGGGCCCGGGGAGCCACAGCCCTGGGGGGAGCCATTCCCCTAAAGCCTTTCTGCCCGCTGCAGGGGTGCCCTGGGCAGGCTGACCTGAAACAGGACTGGACAGAGCTGGAGAATAAAGTAGAGACTTATTGAAAGGCCTTTAGGATACACCTTGGGCAGGACAGGGCCTGGCCAGGGCTACGCACAAGGTGGACCCAAAATGGACCGAAAATGGACCCAAAATGGTCACAAAATGGACCCAAAATGTTCACAAAATGGACCCACAATGGCTAACTAGTCATGAGGTCTCACATTTTTATAAGTTTTGGTCCATTTGCACATTGGGGTTTAATTGTCCCATTCCAGCTCCAGGCTGTGAGGTCCCATCCTGCTTGTCCCTCCCTCCAGCCACCCTTGTTTGTGCTGTTGGGCTGGAAGTTGTCCTTGGTATGCAGCAGGAACAGGATTTGTTTTGTGTCCCTGCTCTGTGCAGAGCTGAGTGACACTGACTGTGAGCTCAGAGCTGCACCCTGGGCAGCACAGAGCCTGAAACACAGGGAAGATAAAACTGAAGGCATCAGTAGGTTCCCCCAAACCATGGCGCTGCTGTCCCATGCCATGGAGAGTGGCAGTGACACAGAGATGACACTTCTGGTGCAGGTACCTAATCCAAGCTCCATGTAGGATTCTGTTTTCTCACCCCAAAATCCACATTCCCGGCAGCCAAACTTCTGTAGCAGTGCAAGCACTGATGTGTCCAAGCATGGTCGTGGTGTAGACAGAGACAGCCCTGGAGCTCTGCAGGACACAGGGAGGACAGCGGAGCTGCCATGGAGGGCTTGTGCTCTGGGAGCACCACAATGCTGCTCCTGCCAAAAACATCCAGAGGAGAGCTGGGTGCTCCCTAAGGATTGTAGAGGTCCAGCTGTGCCAGGTCTGGATCCTGGGTAGCTCCAGAGAAGGACTCAAGTGCCAAACTCTGCCAATTTCATGGAGAATGGATGCTGAGATGTGAAATGTTTCAGGGAGGTATTCATGCAGGATGTAGCAGGGAGGGGTTTAGGAAACATAACAGAGTTGTTGGCTGATGTACAGACCTCCTTCCCTCCCTCCCTTCCCAGATGGAGAGGGACCAATCCACCACGGAGTCTGCTCCTCGTGGCTCAGTCGGATCCAGACGGATGAAGTGGTGCCCTGCTTTGTACGAGGGTGAGTGACCCACACAAGGCCAGGGCTGAGGAAGAGGCAGCGAGACCCCTCAAAGGATGAGCTCTCTGTCCTCACTTGTTGTCACAGTGGCAGGAAACAGGGCTGGGTTTGTGAGCAAATGGTTCCCTTTTGAGAGAAATTCTGCACAAAAATGTCACATCCTGGGATTTTACCTCATTTTCTACCCCTCCCTCTCCGAGAGATGTCTCAGCTGGCTGTGGGCAGAGGGGAGGGAGGGAACACCCTGCTTGTTTTTAACTGGATCTTTGCTGTGTGCAGTGCCCCCGGGTTCCACCTGCCCCAGGACCCCCAGGTGCCCTGCATCCTCATCGGCCCCGGCACCGGCATCGCCCCTTTCCGGAGCTTCTGGCAGCAGCGGCTCTTTGACATGCAGCACAAAGGTGGGGCCGCCCCTTCCTCACCTGGAGCAGATTTGGGACGGGGCCTTCCTCACCTCGAACAGATTTGGGTGGGGCCATCCTCTTCCTCACCTCGAACAGATTTGGGATGGGGCCATCCCCTTCNCGGCACTCCCCTTCCTCCCCTGGAACAGATCTGGGATGGGGCTGTGCCTTCCTCCCCTCGAACAGATTTGGGATGGGGCTGTCCCCTCCTCACCTGGAACAGATCTGGGATGGGGCCGCCCCTCCCTCACCTGGAACAAATTTGGGATGGGGCTGTCCCTTCCTCACCTCGAACAGATTTGGGGTGGGGCCGTCCCCTTCCTCGCCTGACAGAGCTTTTGGCAACCCTGGCTTAGGGTGTCGGGCTGGGAGTCCCACCCTGCCAGGGCTGTCCCAGCAGAGCTGCTGGCAGGGTGGAGGGAGGTGGCTGGTGGCAGGCGGTGTCCCCCGGGGCTGAGTGCTGTCCCCACGCTGTCCCCAGGGCTGAAGCCGTGCCCCATGGTGCTGGTGTTTGGCTGCCGGCAGTCCAGGATCGACCACATCTACAAGGAGGAGACGCTCTTTGCCAAAACCCAGGGTGTCTTCAGAGAGCTGTACACGGCCTATTCCCGGGAGCCCGACAAACCAAAGGTGGGCGCGGCCCCGGGCTGCCACGGGGGGCAGCAGGGCGGGGACATGCGGATTCCCTGGCCAGGGGTCACTCGTCCCTGGGGCATGTAAATGGGCAGGATTGTCCCTTCCCAGTGGCCACCGTTCCCAGGATGTGTCCCCATCCCAGTGCCAGTCTGAACGTGTGGCCAGGCTGCTCCTGCAGCCTGGCAGGTGGAAAGGGCAGGAAAAACAAAAGGGAAAGGGAAGGGGAAAGGAAGGGGAAAGGGAAAGATAAAGGGAGGAAAGGAAGGTCACCCAGTGGGGTGGCCCAGGACCGGTGTGAATACCTGTTCCAAATTCCCGGGACCTGGACACGCCCGGCAATGAGAGATGTGCTGCAGGTGTGCCCATGCACAACAATGCTTTGCTGCTGTCCCCATCTCTTTTTTGTCCCTGTGGGTGCTGCAAGGCCCAGCTGTGTCCCCCACAGAGGAGGAACACCCCTCATTGCTGCCCCCAGGGCAGGATAGGGCTGCAAAACCGGAATTAACCCCAGCTCCCTGCTCATCCCTCAGAAATACGTGCAGGACGTGCTACAGGAGCAGCTGGCCCAGACCGTGTTCAAAGCGCTGAAGGAGCAGGGAGGCCACATCTACGTCTGCGGGGATGTCACCATGGCCGGGGACGTCCTCAAGGCCGTGCAGAGCATCGTGAGGCAGCAGGGCCAGCTGTCAGCAGAGGAGGCAGGAGCCTTCCTCAGCAAGCTGCGGGTGAGTGGTGTCGGCGGGGCTGGCGCTTGACGGGAACTGCCGCTCTCACTGTCACTGTCCTTACTGTCGTCACTGATTTCCGTGGGGTTTTGAGCTCATAGTAAACACTATGTAGTTTTTGAAGGCACTTCGCTTAGTGTTGGGGTTGTATTTTTGTTTGAAACTTGATTTTGCTCGTAATAGCTCGTGACTTGGAAAATGAAATGGTTTTTGATAGTTTTTAATAGTTACCTGAGCTTCTGTCAACGAAACTCAGATGTCTTTTTCTGGAATGTTAAAAAACACTGAAGAAACAGCAGTGACTCTGCTGGTGTAGGAAGTGTAAGGACAAATCAAAGAGCTTAATTAGAGAAATATACAGCGTAACTAGAGAACAAAAGTGAGGTCTCAAAATGGCAGGTGGCTTGGAGAAAATCACACAAAATTGAGAAAGCGCACAAAAAGCTAGCTATGATTTAACTGACTTCACATTTGAGATAAACATGAGGTAGGACCCAGGCTTTCGTCCAGCAACGTGATAAAGTCTCTCTCTCATGTGACCAGCCTTTTGATCTTTTTGTGGTTGCTCCTTTAGCAGATTTTTGAGGACACTTAGCTTTTTCTCTGGTAACTCTTTATTGAGTTTAACGGCAGGGGGTTACCATCAGTGTCAAACTGAGAAGGACAAAACCTCATAAAATGTTTCTCTTTCTGACATCGAGGGCAAACAGTAGATGTAGGCTTGGTCTGTGTTGCTGTTGCAGGCTTTCCACGGTTAAAGCAGACTTTGGCAGAGTCCACCTGCGCAGCTGCAAGAGTTTTTTTCAATAACTTCTGTTTGTGCCTCAAGGACCTTTTCCAGTTCTCTTCTCCCAGCTTTTCTCCCACCTGCGTGTGCCACCACGGCCACCTCCAGCCACGGGCACTGCACCTGCTGCCTCCACCACGGGGGCTGCACCCAGGGAGGCTCGGCAGGGTGACATTCCCAAGCTTTCTGTGTGCAGGGAGGTCACCTGGCTCCCATGAGGAGCGTGCCCAGCACCGGTGCCAGGGCTTTTGGGCACCCCTGGCAGGGCTTGTTCACCCTGCAAAGTTTTTCCTTCAAAAAAAATGAGTTTATCGGGGCATTTTGTGGGTCCTCACTCCAAATCCCCCTGTCTGTGTGCCCCATGCCAGGCACAGACAATGCAGCTGGAGCTTTAATGAGCTCACTTTGGGACACAGGCCCACGGATGGATGCTGGAACAGCTCTGCTTCTCCCCAGGAGGATAACTCAGCATGATTCCCATGGGATTTCCCCTTCTGGACCATGTCCTCACCTCCATCCAGGCCCCAAGGGAGTCCAGAGCCTCTGGTTGTCCACAGACTGGCGTGAGGCTGCCGTGCCCCTGCCAGCCAGGAATATTTGCAGCAGCTGAGGGGGTGTACTGTGTGGAACAGCTGCACTGTGCCCCGGGGTGTGACCTTGGGAAGGTGGTCCCACCCCTGTGTCCCACCCGTGACAGACCCCAAAGCCTGCCCCGTGCAGTGGGAGCCTCCCCACCAGGCAGGACCCTGCTGGGGCCCACACCAACCCTTTGCAAAGCCCGTTTTCCCCTCTCCCCCAGGATGACAGCCGGTACCACGAGGATATTTTTGGAGTCACCCTGCGCACGTACGAGGTGACAAACCGCCTTAGATCCGAGTCCATCGCGTTCATCGAGGAGAGCAAAAAAGACACGGATGAGTGAGTTGGCACGTTTGTTTTAACCCCTGCAGTCACCTCCTGGGCTGGGGGTGGGGAAGGAAGCTTTGACTTTTGTGCACACCTTAGAGCAGAGGCTGAGGGAGGCACTGGGTTTTTGCTCTGGAAGCCTGGCAGTGCCTCTGGAATAGCTGCCACCTCTCTAGGAGAAATCCCCCCAGCTTCCCAATTTATTGCACTGACGTGCTCAGACCTGACAATCCCATCCAAAGGAAAATGGTCCTGCCTGCTGCCTGCTTCCAGGCTGGGAAAACCCACAGGAAGGGGTGACTCTCCCCAGCTGCAGGGGAGCCTGGCTGGCTCCAAGTGTTCAGCTCTCCATGCCCCTCCATATCTCTCCATATCCAGAGATTTTTCTCCCTGCTGTTGCAAAACCAACCAGAAGTCAAGAAAAAAATCATCTTGACATTTGCCGTGTTTGTTTCTGCTCTACCAAGTCCTGCCATTTGCTCAGCTTGGTCGTGGTGGGATTTTCCCTGGCTGAGCAGAAGGATTATTTAGGATAAAGGCTGGGCAGCTGCATGGATATCTTGCTCCTTGTGCTGGCCCTTGGTAGCTTGGGGTGAAACCCCTTCCCTGTGTAGCGCCTGCAGTGGGTTTCCCCACATCCCTGAGGTTTGGTAGGAACTTTTCTCCAAGGGATCACAAGCTCTGGGGTCTGCACTCTATCAGAGTGCCTCAGCTTCCCCCCTTCCTGCCCACGTCCCCCAGCTGTGCAGCCCCCTGCCCACAGCACAGAAGCGCAGGCGGGGATGATCCCGGTGCTCCCCACTGCTCCCGCTAAGGCCGGCCTTTCTCCCCTTTCCCTTGCAGGGTTTTCTGCTCCTAACTGGACCCTTCGCCCCCAGGGGATGCCAAACCAGTCCCAGCACCTGCTGCCCCCTCCAGCTGGAGGGCACTGGGTTTTGTATGTCACGGACACGGTGGCTCCTTTTCCACGGGGAACTGCCCATGGAAAGCGCTCTGTCTCTCGTCCTGTTGTTGTGTCCTGATGATGATAATGATGACTTTTATTTCCTTTTCTTCCTCCTCTTGCTCTTGTCCTGTGGCCATTTCTTTTCACCTCCTTCCTTTTCCCTGGATTTCCCCACTGGAGTTCGATGGCTTTATAACCTGCAGTGGCTCTTTTCAGAATTCCACATTTCCCCTCCTTCCCATGAGGGCATTTTGCAGCTGCATGAAATCACCACCTTCGTGATCATTTTGGGGTGTTTCTGGGGGTGAGCAGAGGTGGCAGGGGTGGGGCAATGGCAAGGTCTTGCTGCTTGTCCAGAGCTGGGGGTGGTTCCTGCCAGGCTCCCTCTTTCCCCAGCTCGGGGCTTGGCTGAATCCTTGTGTTTTCATGGCTTTTCTTTGGATTTGGACAAACCTGGGCATGTGCCCGAGGCTGGGGGCAGATGATGTGCAGTTCCCCCGTGCCCATGGATTTTATTCATCCCAGGCAGCCTGGGTACAGCTGTGTGGTTTTTGATCTGATTTACGTGTCACGATTCCCCCTGAACGGGCCCTGCGCTTTGTCTCTCTGTTCCTGCTCTCTTTTCCTGCTCCCTGTGAGCCTCTCCTTTTGCTCAATCCCAACTTGTGGTGGCATGGAAGTTCTCCCATGAGCTCTGAACACACAGGCTGACGTGCAGGCCAAGGAAAACTCCTGGCAGTGACATCTCCAGAGGGTTTTACGGGGAATATCTGATCTGCAGCTGCACGCTGAGGGCCTGGCTGCACCCAGAGCTTGGATGCTCTGATCCCTCTCCCAGGTGAGCCTGGAAAGCCACGAGGATGGGACACAAGCAGCTCCCAGCTGCCAGAGGCACCAAAGGCAGACTTGGAGGGGGATGGAGGCTCCAGGACTTTGGTGAGGATGTGCCAACAGAGGAATTGTGAAATCCCAGAGCCATCAGCTCCTAGCACATCTCATGAGCACTTCTGGGACAGCAGACCCCAGCCCTTCCCACATTTTAGGAGGCAGAAACTGCCACCGTGGAGCCACCTGCCTGCCAAGAGAGACACGTGTGGCATTTTGGGGGTGAGCCAGGCCCCTCTGTGCCCCCTGCCAGTGGCATGAGCTGTCTCAGCCAGGACACCTCATGTGGGAAGGGAGGTGAGATCAGCTGCAAAGGTGCCGGGCTCTGACACGCTCACACCTCAGCCCTGCTGCAAGAACCTGGCCCCAAAAGCAATTTGTTAACACAGCCACAGAAAGGTTGGAGAAAACAGAAAGCCTCTAACACAGAAAAGCTGTCCGCAAAGGGAAAGCAAACGTGACCTTGTGTGTCCTTCCTCCTGCTGCACCCTGAAGAATCACAGAATACTCTGAATTGGAAGGGATCCACAGGGATCAAGCCCAGCTCCTGAGTGAATGGCCCATCCAGGGATTGAACCTCTGTGTTTTCAGCACCAGGCTCTGCCCAGCTGAGCCAATCCCAGGTTTGTCCTCCCTCACTGCCATCACAGGGACAGCAGGACATGGCTGCAGCTTCTGCTGGAGGCAGGGATACAGCACTGGCATCTGGAGGTGGCAGCTGCTGATCCTCCCCTCCTGCCCTGCTCTGCCCAGCTGTGGATCCTGGATGGAGCTGAGCACCAAAACTGGTGACAGGGATCGTCCAGGGGCTTTCACAGGGCTGAGCTCACCTGCCCTGAGCTGAAGGCAGCACAGAAAGAGCTGCAGGAGGTTTGCTGCTCTCCCAGCCCGTGGAACAAGCCCCACTGGCTCCTCTGTCTCAGGCTGTGCTGTTACTCCCACCCTCAGCCAGGATCCCCTGCCTCTCCTGCCGCGTCTTCATGGGCTGTGACACCTTCTGCAGCTTCGACTCCCCGAATCCCTGAAGCGTCTCCAGCCCAAAACCCAGGAGCAGAAGGGCTCCAGGCACCGGGAGAACTTGAGATGCAGGTCTGCCGGCGCCAGCTGAGCATCCAACACGGGCTCGAACGAATAAATGCTGCCACAGTGTGGCCAGAGCCGGGCCGGGCCGGCGCGCAGGGCCGGGGGCGCGGCGCTGCCTCGGGACTCGGTGACCCGGGGGGGAAAGCTGCAGAGCGCGGAGGAAAGGGCAGCCCAGCCCCGTGGGTTGTGCCCCAGTCCCAGGGCAGGCAGCGGGGTGGGGGAGCAGGGTCCCTTTCCTTGGGATGTGTGAGTTTGGGAGAGCTCCTGTCTGGGAGGAAACTCCCTGGCTGCAGAGCTGGGAACACGCAGCAAGCTTGGCCTGTGGCTGCAGAAACAAAGCTAAACCAGAAAGAAAATCAGATTCACCCTCTTCTGGGAAATTCTGGCTCCAGCTTTGTGCTCTGGTCCTCCTTTAGAAGAAGGGGTGATGCAACCTGAGGAGGAGGAGGTAGTGCCCAAAGAAACATCTCTGTCTTCTTCCCAGCTCATGCCGTGGTGCTGGCAAGTTTTTCCTTCCTGTCCTGCCTGCTGCCTGCTCTGCTGTACCATCTCCCATCTGGAGCCCGTGCCTGAGCTGGATTATCCTGCTTTCTGTGCATCCCAAGGCTCACCACCTCCGTCCCGCTCCAGCTGAGCTGCAGCAGGGAAGCACAGCCCTGCCTGCCTGTGGGGCTCAGGCACACAGAGCTCAGCAAACACGGCGTGCCTGAGCCCTGCCAGGCCCTGGGCAAGGGAAATGCTGGCTTCAGGCTCCTTGCCTGGACCTGGAGCAGAAATCCCCTCCCTGCCGTGAAGGTCCATGAAGTTAAAGACCCCCAGGGCTCCGAGCTGCCTCTGCTCCCACAGCCTGGGTGGGACTGCTGGCTCCTCACAAGCTGCACCACTGCGAATTTTGATTCACTGTTTGCTGTTGAGTCAGTCTCAGATGTCTGAACTGCTGCCCTTCGTCCCCTCCACCTGCAGGGGCTTCACACTCCCCTCGAGCTCCATTTTCTCCCATAGCAAAAGGGGAAAGAAACTTGTGGATGTGCTTTATTATTCCCAAAACCCAGCTCTTCCAGCCCGGCCTCGGCGCGTCTTTCTGTGGCATTTCTGACATGCAGTGCACAAAATCTCTGCTAGAGTGAGGTGGGGCCTGCCCCAGCCCTGTGCCCTGAGCTGCCCCAGGGGTCACACACAGAGGGGTTGTGCCTCTGGGGCACTGGGGTCACAAATCTGTCCCCTCTGGGTGCCTGCTGCCCACCCCCTCCTGTGCTGCCCCTGAGGGAAAGGTCCCAACCCGAGGGCTGTGTGTGACCTTACCACAGCCAGCCTGGCCAGCTGTCCCAGTCGCTCTCCTGAGGATCTCCAGCACCCCAGCTTTGAGCAGTTCTGCTCCTTTTCACTCTCCAGGTGTTAAAGAGACTCTTCTCTGAACGGGAGGTTTGATTTTTGAGACACTACAAAATGGGGGTTTTTGCAAAGATCTGACTTCCTACGAGTTTCAAGCATCCACAGAGAGTCATTGTATGGATTTGAAATCCCAGGGGGAAAGGTTCTGTGTTTTCCCAACCTGCTGTGTCCACCAGCAGGGAAAAACCATTCAGTGCACAGGCATCCAGTGCTGCGTTGTTGGTGATTTCCAAGGTTTCATCTCCTGGAAAGGACTGCCTGGGAGTCTGTTCTTCTGTTTGTGAGAGACAATGGCAAAACAATGAGACAACGGCAAAACAAGGAGACATCTGCCACCAGCAGTGGCCTCACAGAGCTGTCACCTCCACATCATGGCCTGAGCTCGTTGCTGGAGAGGAACTGAGCCAGTCACACCCAAACTGGCCGGAGAACGGGATCTGATCCCTGTCCCCTCTGTGCCTGCGTGTCCCCAGGGGGGAGCAGGGACTCTGCTCACGCCCTGAGCACGGGGATCTGCCATGCCTGTGCATGGCCATCCTCCTGCAGGTGTGTGCTGGGCCAGGAGCCACGGCCCTGCAGGAGAGCACGTGGGGACAGAGGGGACAATGACCCGTGCCCAGCCCGTGGCTGCTCCTTTCCCATCAGGGTGTGATTCCTCTCACTCTATCCCGGCTGCTTCCCTCTGGAGATGCCTCCCTTGCCAGCCCTGCCCACCTGGAAGTGCAGGTGCTGGGATGGCCACGGGCTCACAGTGCCTTGTGCTGGGAAGGGAGCACGGCACCGCTCCTGCCCGCTGCCCCCTTTGCCAGGGTGGGGAAATTCCCCCCGGGATAACCGGGAGCAGGCTCAGCCCCACCCCCCGAGGGGGGGTTCGCAGGGGGGGCAGTGGGGAGAGGTCACGGCATGGGTGGGAGCTGGGGCTGTGAACTCTCCCACGTCCTGGGGACCCCGCCCTGATTAAACTGCGGGGGAGAGGTTGTGCTTGAAGCCTCATGGACTTGCACCAAGCCCAAGCCAAAGCTGCTGCCTCCTGACTTCTGGCCACTGAAGCCGCTCCATTGCCCTCTGAGGGTTCCCCCCATTTCTTTCGGAAGGATAATTTTATGCTCAAAACTAAATTCTGTTCCTGCTTTCACCGGGGACTAGTTCTCAGCTTCAGAATTGCTCCGATAACTCTGCAATTGCTTTGATAGTTCCAGAGGGGAGCACAGTCCCTTCACAGAACAGATGGAGACGCATTTTCAGGACCATTCAACTTTGCTGTAACTCCGTGTTTGTTATGACAATCCCTCCTGCTGTAACAGGGAGAGCAAAATTTGGCCAGTGCTCTTGCAAACCTGTAATCCTGAACTTGGGTAAAATGAGCCTGGAATCCAAGTCCTCCCAGATCCAAAATGCCTCCTACACCTGCTGGCTTCAGTGGCACCGGGGATTTTGGCAGCTTGCACAGCAGCAGCAGCAGCAAATTCAGAATATTTTTGCGTGTGTCAATCCGCACTTGCACGTGCCTGCAATGCATGGCTCCAGCAACCCCCGGGAAATCTCCCCTTTCCCAGGAAGATCCCAGCTCCAGCTTCTTCCATGTGGCCGTGTGTGTTCAGCAGGGAGTCAGGGGAGAGGGAGAAAGTTGCTGCTTCAAAGCACTTGGTTCCAGAGGTGAAACAGGATTTAGGAGAGGTCAAAATCAGCTTGGTTTAGCCCAGGGAAACTCGTGGGGTATCCAAGCATTGCCAGGCAGATCCACCTTTTTTTTGCGGTCGGGAAAATGAAGCAGACTGGCAATGCCTGGCCTCCACCCCTAGAGATGTTTGGCTGGGATGGAAATGAGAGCCCTGGAATCACAGGAATGAAACCCTGACAGGTTGTGAGCCCAGAGCTGAGCAGTGGCAGTGCCTCGCTGCCAGGGCTGCTGCTCTCCTGCCTGGCCAGATTTTGGGGAGGGAGGAGGGAGGGAGGGCCTCAAAGTGAGCAAATCAAACCTGTGAGCCTGGCCCCCAGAACTCCTGGTTTGTCAGGAGCCCACAGGCTCAAGTTTTGAAGCCATTCCTCATTCCTGTGGTGAGGAATTGGGCAAGACTCTTGCACCCAAAGCTTTCGGAGCTGTTGTGGAGCTGTGGAAAAGCAGGAATGCAGCACTGGGATGCAGGGCAGCTCCTGCCCATCCATTTGCAGGGCTGGTGCAGAAATCTGTGAGTGAAAAACACCAGGCAAAGCAATTTCCTTCCAGGGGCATCCTTAATACCTGGAAAATTGAAAGACTAAATACTGGAAAAGTTGATCTAAGAGAGGAATTAATTCAGGGCTTCCTTTTGTTGCTTTGTTTTCATGTGTTGGTTTTGGGGTGGGGAAAGCAAACAGAGAGCAAACAGCCAGTGTATCAAATTCAGATTAAATCAAACTTATTGTTCCTACAATAACTGCTAGCGGAGGTTTTTAAAGTTTATCAAGGGCAACAAAACAGCCTTAATTAACTGAGACATTAATGCTCCTTGCTTCTGAGCCTGCTTTTTTGTTCTCCCCTCCGTGTGATCGTAGCATGGAATCCTGTCTTAACAAAAGCCACTTCCCAGCAGCCCAGAGGAACAGGAGATGGGGTTGGAGAATCTCCCTGCGAGTGAGATTCAGCACAAAATCCCTGCTTTGCTAAAATCCTACAATATAGGCAAATCCCCACAATTCCCAAGGTTGAACTCCCATGCTCTGCTGCCTCGAATTGCCTTTCAAACCCCTGGGCTCTGTGTGCTTTGTGAGCAGTCTGCAGCTTTTCCAGAGTGCACACGCAATTCCCCAGGCAGAGGACGAGCGGAGCGGGATGACTTTCAGCTGGGACTCATCGCTTTTCAGATTGCACAGAGTTAAAAACACCACTCCTGCCAGCTGCCCAGGGAGTTTGATATTCAGTGCCAATTAATTTCTGTAACAGGAGCAGGGATTTATCCCCTCGGCTCCCCCAGGCACCTTTAGTCTCAGACTCAAAGGTGGGGTTGGAGTCTTTGATTTTTCCGGTGGCCTTTTCCTGCCGAGCAGCGGTGCCACGATGAGGACGGGGACTGGGCTGGGAAAGGTGGCAGCTTCGGGGCAGGGAACTCCCAAACCCTCCACAGTAAAAGCTTCAGATGTGGGTAAATCCTGCCGGGCTGGGTGGGGCTCCCAGCCCTGCTCCTCGCTCCCCTCACGTCGCTGTGCCTTCATGCGCTCGAGGAAACGATGCCAAGATTTGAGCCTGGCACTCTCATTTTGGTGTGTGTGGAGCGGGGGGAGCTCCTTTTGTAGCTGTTTTCTGTGTGATCCCGGGGTAGGTTTGTGCTGAGGGTGCAGGGGTGGGGTGAGCCCGAGCTGTGTGTGATCCTACCAGTGCTTTAAGCAGCCAGAAACGTGGTTCTTCCCCTACCTCTGAGCTCTCAATGCTGCTAAAATCTCTGCCATTCGTCCCCCGTGCTCCAGCCCCTCTCTCAGACTGCCTCTGGCTCTGTTTGCAAGATATCCACGTTGTTCTGAAGCATGCACCTCTCTCTGTATAGTCCCAATCTTCTGATTTTATGGAATACTTATGCCTGTTTGCATTACGGTCAAAATAAAAAAAGTGAACTAAAACCTGACAGTTCTTCTCTCCTCTCCGGGTTTTTAACACCAGAAGGCCGCTCGAGGTCTCTGCTGATGCCTTGGCCTTGCTCTGCTCTGCCACCTGTAATGCCAGGGTGCCATAAATAGCAGTGACAATCAGCAGTACCTGCTTACCTGCCAGACACAGACGCTGCCTTGTGAGGTGGCCTGAGTCACAGCATTCCATGGATCCCGTCATTTATCCCGTGCCCTCGGGGGAAATGTCACAGCCCGCCGAGCAGGGCTGGCTGTGTGCGGTCCAGGGTGAGTTTTGGAGCCTTGGGAATGCAGCAAAAGCAGCCCAGGCAGGAGCTGAGAGGTCTGGGAATGGCAGAAGGCAGCCAGGGGAATGAGGCAGAAATATGGGCATGGCTTCTCCATGGGAAAAAAAAAATTCCCATGTAAGGGGGATCCTTCCAGTACTTGAAGGGAGGTTATTAAAAAAGAGGTCGGGTGATTTTTTATGTGGGCACGGAGTGGCTTCCCACTGCCAGAGGGGAGGGTTAGGTGGGATAGAAGGAAGGAATTGCTCCCCGGGAGGGTGGGCAGGCCCTGGCCCAGGGTGCCCCCTTTGGATATTGATACACATTGATCCACTTTATTTTTAACTATTTACTATTAATATTCCTACCTAGTGATGAGGTAGGAATATTAATAATATTCCTACACATTGAGAAGCTTCCCTTTGGTACTTCCTTTAGATATTTTTACACTTGAAATGTTCCCTCTGTGCAACCCCTTTTAGGTATTGATACACACTTGATAAGGTCCCCTTTGGGCTCCTCCTTTCAGATATTGAAACCCATTGATGAGATCCCCTTCTGGCACCTCTTTTTGGATATTGAGACATGTTGATAGGTCCCCTTTGAGCACACTCTTTTTGATATTTATACCTATCAGTGAAATCCCCTATGCGCAGCCCTTTACATATCGATACACATTGATAGGTCTCCTCTGTGCACCCCATTTAGATATTGATACACATTGATAGGTCCCCTCTGGGCACCCCTTTAGATATTGATACACATTGATAGGTCTCCTCTGTGCACCCCTTTAGATATCGATACACATTGATAGGTCCCCTCTGGGCACCCCTTTAGATATTGATACACATTGATAGCTCTCCTCTGTGCAGCCCTCCTTTTGATATTTATACACATCAGTAAAATTCCCCTTTGGCCGCCCTTTAGATATTGATACACATTGATAGCTCTCCTCTGTGCACCCCATTTAGATATTGATACACATTGATAGCTCTCCTCTGTGCACCCCATTTAGATATTGATACACATTGATAGGTCCCCTCTGGGCACCCATTTAGATATTGATACACATTGATAGGTCCCCTCTGGGCACCCCTTTAGATATCGATACACATTGGTAGGTCTCCTCTGTGCAGCCCTTCAGATATTGATGAGATCCTCCTTTTGGCACCCCCTTTTCGATATTGATACATTTTGATAAGTCCCCTTTGGGCACCACCTACCAGGTATTGATACACATTAGGTATTGATTAGATAAGGTCCCCTTTGGGCACCCCCTTTTTGCTATTGATACACATTGATGAGGCCCCTTTTCAGCACCCCCTTTCTGATATTGATACACATTTGATAAGTCCTCTTTGGGTTCCTCCTTTTCTGTACTGATACACATTGATAGATACCCCTGTGCGCCCTGTTTCCAATATTGATCACATTGATGAGGCTCCTTTTCAGCACCCCCGTTCTGATATTGATACACATTGATGAGCTCCCTTTTTGTCACTCTGTTTCCAATATTGATACAGATTGATGAGCTCCCTTTTTGTCACTCTGTTTCCAATATTGATACACATTGATGAGCTCCCTTTTTGTCACTGTTTCCAATATTGATACACATCGATGAGCTCCCTTTTTGTCACTGTTTCCAATATTGATATACATCAATGAGGTCTGTTTTTGGCACTCCATTTCCAATATTGATCACATTGATGAGGATCCTTTTTGGCACTCCATTTCCAATATTGATACATGTGGATAGATCCCCCCTGTGCACCCCATTTTCGATACTGAACACATATGGCACTCCGTTTCCCATACTGCCCACACTGACGAGGCCCCTTTTGGTTCCCGGTTCCCGATCCGGACCGATCCCTGCCCGGTGCCGGTCCCAGCGGCGGTTCCCCCGCGCTCCGCCGTCACTTGTCCGACGCTCCCTTGCCCGCTCCGCGCTCGGCGCCGCGGCCGCACTTTGCGGACGCTCCCCGGGCCGCCCCTCCCCGGAAGCGCCGGCGGCCCCGGAGCGCAGGTAAACAGCCAAGATGGCGGCGGAGGCCGCGGGCCCGGCGGGGCCCGGCAGCGGCGGCGGCNCACCGCCGCGCGGCCCGGCCCGGACGGGAGGGAACGGGCACCCCCGGGCTTCAGCGGCGCCGGGGATGGTCGGACCGGCCCGGCCTGGGTGGGCGGCGGGTGCCTGGGGTGGTGAAGTGCCGCCGGCACCGCCCGATCCCTTCGTGCCTTCCCGGGGAGCTCCTCACGGGCTGGCCGAGCCGGCGGCGCTCCGGGCGCGGTCCTGGGGGCACGGGGCGCCTTGGGTGGGAAAGGAGCTCTCAGCCCGGCCTTTCACCCCGTGCCGTGGGCAGGGACACCTTGCGCTGTCCCGGGTCGCTCCACGTTTATCCAGCCTGGCCTGGAACACTTCCAGGGACGGGGCAGCCGCAGCTTCTCCGGGCAGGTGTCCTGCACGGCCCCAAGGGCTTTACAAGGCGGCCTCCCCTCCCAGATCCATGGGGAGGGACCAGGCTGCGCCTGCTGGGCCAGAGATCGGTTCTGTAGCCCTTTCCACACCGGGGCACGTGGATCCCCTGCATTCCCAGGGCTCTGGCAGTGGAACCCTGCGCTGGGGTTGTGGATTGGCCTCCCTGACTCCTCCAGGAGCTTCCAAAACATCTCAGGACCCATCTCAGGACCGGTGCTGGACAGCAGAGAGGTGTTTATTCATGAGGAATTTGGGAGAGCCGTTCTCACAGATACCCCAACCCTTGGGCTGGGGTTTTGCTGCTGTTTTGTTTGCCCCAGGGTGCTGTGCTCAGTGCCACTGTTCATACTTTGGCTGGGGATGAAGGGTGGGTGTGATGTTGGTGATGCTGTGCTGGTTTCAGCAGTCCTGGAGACACCTCC
The DNA here is from genome assembly GCA_013397195.1 of Hylia prasina. Lineage (NCBI taxonomy): Eukaryota > Metazoa > Chordata > Aves > Passeriformes > Sylviidae > Hylia > Hylia prasina. The sequence continues at coordinate 1,470,079 of VYXD01014084.1, read as the reverse complement.
CCTCATTGCCGAGGCTGTCCAGGGTAGCACCTGCTCATCTCTCACCTGCTTTTGGCTCTGCTGGCACAGGAGAAGCAGCAGAACTGCTTTAAGTGCCAGCTGGCTCCTGAAATTCAGCACAGCCCGAATGTGGGGATTGTTCCCTTTTCATGGAGGGGAAAAAAAAGGCTGCTGAACAATTACAGCTTCCCCACTCCAGCAAGGCATGGCTCTGGGATTGACTTTCACCAGTGCAGAGGCTGCAATTCCTGCAAGTTTCAGCCTGGTTGGGATCCAGCAGCTGCAATGGGATGTGGTGGGTGACTGGCACACGCTGCTCTCCTCCTCTCTCCTTAATGATGGAATTTCTGGCAGGAGGTTTCACCCTGACCTTGCCATGCTGGCTGGATTCCATTGTGAGCAACGGCACTTTCATCTTCCTAAAGTTGCCACTGTCCTCCCAACCCATGAAGTTCTCCTTTCTCATCCCAAAATAAAGGGCTGTGATGGTTATTGGGAGGTGGCTGCATTTCAGCAGTAGCTGCAGGGCCAGGGATTCATCAGGAGGGAGGATGTTATGTCATGCGAGGTAATTTGACTTTATTTTGTGAAGGAGAATTGCAGGGGAGTTTTATTATTAACCAGCAGTGAAATATCTTCTAGGTGTGGTTTGGACACTGGTAATGATTATTGTACAGGAGGAGTGATTTCAGTATTTGGCAAATTAAATGTATAAATACTTATATATAACCTGAAAAGAACCTAAGACAACCCGTGGGGCTGAAGGAAAATGTTTTGTATAAACCAGTAATAATGAACAGCACTTTAAAATCTGGAATCAGTCCCCCAGCAAATGAAAAGAAACCCCTTTCTCTCAGCTTTCTTTCCAAAATAGTTCCATCTGTGCTGATTCTTGTTCAGGTTTCTCACACAAGTGATCCTGGTGTCTTCACGGCAGCAGGAATTGCAGTGCTGGCACGTATTTTATGGCACAAAGCTGTGTTGTGGCACCACACACCCACTTTATTCAAAAAGGTGCTGCTAACAGCCCCCAAAACATGCCCTGAAGTTGGATTTTCAGCTGAACCTCGAAATTCTGAGTAAGCTGTGAAATGTGTGGACTCTGAGTCTCAGTGAAGGAGGGTTTTTTTTACAAGAAAAGCTGGGAGGTTTTTTTTTTTCTTTGAAACAACTATTTCTTGTCTGAAAACCAAACTGCAGAAGCGTTTAGCTGTCACAATTTGACTTGAGGATTGTGTTTTCCTCCCGTAGATGTTGCCACCAGCAAGGGCAGTGGAGGGAGCTGTGTTTTGTGCAGCCTTTTAATGAGCTCCCCGAGGTGGTAGGAAGAGCACAGGACAAAGAATTCCCCTTCTGTTCAGTGCCAGGTTGGCTTCCACGTGACACTTCTTTGTGGTAAACTCTTTTAATTATAATACTGCAGCATTTAGGATGTTTAGATATTGAAATCCTGGAGTGGGAGCCTCTGAAGGTTTCAGGAGAGCTTGCTTTTAAATGATCATTAATGTACAGCTGCAATCAGGGAGTTGTGCTTTGATGTCTGAGGTAATTTAATACAGTTTCAAGCTGGGCAGAGCCTGGGCGCTGTCTCAGCTCCTCAGGTCCTTCTGGAGGTTCTCAGGGCTGTGAAATATTAATGCTGCTGTTGATTTGTGTCTGTCTGTGCAGGTGGCCATCCCTGCTGAAGTACTACAGCCACAGTGACAGCGTCAGCTGGCTGGAGGAGTACAAGGCGCGGCACAACGCGGGGCTGGAAGCGCAGAGGATTGTGGCTTCCTTCTCCAAAAGGTTCTTCTCAGAACATGTAAGTGCTCCTCTCTGTGTGTGTGTGTGTGTGTGTGTGTGTGTGCAGCAGCCTGGCCACTCGTCTGATGGGATCGTGAATAAAAGCATTCATGGAATCATTGAGGTTGGAAAAGACCTCCAAGATCAAGTCCAGCCCCTGAACTGTCCCTAAGCACCACATCTGCACATTTTCTGAGCCCTTCAAAGGACAGTGATTGCACCACTTCCCTAAGCAGCTGGTTCCAGTGCTTGACAACCCTTTCAATAAATCAATTTTTCCTAATATCCAACCTAAACCTCCCCTGGAGCAGCTTGAGGCTGTTTCCTCAACACTGCCTGAGCATTCACATCACCAGGGTGTATTCTTCTTTAAAAATTCTTAAACCATTCAAAAGCTGTTGATTTCTTTGGGGGGTTTTGCCTTTTTAGAAATGTGTTTATTTAGTCTTTTATTATTATTTATATTAGGAAAAGGTCCTTCTTCCCCCAGAGGGTGCTGGCACTGCCCAGGCTCCTCAGGGAATGGGCACGGCCCCGAGGCTGCCAGAGCTCCAGGAGCCTTTGGACACTGCTCCCAAGGATGTTGTGGGATTTTGGGATGTCTGTGCAGGGCCAGGAGTTGGACTGGATGATCCTTGTGGTAGCTCAGGCTATTCCATGATTCCACAATAATTCAAAGATTCACCTTCCTTGATTGTGATCAATATTTTTTATTGATTTCTCTTGCCCCTCTCTCCACATCACCTCAACTGTGCAGTCAGAGATTTTGTATTTCCTGAAACACAGCCAAAAGGGGAGAGAGTTCCAAATCCAGAGGTGTGTGGAGTGCAGCACGCTCTGGGATTGCTTTCAGCCCTCTGGGATTGCTTTCAGCCCTAGAAGCTCTTTGCTTTTTGCTGGGAGTCCTGCCCTGGCTCTGGGAATTCTGAAGGCCACAGAGTTTGTTGACACACAGCCCAGCTGCTGTTTCTGGCTGCAGACCTTGTGCAAGGACGAGTTCTGAGTGCTGTCACAAGCCCTTTGAATTCAGGAGCAAGGCACAACAGGGCCACTCAGTTGCAAAGTGTGTTTTTGAAGTTCTCCAGCCAGCCATGACCCTGAGGTGCTTCTGTGTTCAGTGGGGAAAAGGTGAAAATGTGATGTCTCACACTGACGTGCACGTGAAACAGGAGTTACTCGGCTGTTTGCTTTGTAGGTGGTTGTGTATTTTGGCAAGCTGTACAGCTGGGTCAGCCTGGAATTCTGTGAAAAAAGCATAAAAGCTGCCTGTAACTTTGGCTGCATTCAAAATTCCACACAAGAGCCACAAAGCAGCCCCCCTTTTATGGCTGCTGTGCAAAAGGCAGGCAGCAGGGGCAGGTGGGTGTTTGGTGTCCCCTGGCTGCTCTGTTCTGCAGCAGACAGGCATCTGTCCATGGAGAATTGTCAGAGCATTAACTGGGAGAAGCTGCTCCTGGATTCCTCCTGCTTTAATCACGTATGCAAACACCATGGAGAGACTATTAAGCAGCACCCAGAGGCCTCATGATGAGAACCATCTCCTGTGGGGCCAGAAACTGCAGCTTGATTCCCTGCTCAGAACTGAGGAAAAGGCTTTCAACCCATAGATGAGCCCATATCCTATGGTGAAAAGCTTGACAGCCAGCTTTACTTCTTTACAGTTCAGCCAAAGTTTTAAAAGTAATTCTGAATTCTGGAAGAAAATAGCTGTTCTGAATTTAGATGCAGAAGTGGTTGCTGCAAAAATAAAGGCTCCTGCCTCTTCATTCCTTCAGCCAGGATGAATCTCCTGCACAGGGGGGTGTATGGAGAGGTTCAGTCAGCCACAAGCAGAAGTTGATTCCACCTTAAAATCACTTTCAGCTTGTGCCCACCCTGCATGAACGTGATTCTGCTGGTCCTGAACTCAGCATCACAGCCCTAAATGCTGTAGAATTTGGCTGAAATTGCTGTGGGAGGTTCCTGGGGTTCTGGGTGGAATAATAAATCCGTGAGTACGGAACAATAAATCCAAATAAATAATAACTCCATGAGTACAGACTGAGTATTTGGGGAGCAGGACATTTTTAAGATCTTTCATAAATTTTAAAAACAGGACAGATTTGGTTTTGAGACTTTTTCTGAAGTTTTGGGAGGATCTGTTGTGCTGTCCATGACTCCTTGTCTGCTTTGGCAGGTCCCGTGTGATGGGTTCAGTGACATTGAGACTCTGGGGTGCCCCAGCCATTTCTTTGAAGATGAGCTGATGTGTATCCTCAACATGGAAGGAAGGTAAGAGAGGGCTGAGAAATGGCAGGGATTTCCCTCTTTCACCAGTCCAAGGGGAAAAATACCCTGGTTAATGCCTGACCTCACTTTCTGCCCTTGGTCACTCATTAAACACCCCCAGACTTGCTAAGGCATGACTTCAGAACAAATGGAGTATATCCAGAGGAAACCATGGAAACCTTGTCCCACAAGAAGAAGATCCTCTGGCTTTGTGTTGCTTTTTGTTCTTTATTTCCTTGACAGCTCATGCCATCTCTTGGGACGTACCCTGTGCACCCTCATCTCTGCCTAAGCAGTTCCCATCCTCTTGTTCCTTTTTGATTGAAGCCTGGATCAGTTTGCTGAACTGATCTGTAGGATCAGGCCAGAGCACCAGAGGGAAGCAGGAGTGCTTCAGGATTGCCACCATGAATCCCTGCACTGTGAAATTCCAGCTTTTGATTTCCTTTTCTGAGCTGGAGTAGGTTGGTCCAATTTTTGTCCCCAGAAAAAGCAATTGAGTTGAGCCACAGCAAAATCTGCAGTTCTGTAAATTATTCAGACAGGTGGTAAATAAAACTCCTGGTTTTTATCTGCCTGGGTAACCTCATCCCCTTGATTAACACTGGGCAAGATGAGTGAGTTTATTTGAAGGTTTTATTTGTTTTATTTGAAGGCTTTTCTGCTGGTACCACCTACCCAGGCTGGGTTTGGTGTGATACAAAGCTGTGATAAATGTCCTTAATGAGGCCTAATAGCCTTGATTAGAGGGACTGTTAATAGAGCTTGAAAAAACCCAACTGGAATGGCAATCATCTCATTTTTGCCTTTTCCCATCCATTTTATTGCCTTCTCTATATGAGCTGGGCCTGAGCATCTCTCATTTGACAACTGGTTAAAAAGCTTTTGAGGCTTTGCAGTGGCCAAATGCCTGCCCATAAAGCAGAATTGATGCTAATTACACCCTGATTAAGCTCTAGCCATTGCCATTCAGGAGCATTAGGCTAAATCATTTCCCTGGAAGATATCCCAATAAAGCAGTTGTCCCTACTGAGGATCCCAGTTTATTGGAAGAAGATAAAATATTATGAGGGTTGATTGCCCTGCTGTCCAGGAGAGGCTTTAGAAAGTGGTGGGGCTTTACTGTAAAAAGTTTTGGGATTGTGTCGTCTGCAGAGCAACTGTTGATCTCCTCCTGCCTTTTCAGAGCTACAGAGTTGGTTTTCCTCTGGGGAATTTTGTTTTTCTTCTGAGTGCTATTGGACTCACATTCATGTCCCTCATCAATCTATTTTTAATGCTGAGAGGATGCTTTAGGAGTGGCTCTGGAGAGATGCAGTCAGACAGAGGGTAATGTTTTATGAATAAAGTATAGGATTTTAATTAGATATTCCTGAGCTCCTTTAATTAGGATCTGTGTTGTTTCCCATGATAGTGTATGTTCTCAAAGTGATATATCAGTGATGGGATGAAACTTGCAGATGATAGGAGCAATGTTTTGCAAGTTGTGTGGCTTTTTATGATAAATTCCTCTCAACATTCCCCTTTTGGGTTGCCTTTCAGTGGCAGTGCTTGTTGAGAAAAACAATTAACTGTAAACATGTACTCACTGGAAAACTTAAACCAGCTGTTCACCCTTCAAGTACCTGTTCAGGGAAATGCTTCTTTTTGTGTTTAACTGTGCAGGAAAGGTCTCACCTGGAAGTACTATGCAAAGAAAATTCTGTATTTCCTACGGCAGCAGAATATATTGAAGAACCTGAAGGAGTATCTGCAGCGCCCCACGGAGCGGCAGTCCTTTCTGGAGGGTGAGTCCTTGGCACAAAGCCCAGCTAGAACACCTAATGACAGCTCTCCACCATGCTTTGACTTGCAAGGAGCCTGCCTTGCTTGGATTCCAGCAAGCCCTTGGCTAATGACTCCGAATTCAGGTTGGATTTGGGGTGTGCCTGGACTCTTTCCCGTCCCGCAGCAGCGCTGCGTCAAAATGTCGGGATGATGTCAGGTGCTGTCAGTGCTCTGTGCTTGAAGAATCACCCCTGGACAGCTGGGCTGAGGGCAGGAGATGTAAAACACTGCAAGCTTGAGCAGGGTGCTGAGAAAATGAGCTGTAGCTCGACATCCCAGTTACTGACACTGCTGCTGCGGCCCCTGGGCTGCATTCAGCTGAGCTGGTTCCCAGTCAGCTCCCTGCTTTCCCCTTTCCCAGGAGCTCCTCAGATGGGGGCAGGGAGCAAGCAGAGGGAATTGTGGTGGTCTGAGCACTGGGAGTGTCTCAGGAACGGAGTGCTGGACTTTGGTGGGAGACAAATCCAAGTTCAGTCACATGGTGGGAGGGCGCTTGCATCTGCTAAGAAAGAAAAAGCTCTTCCTTCTGCTTCTTCCGCTCTTCATGTCCTCAGTCTGGTGGATTATTCTCCTTCTGTCTTCTGAATGGCTCAGAAGCTGCCAGGGCCTGTAGAACAGTCCCTTCCTCTTGGTACACACTCCAAAATGTCCCTGAGAGAGGACAAAAGAGGCTGTAACACCAAAACTGGTTCTTGGTAATTCAATAGACTTTGAAGAAGGGACTGTTAGGGCAAGAAGGGAAAGCAAAAAGTGGCCTTTCCTAGAAAAAAACTAATTATTTATGAGACAAATATGTGTGATTTGTCTGCCATGAAGATGCCTTTGGAGCACCAGCAGGAAGTTTTTTGGGAGTTTTCACCTGGTGAGCTCAGGGAACACTTTGGGAGGACAAAAAGGAGACGTGGGGTCCTGCTGAGTTCCTTGCTTTACAGCCTGTCATGGACATGCTGACAAAGCCATGTAGGAGGCTGGAAGAAGTGTGGTCCATGCAAAATCCTTACAGCTGAATCCAAAGATTGAACAAGAGGAGGCTTTGGAAAGAGCAGTGGTGCCAAGGAGAAGGTTCTGTGGAAAGGAAGTGTTTTCCTGCAGAGGCTTGGGCAGGAGCAACATGAAAGTTTCTTCTGTTCTGTGTTGTGTTAGGAAGGTGGAGAGCAGGTGTGGAAGAGAAAGATGAATGTAGCAGACAAGGAAATGATGAACAGGGATGATATGGAGGATGTGACAGGGAGAGAGCAGAGCTGAGGCTGTTTGAGTGAAGCTGGGATTGTTTCAAGCTCTGAATAAAAATCTGTGTATGTTGGGGAGGTTCCAGGGGCTGCAGTGTGAGCACAGAGCTGGTCAAGCCTGATCCAGCAGCATTCCTGCTCAAGGCACAGACACCTTCCAGCGTGGTGGAGAGGGGAATACTGAGTTCAGCTGGTAATTTCTCATGTCAGCTCATTCTCTGCATTTGGTGTGACAAATCCAGCAGATGACTGCAGGTTTCATACACAGAGCTCCGCTGTTCTGCTGCAGCCAGTCTCGCTGCATGCCTGGAATGTAGAGCAGGCAAAACCAAGCAAAGAAAAAACTGAAGTCCTGTTTCTTATGTAGTTTGTTTTTTCCAGGTGCTGTTTTGATTGATCAGTACTGTAACCCCCTGTCAGACATCTGCCTGAAGAGTGTCCAGGCTCAGGTGGACGATATCACGGACAAAGTGCGCAAAGTGCTGCGGACCAAGAACCCCAGGCACCCCAGCTTGGCTTCCAAGGCAGGTACTGTACAGAAATGTGCTTTCTGCAGAGCCTTCCTGCACCTCTGCACAGCTGAAACAGCTGTGGAGCTGTGGCAGCTTAAAGAGATGTTGTTTTTATCCCCTGGCAAACAAAATTCTGACATTTACTTAAGCCATCATTCAAGAAACAGCTGTTCAGCAGCCCAGGGTTCAGTCCCTCTGATGCTAAAAAGAATTGGGAGGGGAATTCTATTTTTTTCCCATTTGTCCCTGAAATTTTATTAGTCCTGTTATCTATAGCTGAGCTGTGGGACTGGGAAACAACCTCTTTCCTGCCAATCTCAGAAAATCATCAGTAGAAAGGTGCATGTTTATCATCTCCAAAGGTCAGGCAGCATCTTGCTTCTTGGTTTTGTAAACACTGAGTAATTTCTGGCTTTTAAGGAGAGACTGAGCCTGCCCATGTGAAGATTTCATTGCATAAAGGTTGAGTGCTCTTTTTCCTCAGTCTTTGTTTCACTGCATGTATTTCCAGGAGAGGTTCTTATTCCAGAAGTGGAACTTCAGAGGCAGGTGCTTGATGCCATGAACTGTGTCCTCTATGAGCAGCTGAAATACAAAGGGAATGAGCTGGATTACTACAACTCTCTGAATTCCTACATTCACCAGGTATGTGTGTGTTTGACAAAAACTGGGAGGCTGCAAGGCTTGAGACACTTTATTTGTCTGAATGTAGCCAGACAAATAATTCTCTGTGAAGAGCAACTCTTAAATAAATATGTCATCCTTCAGTGCATACTCTGTCAAGTTGTATTTTCAGTTGTGAAATTGCAACCCTTGAAATTTGTTTTTCTTAAATCCCACCTGTGTTTTTGTCACATTTTTCTCCCTCAGGTTTTGATCCGAAGGACAGGAATTCCCATCAGTTTGTCTGTGCTTTATTTAACAATTGCCAGGCAGCTGGGAGTCAAACTGGAGCCTGTCAACTTTCCCAGCCATTTCCTACTGCGATGGTGTCAGGGGAAGGAAGGGTGAGTGACCTGCTGAACTCTGAAATTGGGCCCACAGTGACAGAAACCAGGAAACATTTACAGCTCCAGACCTGTGTGAGAGTGTCTAATTATGTTCCATCTGCCTGTACAGAGGGAAAGATCAGATCTTCAGGAAGGTTTTCCTAGAACTCAGTTCTGCTGCTGCTGAATAATAACAGATTTCCTGCTTTAGAGCTAGAGGAGAATGTTTAATTATTTTCCATCTGCAATTATAACCTATACAGAGGGAAAAATCAGATCTTCAGGAAAGTTTTCCTGGAACTCAGTTCTGCTGCTGCTGAATAATAACAGATTTCCTGAAATAATAATACCCATGAGGTGATGTGAGAATTTTGGAAAAGAGGGAATGTACCAGGTCGTCTCTTTAGGAGGGAGCTGAGGAATGAAGGACACGGGTTGGAAGTGCTGAGGGAAGAGCAGAAACAGCAAACCCTGCCTTGCCACGAGACCCTGATGACAGTTTGGTGTCTTTGTGGCCTCTCCAGGAGCACAGATATTTTTGACTACACGTACATCGATGCCTTTGGGAAGGGGAAGCAGCTGACAGTGAAGGAGTGCGAGTACCTGATCGGGCACCACGTGACAGAGGAGTTCTATGGCGTGGTGACCTCCAAGGAGGTCCTGCAGCGCATGGTGGGGAACCTCCTGAACCTTGGCAAGAGGTGAGCTGAGGAGCCACACCCTGGAAAGAAGGACCCAGGGTGGGTTATCTGCATGTCCAAAAGGTGTCACTGGCCTCCTCAGAGCCTGAAAACTCAGTGTGCCACAAGGCATTGGGTGCTTTCAGTCACTGCACCTGAGTGGAAGCAAACATATTTAGTGAAACTAGTTCTCTCAAAGGTAATAGACAGGATGTTTTATTTTCTCTGTGAAAAGATGATAGGGATTGCCCACCTTAAAAGCAGAGCCTTTTTCTGTCATCTGGTACAGCCCCCATGTTCAAATGAGTGTTTTCAGAGATACTGTTGGTGTGTAGAACATTAAGTTTTGTTTTCAAATCCTCCTGATAATCCCTTTCCTAAGCAGCCCTAGACAGACTCACAGGAGTGGAAGGATTGTTTTAGGTGTCAGGGGAACAAAAGGAAATGGCTTGGAGAGTGAATTCTCTGACCAAGCAGAAGAGCAGTGTGTGGGAGGGCAGGGCACAGCGATCAGTTGTGGAGTGCTTTTCCTTGCAGCAGGCTGATGTGGAGAGTGCCAGCCCGTGCTGCAGTCACTGCTGTGAGCATGCTGTACCTGCAGCAGCACTCTGGGGACTGCCCCTGTCCCTGGGAGCTCTGGGGACAGGCACAGAGCCTCACAGCTGAGTTTCCTTTCTGCTGGCAGAGAGAGCACTGACCAGTCCTACCAGCTCCTGAGGGACTCCTTGGACCTGTACCTGGCCATGTATCCAGACAACGTGCAGCACCTCATGCTCCAGGCCAGGTTATACTTCCACCTGGGAATCTGGCCAGAAAAGGTACCTGGGCACTCAGGGGAATGTTTGGGGAAGGCTGAGCACTATTAACACTGGGTTATTGATTTTTGGCCTATGTCAGCCTGCACTACGGTCTGCCACGAGTTGTAGCTGTAATGAATGCTGTTGGAGGAGTTCTCACATTGCAGGGAATCAGTTTGAGGCAGGAAGAGTGGATGATAGTTGCCTGCTTGTCCCAGGGAAGACTTGGGAACAGCCTTGAGTCATAATTTATGATTTACAGCTTGTCTTGCAACCAAGACTGTGTTCTGTGAGTTATAAGAGCATCCTGTTTGCTCTGTGGTAAAACTCCTGCTGGACTCCCTGAAAAGGAGCAATTACCTTATCAGAAAACTTCAGGAAGTTATCTTTTATAAATAAAACCAAAGCTGTGCCCCCAACCTTGGCCACACTGTCTGTGGCTCTTGTGAGAAAGCAGCTTGATATATTCCTGTCCTTGGAATTCCTTTTCCTTCAGGGTAACAACTCCAGTCCTGTTATCTTGGGAGTGTGGGAAAGAGGTGCTGAGATTTATAGGTTGTCTGGATCATCCAGGGCTTTCACTGAATCAGGAGAAGGCACAGGGAAGAGCCTGTAGCTCAAAGAAGTCTGGTTTTTTTAGTGTGTCACTGCAGCACAGAGGTTTTTCCTACTCAGAATTTCCTCTGCTGGTTCAGTGGAGCCTGTGCCAGTGCCACCTGTGAGGTTTGGGAAGGGGACAGGAATATTGGCTGGGCAGCTGAGCAGAAAGCAAAGCTCTTCCCACCGAATCAACTGGAACAGGACTGCAGGAGAAGCTGCCTCCTTCCCTTTGAAGAGCAAACTGGGCTAAGGTTAGCCTTCCTTTCTTGTGGCAGCAAATTTCAGGGTCAGCACAGAAAAACCAGCACCAAAAAATGGTGTGTGGGAGGGACTCACTGAGCTGAAATGGACATAAACAGGGAACACTGAAAGATCTTCCTGGCACTCAGAGACATGTTTGGAGAGCGCCAGACTTGGATTTGCAGCCCTCAGGACACATGAGCCAACCCCAGGGCTGAGTTTTACTGAGTCCTCTGCACCAGGTGCAAAGGAAATGAGCAAATTTGGATTTTTCAGGACTGCATCCAGTCGTTCCAGGCTGTCAGGCAGGGTTGCAGCTAACCAGAGAGAATGCTGTGTCTGACAGGACACAATGTACCAGCTTTGACAGGCCCTGCCAGATTTATGGATGGGTAGGAAATCTAAAAAATCCTGCAGAGCTACACATAATGTTGCCCTAAACATTTGTGAATAACAGTAAATAAAATTCCCAAGAATCTCTGACAGCTGTGGTTCCTTCCTTTAGCATTTTTCAGGATTTTCACATCCTTCTTAATTCTTAATAGAATTAGTGTCCAAGAAGCCTGAGCTGTGTTTCTTCTCATGAATTACTCACCTGTTCTTTATTTAAATTGATTTTCCTTGATTTTTGGCTGCTGTTTATGCTGAACAGCCTGAGATATCCATTCCTCTTCTGCTGCTGCTCTCAACTTAATGACCAAACCTATGATCAAGGAGACAATCCTTTTGCCAGGTGCCAAAGTGTGGCAGATTTTGGGAGTTGGGGTATTTGATGTTGAGACAGATACGTGTCTTTTCCCAACATGTTTACACAACAGGTTGGGGGTTTTTTTTCCTTGCTTTTACCAAAAAATTAAGATTTGCTTTGCCTGCCTCTCACAAACTCGGCAGCAGATGCTCTGATGTTGTGCCAGAGGGTGTTGGGAGGTTGGAATTCTGGATCTGCAGACCTTGCTGCTTTGTGTCCTTCAGTCATCCTGAGACAAGCAGCTTTTCTCTCTTGTTCCCTGTTCCATGGGAAAGCATCATGGAGGTTATTTCCATTTCCTCCTGTGCTGCCCTATTTTTGCTCCTCACAGACATGCTGAGAAGCTCTTTTAAGTTAAAACATTAGTTCTCAAGAGCAGCAGAAGTCACCTGGAATCACTTGCCAGCAGCATTTTGGAACTCTGGGAACTGCATTCTCATGACCAGAAACCTTGAGAGATGGTCTGTGGGCACTAAACAGGATGTGATGAACCCATGGGGCTGAGTTTTAAGGAGCTGCTGTGCTCTCCAGTGCCTTTTCTTGGAAGCTGGGAGCTGTAGGAAGAGAAAATGAGTGAGAATAGGCTGTGTGCAGGCTGAACATGGAGCTGTAGCAGAGAACAGTGTGGAAGATGTATTGGCAGATCTCAGGGCACTTTACATGCAATATATCTGTATGTGTTGCTAAGCTGTGCTGCTGCAGGGACGTGTCCTGAACCTGTTTTTGCTGTGGTTTGGAAGGTCCTGGACATCCTGCAGCACATCCAGGCCCTGGACCCATCCCAGCACGGGGCTGTGGGGTACCTGGTGCAGCACACCCTGGAGCACATCGAGCGGCGCAAGGAGGAGCTGGGCCCCGAGGTCAAGCACCGCTCGGACGAGAAGCACAAGGAGGTTTGCTTCTCCATTGGGCTCATCATGAAACACAAGAGGTGAGCTGGGAGCCTTCCCCACAGCCAGCTCTGCACCAGCAGGGCAGAAGGGTGTGAGCTGACAGCAGTGGGACGTGGTTTAGGGCCAAGGTGGAGTGGGAAATGCTGGGCACGTGCGTCCGTCCCGTGTGGGAAAATGGGGGCGGCTCTGGAAGTGCCTGGAGAGAGGAAATGTTTGTATGCAGAGCCTGACTTGTCTGAGCCATCCTCTGTCACACAGGTAACATCCCCACAGCACAGAGCTCTCCAGGAAACAGCAGCAATCACTTCAGCAGGGACTGTGCAACAGAGTTAACTTTCAAAATCGATTCTGATATTCCCAGGACAGTTTATGGATGTTTCCCTGTGCTCTCATTCCCTGTTCCTGCCTGCACTGCTCTGCCAGAGAACCAGGCCAGCACTGTGTTGCTTTGGCCACCCCTCTGACTCACCAAGACATCCAGAGCATATTTGAGGGGCATCAGCAGTGACAGTTCCAGCACCTCACAATTAATCCCATAAATGTTCTGTAAATAGTGGTGGCTTTGTTCTCTGTGTTGGGGTTGCCACGTCTGTGTGATGAGCACAGGAGCAGTTGCACAGCCCAGCAGTGTGGTTGAGCCCTCCTTATTTCTTCCTTCCTCTTCTGGCTGCTGACTTCCAGCTCTTCCCTATTCTCTCTTCTTGCTCACATTTGGTTTGCCTTTGTCTTCAGCTGTTTATTCCTGTCTGTTTATCCAGTCATTCATAGTCATTTCCCTCCACCACAAAATACAAACACAAAGTCTTTCTGAATTGGTTTTTTTCCCTCCTGTTCCTCTCCTCCTTGTGCCAGCTCTCAGGAGGTTCCTGTCCTGTTTGTGCTCTGTTAATCTTGAGGAAAAAGAGCTGGCTCTGGAGTTTGCACAGCCTTTGTGTGGCATTTCTTTGATCAGGTATGGCTACAACTGTGTGATTTATGGCTGGGATCCTGCCTGCATGATGGGCCACGAGTGGATCCGGAACATGAACGTGCACAGCCTCCCCCACGGCCCCCACCAGCCCTTCTACAACGTCCTGGTGGAGGATGGCTCCTGCAGATATGCTGCCCAAGGTGAGCTGGGGCTCCTCTGTGCTCTCTCTGCCCACATCAGGACAGAGGGATGCTTAATTGATTAATTAAGTGTGGTTAACAAGGGTTATAAAGGTGGGAATGATCCTGAATGGTGGCCTGTCTGCTCTCCATGAAATCAGCATTGCTGGGATGGACATGAAGGTGCACTCTGGTGTGATCTCATCTTGTCCCAGAAGTGTTCTGGACACTCTCATGGTGTGAACCTTGATTGCTGCTTTGAAAGAAATCATTCAGCTTCTGCTGAAGGTCTGTCAGCAGCTCCTGACAGCTGTGCCTTGCACAGGACCTGGAAATGGCATTTAGTGAGGGGCTGCTGGTCAAGACATGGTTCTGGCCCCTGTCAGGATCCCAGGGAGCACAGGTAACCTGGCTGTTGGTGCCACCTGTAACCAGAACAAAAATTAATGTCTCTTCACAAGTGCAGGGAGGTGTAGAAATTTCTGTGTCACATGTGCTTTATGCAACAAGCCATAGGAGGAAACTCCTCTCTGATGGTCAAAGTGTGTGGTTGGGATACACGAAGAGCTGTTGAACTGGAGTCCTGAAGAAGATTGCAAAAGAAAAGCACATCTGTGACTCTGTGCATTGTAGAAATGTTAATTTGCCTCATGTTTGTGTTTCCCCTGTGACAGGGAAGTCCCATCCAGGCAGGGCAGCTGCACAGCCACAGTGTGTTTGGCCAAGGGAAGATGTGGAAGGTGCTGACCTAAAGGCCCTTTCCCTGGGTGCTCCCTCCTGTTCTGGTCCCCTGAGTGTCACAAGAGGTGTGACAAGAGGTGGTTCTACAGTCAGGGACACTCTTCCCTCTGTAGATTTAAGGTGCAGGTGTTTCCCACTGCCCTGAGAGTGGCTTTTTTATATTCAGAAGCACAAAAAGATGAAGTGGCAAAGCCTGGTGGCTCAGATCAGACGGGGCTTGGCCTCAGAGAGTCTTAAAAACAGAAATTCTCATGTGCCATGGGTTGATATTAAAATATGCATCTTGGTAATTACCTAATCAGGTAATTGTCCCCAGTGCTGCTGGGGCTGAGTCATCACTTATCTTGTGTCTAATGATGTTTAAACAAACAGAACCCTGTCTGGTCCCACAGTTCTTGCAGGGTAGGCTGACACTGTTATCTCTGTGTGGGAGACACTGTTATCACTGCATCTCTGTGGCCTCCAAGAGTTCTGGTATTGCTGGGGAAAAGTGAAGGGTTTGTTCTTGCTGCTATTGATATCCCTTCTAAAACATCTTCAGATCCTTTGGGAAGGATTATTTCATATCCTCCTGACCTGACTCTGGGGAGGGAGAGAGTGTTTTTTACTGAAGGATTCCTCAACAAATCCTCGTGTGGAGTTTAATTTAACCAGCTCAGAAATAACTCCAAGCTTATTATAGATAAATGTACCTCAGTTTGAGGCCTTCTTGTGAATCTGTGGGTTGACTGCAGCTAATTCCAGAACTCCTGAGTCATGCAGGGAGTTTGGTACCTGTCCACTCTTGTTTGTGTTTTGTTTGTTCTGTGACAGCACAAGAGAGATCTGTGGCTCAGAACTGCTCGTCAGCACCTTTGGGAGGCTCCCACCTTGTGCTGAACTCACCTGTGTCAGCCTGTTCCCCTGCCAGCTGCATCCCTGCAGCTCTGCAGCTCTGCAGCCCTGCAGCCCTGCATCCCTGCAGCTCTGCAGCTCTGCATCCCTGCAGCTCTGCAGCTCTGCAGCCCTGCATCCCTGCATCCCTGCATCCCTGCAGCTCTGCAGCCCTGCATCCCTGCATCCCTGCAGCTCCGCACCCCTGCATCCCTGCATCCCTGCAGCTCCGCACCCCTGCATCCCTGCAGCTCTGCATCCCTGCATCCCTGCATCCCTGCATCCCTGCAGCTCTGCATCCCTGCAGCTCTGCATCCCTGCATCTCTGCATCCCT
>VYXD01014084.1:1386947-1441415 GCA_013397195.1 Hylia prasina | reverse complement strand
CTCCGTGCTCCCTCCCCACCCCACGCACACGAGGGTACAGCACCCAGCTCCTCCCCAGACCCCCGGGTTTCCGCAGCCAGCCCAGGTTCCTTTCCCCGTTTTCCCACTAAAATTTCCGTACGGACGCTGCGGGACCATCCCACTCCCTAATCCAGCCGCAAGCTCTGCGCTCCCAGTCACAGTCCCGGCTGCCTGAAGGGTCCTTTTCTGCCCCCAAATCTCCCAGCTGGGGCTGCAGGGGTTAACACGAGCTCAGGGTCCCACTCCGCCAATTTCCCTGGAGGAATCATCCAAGAGGATCCACAGCAGCAAGGGCTGGGCGCGCCCTGCAATGCAGGGGAGTAGAGGCCAGGAGGAGTGAGGAGGAGGGATGAGGGTAATTATTATCCCTCGAGTTAATTAGCTGCCCCCTGATACGCTAAGTGGCAAGGAAAGCGTTGGGAAACAGAGGCAGGACCCAGCACAAACCGGCGGCAGCGTTTTCCCTTTGCTTGTGTTGGGAATTCTCTGTGGGAGATGGGACGAGTGGAGAGCAGGAGGGAGGGAGCAGGGAAGTGCAGCCTGAACCTCAGCCCTGCAAAGGGATGGAGGCGAGGAGAGACGGGCAGGAGCATCACTCCAGCGCCACACGGTGTTGTTGTTACACACGGCAAACCCCAGCAAAACGAGGATCATAATCCTGAAAATCACAGGAAAATCTGGCAGAGCCCCGGGAAACCTGGCAAGGGCGATGCTCCTGCCCAGCAAAATCCTGTAAAGCCCGGAGAATTCCATAAAGGATAAAGGTTCTGTTGTGGGGCCAGGACTGAGCCCTGGGACGTGGCACAAAGCTCAGTGACAGATCCCAGCAGTGGTCAGCAGAGGGTGGTTGGAAAACTGAAGCTGCTTTATCACAAATTTGAAAACTCCAGGGAGGCTGATAAAGGTTGAGCAGCATCAGGGAGAGGGGAGGCTCCTGGGGTTGGAGAGGGAAACTGAGTGACCCCAAGGCTGGAAATGGGAACTGAGTGACCCCAGGACTGAAAAGGGGCTCACTCGGTTTCCATTGTGACCCCAGGACTGCAGAGGGGACTGAGTGACCCCAGGACTGCAGGGCAGGGATCCTGGGCAGGGGGCATTGGCACAGAGCGGACACAGCTTGACCCACCTCCCCACCATTCCCCTCATCCATCAGCCACCCTGGAATGGCAGGAGAGAGCAAACACAGGGACAGCTGCCCAGGAAGGGAGGGAGGAGCAGGAGAGCAGGAGGCAGCACAGGCCCCACAGCCATGGAGCCGGGGCAGCCACTTGCAGCTGGTATTTCTAAGCTAAATTTGAGGAGTTTCTCATTCCTTTGAGCGGCACTGTCTGAGGCAGGGGTGACAGAGGAAACTCCCACCTGCAGCTCTTGCCTGAAGAGGAATTTGGTTCAGAGGCTGGAGGTCCACGTTTCTGGGTAAAAGATTTGCCAGTGGCACAAATGCTGACCTGGAACAGGCCCTCCCCCCCAGGCTTCCACTCATAATCCACCAGTACTTCATCTCTTACAGGGCCTGCAGTCCCTGCTGCCCCACCTCGTCCTCTGGCAGCAGCAGGACACCAGCTCCACACACCTGGAGTTTCAGGACCATCCACAGAAGGTGGAAATGAGCAGGCAAATGGCACTGGAGGAGCAGAGGGAGCAGAGAGGACGTGCACAAGTTCCTGCACCACCTCAGTGCACCTACGTTCACCCCTCTGTGACAGCAGCTGGGACAGGCAGTGACAGAGGTGGCAGGGCAGGAAAGCAGAGCTGGGTGGGAAAGGCCACAGGGTGGGAGAGAAAGGGGGTTCAGAGACCCCCAGAGCACCTCTCTGTACAAAAAGTACCCCCTGCTCCTCCTCCCACCACTCCTCAGATCCTCGGGAAAGGGATGGCAGCCCCTGAAACCCCAGAGCTGCTCTTCCCTCACATCCCAAGGTGACTGAGGACAAACCAGAGGCAAAAAGCACTTTCTGGGGGCTGTGCTGGTGGCCTGAGCCAGGAGCAGCGGGGGGCACTGGGGATTTTCCAGCAGGGCTCTGCAGCCTGTCCTGCCCTCCAGGATGGCTGTGCCAGGCACCCCTGGAGCTGCTCCCTGCGGGCACGGCCGGGGCTGTGACACACCCAGAGCTCCCCTGGATCCCACATTCCCTTTGCAGGACACAGACACCCTTTTTAGCTGAGGATCGCTGCCACCAACAGTGCACACCAGAACTCCGGAGGCTTTTCATGCCAGACTGTTTCCTGCTGTGATGCCTTTGGGCTCTTTATCTGTCCCTGACCCCCGGGCTGTCTGAGGGCCACCAGCCTGGCAGGTGGCACCAGCATGAGCCTGAGCTCTGTTGCCAGCTCAGCCCTCACTGCTCCAGCGTGTCCTGACTGCAGCTCCTCCACTCCAGCCCCTGAGCCCTCCCAAGGCAGCAGCTCTGCCCCTTCTCAGCGCCCACCCCTGACCTGTGGGACCTGCCACTGACCGGTGCCAGTGGGCTGGGAGGCTCAAAGGTGGCTTCTGTCCCAGCTCTGGGGTGGTGACCCCGTTCCTGCCCTTGAAATGAAGGCAGAGGCTCCACTTCAATGCCCCCTGAGCCCAAAGCTCAGCAGCCTGGCTGGTGTTTGCTCCTCTGCAGCACAGCACTGAAGAGCACCCAGGGAGGGGGGACAACATCCCAGGGAGGGGGGACAACATCCCTCCCCACCAAGTCCCCACGTGGACCCTCCCCAACACCCGAGTGCCCTCATCCACATGAGTGTGAGTTACACACAGAGCCCTCTGCTGCGGCGCAACCTTCCTCAATTAATGCCATTAATTGCCAGGGAAAAGACCCCAAGGAGCACCCCCGAGGAGCTGTGAGCCAGTGGAACGGGGGCTGCGGGCACTGAGAGCTCCAGCTCCACTGCAGGTGAGCCTGGAGTCAGAAATCGAACACCTGCTCGTGCAGGTGCTGCAAATCCCCTTCCCGGCGGCTCCGGGGCCGCGGGGAGGGAGAGGCAGGAACGCGGGGGAGGACTCCGGGAAAAGGGCTCACGTGGGCACCGCACAAACTTATCTGCTCCTGGCAGCAGAGAGATGAAGGAGGAACAAAGCTGTTCCCAGATAATGAGGCGAGATAAGGAGAAGGGAGAACAATGGCACGGGAGCTCTCCCTGCTCAGCACATCGCAGAAGTTGGAGCAACCCCCAAAGTCATTTATGCTACAGAAAACATTATTTATTCGTCAGGTTTCAGCTGAACTCCTGTCCAAGCTGTGCATCCCTGCCACTTCCTGCTCTTCCAGGAGTGGAGGGAGGAGCTGGCTTCCCAGAAGGGTAGAGGAATAAAAAACTAAGACCAAAGCTTTATGAAAGATCAAATTTATTGGTCAGACAGAATGGCTTTGCCCCTTGCACTTTTTGTGTATTCATCACATGGAAAACGGTAACTTAGAAACCTAAACCGTGAAATTTTGGCCCAGGGGTCATGGGAAACCACCCCAAGGCAAAGAAGGAAGAGTGAAGAGTGAAATGCAGCTCTGCAGGGCTGTCTCAGTGACTGCACAGGGGTGAAGTGCCAGCCCAGCCCCTCTCCTGCAGGTCTGGGCACATTCCTGCACCTCTCCCCAGTACTCTACACTGATTCCACTGACCCAGGAAAAAAGGTGTCAGTTAAAACTTAACCCAAATTTAAACAGCACTGACACAGCTTTGGTTTGCACCAGTAAGTTTACAAGGGCAAATCACAATAAAATCATTTTAAATCAGTAAAAAGATCCATGCAAGACTGGAGCTCTTGTTCCCCAAGCTGGTTTTACCTGTCAGTGCTACCTGGGCTTAAGGCAAAGCCTCACTCCTCATTTGCACCTGAACTGCACCTCCTGCCTTCACCTGGTGCTTCCCCAGAGCTTTGGGGCTCAATACCCAGGGAGGGCACTGTGGCCCTTCATCCCTTCTGCTCCATGGTCAATTCCCTGGAAGCAAGAACAGCACTGAAAACCCTCCAGGTGCTGTGGAAGGACATGATCCAGCCAAGAACATGCCTGACAACCTGAGCCAGCCCTTTGTCCCAGTGAACAGGGGGCAGCTCACCCTAAAAGACTCGGGAACAAAATTCCACAGACAGATGTACACATACCATTAGAAAACATTTAATCCAGGATTTTAAAGAATTTTAAAAATAATTTATTCTAAAATAATTTTGATGTGTGTGGGGCCTGCTGAGTTCCCAAACATCCAGCCTGGCCTGGGGAGCCTTCCCCTCCCTCTCTCCATCCCAATCCCTCTCCCAGCCACAGTAACCTTCTGTGCATGGTCCTGTTGTCCTGTTCCCAGGCACATTCCAATGCTCTCCAAGGAAAACAAGAACGAGCAGCTCAATACCAGGACACACATTTCAAACATGTGGCTCTGCACATGCTTTTTCCAAGTCCTTGGTGATTTTTTTTCCCTCCTGGGGTAGGCAAGAACTCCTCAGGGAGCTCCCAGCCTCCCGCCCTTCAGCGTCCCTCTCTGGCTTCCTGGCCAAGACGGGACCTGCAGCATCCTTCCCACAGGCAGCAGGAACAGTTTTGTTTACCCTGCAGGGCTCCCCTTCCCTCCTCAGCCTCTCCACTCCAGCAGGCAGCACCTCTGCACGTGTGCAGGGTGACGGGGGCGCTCAGGGCAGGCACACCCATCCCCAGGGCTTTCTGCAGCCCACACCAGCTTTTGGGCGCTTGTCCCACAGGGATTTTCCCCTCTCTGTGGCCCTGGCTGTGCCCAGCAGCCCGGGGGGGCCCTAGATGCTGTCGTAGGGCACTGCCAGGCCGATGTTGTAGCTGTAACCTGCCAGCCCGTGGTAGGAGGAGCGGCAGATGGGCAGGACGCTGTCCCCGGCCAGCTGCTCCACGGAGAACTCGTAGCAGTGAATCACCCCTCGGTACCTGTGTGCAAAACAACCAGGCCACACCCTCTCACCTCGGTGGGAAAGCAAACGCAGGCATAAAGCACTGTAAAAATCACCTGAACTGAGAAATGCCGTGCTGCAGGGAGCTGGATAAAACCCCCATCCCTTCTGCGGGAGGCTGAGCACCTTTAACAGGGAGAGCTCCCCCCTGCCTCCTGCCAGGGACCCAGCAAGCTGGGAAGGGCTGGTGAATCATTCCCTCCAGCCCTGCAGAGACGTGACTGTCATCTGCTGAAACATCTCCAGGCTCTCCAGCACGGGGGAAGATAAATACATTGGTATTTGATAGTTCAATTAGCACTAACAGCCGTTTGAGATGCAAATACCAAAACCTGCAGCTTAAATGCCAGTAGTTTTCCTTTAGGAGGAGACAGCATTACTAATATTTCGAGCATGGAGAGGGCTGCATTCCCTGGCTGGCTTCAGTGGACTTTATGTTCCCCTGCTGAGAAAAAAAAAAGCAATTTTTTTTTGTGCTCAAGCAAATCAAGAGCCAATTCATCTCTTGCTTTATAAACCTTACCCTTAAACTTTGTTTTAAATTTTATTTTTTTGCTGCTATACCCTCTCTGTAAGTGCTCTGGGTGATGACTCAGGTGCTCAGGGTGCTATTTAAAAACAAAACAAATTGCTGAGGGCTGGTTTCTCACTTTCGGTGCAAGCTGGGGTCGTCCTCGGTGATGCTGGAGCCTCGGGGGTTCTTCTCCTCGGGGATGTTGGCAGTGATCAGGCTGTGGGAATTGAACCACACCAGGCGGACTGGATGTCTGCAAAACAACCCGGAGCACGGGGTGAGGGGCCACCTGCACCGCGCTCCCAAAATCCTGGGAAAGGAACGGCCTTGGCTCAAACACGGAGTGATTGAGATCAGCGCCCTCCCCACGGCCAGAGGCTGGGAACTGCACTTGTGGCTCTTCCAGCACGGAGCACATCCCACATCTTCTATCCCCATCTAGTGGGCTCTCCCCAGAACACACGAGGAGGCCGGGAAATGCTGCTGGAATGCCGGCAGAGCAGCGGCGGCGAGGGATGGATCGGGCTGGGCTGGGCTGGCTGCCCTAAGGACTGCAGCACTCCCGGGAAGGGCAGGATGCTTCCCAAAAGGAAGGGGAAGGACACCCCACACACCCAAGCACTGAGCTGCTTTAGAAATCAGGCACGAGCTAAGAACCATGGAGTGGGAAAGGCCCCACAGGGATCACGGATCCAGCCCCTGTCCCTGCCCAGACTCCCTAACAATCCCCCGTCCATCCCTGGAGCTCTGTCCAAAGGCTCCTGGAGCTCTGGCAGCCTCGGGGCTGTGCCCATTCCCTGGGGAGCCTGGGCAGTGCCAGCACCTCTGGGGGAAGAACCTTTCCTGATCTGCAGCCTGAGCCTGCCCTGGCCCAGCTCCAGCCCTGCCCTGGGGGCTGTCCCTGTCCCAGAGCAGGGATCAGAGCTGCCCTCGGGAGGAGCTGCAGCCCCTGGGGAGCTCTGAGCTCTGTGTCCTCTGCTCTGAACATTCCAAGGGCCCTCAGCTGCTCCTCCAGACCCTTCCCCATCCTCATGTCCCTCCTTTGGACACTCAGGTCAGGTCTTCATTCCCTTCCCTCTCACTGGTAACTGACCCCAAAATCAGGAACAGCACTTTCTGTTCAAGCAGGAGTCACTTCTCAGATGAGGATGGCTCATCTTCACACCCCAAATGTGTCTCCTGCCACCTCCCTCAGCTCCTGCTCCTGTTTTCCATTCCTGGCACAAGGCCAAAGGCAGGGATAAAAGCATACACCTTATCTAGGAAAGCCTTTTGATTGAAGTGATCCCTTCTGATTACTCCATAGATTAAACACTGTTTTCTACATGTTTAATCTAATGGTTTGACTCGGAGTGCATCCCTGAGCTCAGCCCTGCCCTGCCTGCCCTCCTCCTGGAGCAGCATTAATGAGCATGCCAAGGAGACAATCAATGGAATATTGTCCTTAATGCATCAGGCACATCACAACAGGCTTTATCATTCCCAGGGTCAACACAGAAAGTGATACCTGCTATTAATCAATGACAGCTCCAGCTTGAACTTCCCTGCCTGTAAATACCTCATCCTGCTCCTCTTTGGGGAAGATGCATGAGAAATAATAATAATAAAAAAAAGAAATCAGGATTTATATGTTTATTTTATGGATATCACTCAGACTTACAAGGGGCTAAATCCTCGAGTCTTTATCCAGACAAAGCCTGGGAATTGTGCTTTGATCAGGAAATCTTCATTTAGCTGTACAAAGTGTCAGCTCCAGGATGCTGATCTCTGCTTGCACTTTCAGTACTGTGCTCCTTGTGCTCAGTACAAACCAATATTTAAATGAGTTGAAATGCTTTGATCATTCACCATTAAGGGACTGTGTAGACGAGGTGAACAGAAACACAGGGATTGTGATGGATGCACTGGATGGAGACAGCCAGAACCACTCACTCTCAAAACAGCCAGTCCAGCACTTTAAACCCAAGGTTCCACAACTAAATAGAGGTTGGGGATGGGACAGGGAGAAGTCACTGAGTGAACTCCATGGAAAATCCAGGGGGAAATGATGCTTTAAGTTTTATCTCCCATGAATTCCAGGCTCTGTGCAGCTCTGAGCTCACAGTCAGGGTCACTCAGCTCTGCACAGAGCAGGGACACAAAACAAATCCTGTTCCTGCTGCACACCAAGGACAACTTTCAGCCCAGCAGCACAAACAAGGGTGGCTGGAGGGAGGGACAAGCAGGATGGGACCTCACAGCCTGGGGCTGGAATGGGACAATTAAACCCCAATGTGCAAATGGACCAAAACTTACAAAAATGGGAGACTTCATGACCACTTGTCCATTTTGTGAACATTTTGGGTCCGTGCTGTGACCATTTCAGGTCCACCTTGTGTGTAGCCCTGGCCAGGCCCTGCCCTGCCCAAGGTGTGCCCTAAAGGCCTTTCAATAAATACCCACTTTATTCTCTGGCTCTGTCGAGTCTCTGTTCCAGGTCAGCCTTCCCAAGGCATCAGAACACCTTCCCTGCTCCCCAACACCGACTGAAACACTCAGCTAACGAGTAAAAAGCCCATGACAGCTAAAGAGCCCCTCAGACACCCACAGGGCTCCAGCTGGGGAGGCAACCTGATCCAACCACATGGAAACCACAGAGAACTCCCCCAGAACTACCTCCTTCCCACACCCTCCTTGCAGCCTGGATCCCCCCCGGCCCGGGGTCCCCCCCAGCCCCAGTTACCTGGCGTGCATCTCCCAGAGTTTGGTGGCCATGCGCTGGTCCCACACGCACACCAGGCCCTCCTCCCCTCCACTGACCAGCTTCCACTCGTCCATCTGCACTGCAGACACGCCCAGCTGGTGGCCGTACACGGAGCACGCGGCCTCGCCGCGCCGCAGGTCAAACACCCTCACCCTGCAGGGGAAATACAGGCATGGAAACACCTCTGGACGTGACAGCACAAGGATTTGGGGTTATGGAAACGCATCTGGGACAGCAGCAGGGCCACTGCTGCTCCAGGATTGGAAAACCAGGGAGGCTCATCCTCCTCACCACTGAATTTTCACCCTGACTTCTGTTAGCAGTGATCTTCTTCAGGCGGATTGCTCACACCATACAGGACCTCTCTGAGTCCTTACAGGTACTAGGGCCTAAAGAGGCNGGCCAGGCTGGACACTGGGGCTTGGAGCAGCCTGGGACAGTGGGAGGTGTCCCTGTCCATGGCTTTAAGGTCCCTCCCCAGCCATTCCACAATTCTATGAGTTACGATATAAAATAAAAGTGAAATTTGGAGAAAGCTCCTCTCTCTGTGCCTCCCACATCAGCAATGCCCTGAGGCATGAAACACCCCTTTTGGACACACTGTTAACACATCCCACCCCCTGGTGCATACCCACATCCACTGTGGACAAGGGGTGGTATTATTACCAGGATCGAGGGAAGGATTACTATTGCAAAGATTTCAGAGGAGATTAAATGTGTAGCAATTCAAAAAAGACAGAGAATTACGGGTTCATGCCCTTGACTTAATCACCAATATTCAAAGCAAGCACCCAGCAACCAGGATCTGCTTTGACTTCAAAAATGCAACTGACTGTGGGCAGTTTTTAGGTACACCTGATTTTTGGACACTGTTGACCACCCAGACAAAGCATTTTGAAGAGAAATAAATTGAAGAGTTGGCCAGAAGCAGAACTACAGAAAAAGACCTTAGGATTCCAAGCACTGCTACAAGGCCACAATACCATTTAGAGGTAATGGTGTTAAGTTTTAAACCCAGCTCATATCACAAATGAGTGTGGGGTTTGATCCTTATTTATCAAGATTAAGAGATAAAGCAAAATACATAAATAAACAAAAAACTCAGCAAGTGCAAACAGAAGGAAAGAGCCAATACTGGTCTCAGATTTGAGAAGAAGCCAGAGCAAGTTCCTCCCAACTGATGGCTATCAGGAACAAACCCATCAGGTACACATTAATTCCAGAAAAAGCCAAAACACACTTGTTCCAACACATTAACTGTACTTCATTCCATACCCCTGCTACGATCCTAATGGTGCTGCAAGTCCTTCCTCTCCCCTTCTCCAGCTGAGATTGCATCATATGATTTTACAAACAACACATTTCAGGGACTGAGAGACAAGGCAGCAGAGCAGTCCAGAGCTCCAGCAGAGCAGCATCCATGTGACAAGGAGGAAAAGGCTGGAGCAGGGCGAGGAGCGCTCCGTGAGGGACAGCCCATCCCACAGCGTGAGGGGGAAAAGGATTTCTCACTCCCCTCAGCTCCAGCAGAGAGCAGCTCTGCCTACAGCCTGGGGCTGTGCTCTGGGAAAGCACGGGGTGTTTGGAAAGGGCTCACTCCTGGAGCTCTCCCACTGTCCTGTGTGTGTTCTCACAGCTCCTGTTTGGAAAGCACAGCTGGAAGCCAAGATCCCAGAGAGCCCTGCTTATCCCATGAGGAAGCACCCAGCTTTCAGGCAGGTGTCCACGCTGGCACACCCCTGGGAGAAGCAGAGGCACCCTTGGCTGCTCAGATGTGCCTTAAGGAAAAAAAGGACCAGCGTTTTGCCAATCCCACGTGATGCTGTACCACAGGCCTGGCCCAGTATGTCCTGCCGGGACAGCTGGGCTCAGTGGGAGCACTTCGGGCTCATTCCAGCTCCAGGGAGGCCAGGCTTGGAGCCTCCTGTCAGATTGCCTTGGGAGGGACCTGCCTGGCCTTCAGGAGGGCAAGGAATACGTTTGGATCCACACCTTTCTGGGTTTGCCATATGTTTGCTTTCCCAACGCTCCTCTCCACCCCAGCTTCCACCCAGGAAAAGCAGGATCAGCACACGCTCCCTGCTAGGAGGCCTCTTGCCAGAGCAAAGCACAGCTCAGGAATCAAATCAATCAGCAGTGCTTCAGCAGGAATTCTGGATGGAAAGACAGATTTTACAGGTCCCACCAAAACCAACTCACAAGTGTTACTTTTCAAAATCATGGTTTTGTGTAAAAGGAGAGCAGATTCAAGTGAAATTGAGGAATTGCTGTATTGAATTCCTGCAGTACGTGTTCCCTCTGGCCAGCAGCAGTCTGAACTCCCATGGCAAGGTCCCTGTTTAATAAACTCACTCCATAATACGGCCATGGAGCTTGCAGTCTCGTTCCACCTGTGGATGCCCAGCACCTTCCTGCACCACCACAGGAGGATCTGACCTGAGATACACTGCTCCTGCCTCCTGGATGTCAAATTTATCTTCCCAACTATTCATCCCTAACTCCTTGCTGTTCTAGTGACACCCAACCCCCTGAACTCAGTCAGTGCTAAAGCTGAAAACCCCTAAAGCTTTCTGGAGGGGAAGAGCACATCTACTCTGCTGCAAACAGGAGGGATATCAACTCCAGCTCCTCTCCTGTCATCGTGCAGATCAAAACTGGAGGTAGCTTTACTGGGGTGCTTTGGAAAACCAATTATCTGCTTTTAGAGGGAAAAAAACCTCCCAGGGATCCAATTCCACTTGTCAAACTTCAGCTATTTCCTTTATCCTCCTTGCTGAGAAAGTGTGAGGCTCGCTCACACTCTCTTATTCTCTGGGAAGGAAAAAAAAAAAAAAAAAGCTGTTTGACAAAATAATCATTTTTGCAAGCTGCTGCACTGGCGGGACAGAGGTCTGGGATTTGGCAGAGGGAAGTGCCCGCCTTCCAATCTGATCCCAGCACCAGAGCAGAGCACCACCTGCAGCCTGGTGCCCAGTGTGGAAAGGAGGAGGGAAGGAAGCAGGAGCCATTAGAGACTGGCTCGTGGCCATCCCACATCTCCTTTGGTGCACTGGATCAGACCCCACAAACGACTCGCCAAAAAAAGGAAATCTAAAAATTGGACTCAAAGGGTCTTTTTAAGCATTTTAATCCTTTCGCACTGCCTGTTCCCAGTGCGGCCATTCCTGGCAGCAGACACTGAGCTGGGAAAATCCTACTCCCCAAGCCAAGGAGTTAAAGAGAAAGCTGCTAATCAGCTAAATAGAAGCTGGAATCTGTTCATATGAAAGTCTCTTTTTTTCTCTGTCACCTGAGGGACATCACAGTGTTCCGAAATACACTCTTGACATCATTTGGCAGCCTGGCCCATCTCATCCTCCATGATTCATCCCTTAGGTTATTTTTTTAATATCAGAAAGTGAGCTTTTAAATGCCAAACTCATTTTGCGGGTGGCGGCGGGGAAGTGGAAGATATTCCAAGTGGTCTCGCTGGGCTGTGCACCAACTGCGTCCACCAAATGGCTCCAAAAGCTCCTCTTCCCATGGAGCTTCCCAGACAAAGCACACTGGCAGCCACTTCCAACTATTACCTAATAGTTTGTTCCTCAACTTCATGGAAACACCAGAGGAGAGACCAATTCCAGCAGCGCCAGATGTAGGCCAGGAAGCTGGAGATGGGAGATTGGAGATGGGCTCTGGGAAGCACCTACCTTCTGTCCTTGTTGCCTGCCACCAGCATGTTGGGGGGGCTGCTGTGCAGGTTGACACATGAGAAGTCACCTATGGAGCTGCCCACCTTGGTCACACACTGGTTTGTCTCCAGGTTGTAGAGAAGGATCTGGCAGAGAGAGAATAAAACACCACATCAATTCAGCAGGAGCGCCACGATGGCGTTTTGCTGCAGCACCAAGCAGAGCTGTGACCACCAGAGGTGTTCTGCAGGACTGGTTTCTTGATGTGCAAAATAGAACCAAGAGACAGATCCACCCCTATGAAGAAAGGCAATGACACCCTCAGAAATAAGGAATTCAGGTTTCCCAGTGGGATCCAGCAAGAAGCAGGGATGCACCACCAGAATGGCAGGGTGCAGCTCTCAGGCAAACCACACAGGTGAAATCTTTAGGGTCATGGGCAAAGCAAAGAGTTTCCTCACCAATTTTAACTTTTGAGAGAGCAGTAAAAGCAAACAGCACCAGCCCTGAGGAGGTTTGGACAGATGGACAGCGAGAGGCAGATCCAGTTAAGCGCAGCAGGAACTGCAGGGCAGAGCTGACCACAGCCCTGCTGAGAGCCTGGCTGCCCTCACACACACACACAGAGAAATGTCACATCTGAAATGGCAGCTCAGATGGGAAAGGCAGAAAAACAACTCTGTTTTTAGGCAGCATCAAAGATGATTCAACCAGAGCCTGGATGAGAAGCACGAGTTGTTCCCTGTCCGTGCCCACTCCTCTCTTCAATCGGCTTAATCATGTTTGCTGTCCTTCCTGTGGGGCCACATCAGATCTGCCTAGTTGGGCCTTTCAACTTAGGAGAACAAGTATTTTTAGAAACAGAAAAATGCACTGGTTGAAGCCCAGTGGAGCTCAGTGCTGCACCTGGCCTTATATAACTTCATAAGCATGATTAAATTTCATGGCGATGCTTGTTTAAATGAAAAGAAACCTTATGACCATGAAAAGAGTTAATGATATTTAAAACATCAGAAAACCCTCACAGCTTCCATGGCAACATCAGCATGGCCATGTCAACATCACATCAATACTCTTTACTTCTAATTTGCTGATGATAGCCACGTGCAGCTCAATAAATATTGCACTATCTGGACGTATTATTTCAACATTTGCCAGACCAGCAGCACTGATGTTGCCTGGCCTTTTATTTCCTCTCTGTGTCATTTCAGAGATCTGAAAGGTGAATTAAGAGAGCAGGAGAAGATCATTTTTCTGATGGAGGCCTCGGGGCAACCAAAGTGAAGCTTTAAAGATCTCAAGCAACAGGGCAAAGAGAGGCAGAGAATTTGCAGGTTTCCCCCACCTGCCGTTCTCCCAAGTAATGACCAGGCAAATTCAGACACACTTCACCTCCCTATTAGGATCAACACATCCACATCCAACTTCCTCTAGGTGTTCCCAAGATTTATAATCTCCCAATTAGTTCCTTGTGAAGNTCCACATCCAACTTCCTCTAGGTGCCTCCCAATTAGTTCCTTGTGAAACTGTCTCAAAAAACATGGCATTTTTCATCCTTAAGACCCAAAAAAAAACCAAAGCAAGGATGACCTTTGTTGGAAAACCTAGGACATAAAAGTTAAGTTTAAATAAAATTTAATTTCAGCTTCCACCCCAAGGAAAAGGCTGCTACAAACTGCATGGAAATGTTAGTGTTTGAGGTAAAAACCAGTTTACAGCCTGTTCTCACTTCAGCCCAGCTCCCAACAGCTCAGTAACCAAACCCACAGATAATGATGTTCTGGCAAAGGCCCCTCGAAGGGTTTTCAGTGCAAAGGAAATTAATATCTGTGCCTGGCAATCCAAACTTCTCCTTGGAAAGTTTGGAACAAAAGACAAAGTCAATAAACTGCTGAATTCAGCTTAAGAACAAGAACTGATGGGGTCAGGAGTGCTGTATTCCAGCTCCCAGTTGAGCCCTTCCCAGCTGGATGTTAAAACTCCAGAGGGGAGAGGGCCAAAAGCTGCTTTCTTAAAAGTCCCCTGGGGCTGATACTTGCAGTGAACATCCATAAACTATTAATTTATCTAAATGACCAGAGCTCCCATCTCTGCTATAAAGACAGGATACATACTTGAACATCCAGCCATGGCCATGAAAGGCTGGAATGAAAAATTGCTTCCAGGTAGCAATGAAAGATGCCCATGTAACATTTTCCATGTTACATTTTCTCCTGCCTGCAGCCCTGCGGCAAAGCTCACAGGTAACAGCAGCAGGAAAAATGACATATTTCCCCTCACATAACTTGTAGGTGGCCACCAATTTAAAGTGTTTGCATTTAAGCATCTGTAAAAAAAAATAAGGGTTCACACTCTCAAAAACTGAAGAAAAGCTTATATCATCTTCTCCTACCCCCTTCAATTCCTTCCCATGCCCATCTCTATTCTTTTAAAGATTGTTTATTTTAACCATCAATAACAAGATTGATGGCTAAAATAAAATTTATTTTAAATTTTATCACACACAAGTATCTTTCTAACCAATTAGCTCCATCATTGGAAGAGTCTCTTTGTGATTTTCAATATCCAGGTTTTGCCTATCTCGAAATTCAACCTGTCTTGAGCAGTTTTATGACCTGCAAATGAATTTCAAACCCTTATCCTGACCAATTGATAAGTAAAGAAGCTAAAAGCACTCAGAATGCTTAAGTCTGAATAATAATTTCCTGAAGACAGGGATTTAAAAGCACACTGATGACAATTCTGAAGTTGCTGGAACACCTCTGATGAGCTCTCCTGTAATATCCCAAGGCAAGAAGGATTTTCCTTACAAAGGCCAAGGAGAGAGAATGGAAATACCTGGTCAATAGGGACTTGAAATAAGGGCCTGTGTGTTAAAGGGCAGATAAAGCATAAGATCTCTGGGAGGTTTATAATCCTATAATGCACACTGCAAAGGGATTACCCTTTTAAAGGTATTTATAATCCTATAATGGACACCCAAGCCCAGTGACCTAATAGGTACCGAACTGAGGGAAGTGAACCAAGAGCATTTGGGTGTGAAATGAAGAACCCTGGGATAACACACTAACGAGCAGCCCTGGCCCCACTGGGACCTCAGGGAGGAAAAGCATTAAAGACCCCGTGCAGCCAGCACCGGGATCCAACGCCCCAAATAAAAAGTGTCACCTATTAACATTGGCCAAATGAAAAGTCCAAGATGCTGGCCAAGAGCCAGGCAATCTCCCTGAATGCTTAATAATTCAACAAGCCAGGAATAGCCAGAGCACCTCCAGCATTCTGTTTAGTTAAAGACCACAGAGATTAGCAAACACATTATCCATCTCCGAGGCGATCCTTTCCCTGTTACAAGTCCCTTAACGACCTTTACCATCCCTCCCTCTCTCTCTCTCTTTTAATAAGGCTGAGCAAATGGGACTTCATTTCAGCCCACTGCCACAGACTGGGGGTATTAATTATTCAAGCTGATAGTCTCCCCTTTGTTAAGGCAGTGCATTAGACTAATTCCCCTCTTTACTGGGCGACTTGGGCACAGCTCAGCCTGCGGCCGCTCCTGCGGGAGGGATGCTCCAGGAACCTGGCAAACTCACGAGGCCAGGCACGGGAAGAAAGGCAAAGTTACTGCTCTGCACAGAACTGCAGAGCGGTGGGGACAGGGAACTCTCTTTAAATGCTGTCCAAGAACTCGTGAAAGATGCCTGAAATTAATTCCCAAAGAATTAAAGGCTCTGGAGCCAGAAGAGCTGAGCTGTGAGCTTTGTTACATCTCGCAGCTAAGTGAGGTCAAGCGTGGTCGATGCACTCGGCTTGAGACACTTCCAAGAAAAACCAAGGAACTGAAGGAAATGCTGCTGATGGAACTCTTCCATGCGTGGCCAAAACCCCAGCAGGTGTTTTGGGACGCTGTGTTGTTGGAGATGTCTTTTTTGGACGGAACATTAAAACAACAAATCCCCGAGCACTTGTTATCAAAGAGCCTGTGGTACTTTCAACAAGAGCTGGGGTGTCCATCCCACTGTCCTGGATGGCAGCCAGCACACGCCTGCCCTGGGGAAGAGCTGCTTTCCCTTTCCCTCTCCCTTCCCAGCCCATTCCTGCCTCCTGTCCACAGGAACAGCGTGGGGCAGGTGGAGACAGCTGTGTCTCAGACCTGGGTGAATCCCTCTGTATTTGCTTCTTATTTAGATGCAGTAGTGGAGGAAGGATCATAAATATCAGCAAAAAGCACATCGTAAAACCACACTCAAACCCTGCATCCTTCTCCTCAATGAACAACACACAGGAGCCATTACAGAACCACTTTTTCAGAAAGAGTCATCCAGGATTGAGGTTTCTGTCATTTTAAGTAAAATAAAACCACCCTGAGTTGCTCAGAGTGGCAGAGGATCAAGCAGCAAGCCTGAGAACTGAATTTACATTCATTTTCAGATTATGTTTCTCCCCTTAGCTTCGGTCCAGCCCTCTGCCAATTGGAAAAAACATTGCCTGAATACACACAAATATTGCCAAAAAAAAAAAAAAAAGGGGTCATGAAGTCCAAGTCCACCATAAATAAAAAGGAATCTGGTTTCTGCCCAGGTCAAACCCATCCAATCCAGAGAGTACCTACAAAAGCAGGAATATGCATTTGTAGGGGAACTCATCAAATTAAAGACAACATATGGTACACACTGCTGCAAGTTGGGGTTTTATTTCTAAAGTGATGTGGAAAACAAGAATATTTTTAAAGTTTACAAGCCCCAGGGGCACAGTTTCCCAGTGCAAATGTATTGGATTGCCTACTGTAAATATGGCACATAACACTGCAACAACAACAAAAACAATCTCACTGTTAACAAATGCAAGGTCAGCACACTGAGACTTGTGCACACAGATAAGTGTTCTGGCTCCATAAATTTCAAGATGAGCTAAGATTTAAAAGGAGCAGCTGAGGGAGACAGACAGACAATCAGAGAGGAAGAAAAAGAGTAAATCAAGCACAAACCAGCCAGTTAAAATAAATAAATAAATAAATAAGCAGTTAATATCCATGAATAATGGATGTTTGATTTAAAAGCAGTTTACTCCAATATGATGTAATTTTTGACAATCAGCCAGAGAGACTATTTTTCAAGTTCTTGCCAGATATAAGTCATTGTGGGGAGCTGGGAACACGAGTGCTTCTCTGAGCATGTGGAAAATTGACTTTCATGCCATCCTAAAGGTGACTTTTCCTGGCAGGCGCATGCGCCGGGCGATGCCTGAAAACCCAAACCCAGCAGAGCCCGCACAGCTCCCGGCAAATCCAGCAGGAAAAGCAGCTCCCCACCCCTCCCCATCCAACACCTGCTGCACAAGTCACACACAGAGCTAAAGACAAGTGGAGTTTGCTTTTCCCTTTGAAGTTTCCCTGTGCCTGGAGTTCCAGAGTGAGGCTTCAGGCTGGTGGCAAGAAGGGGAGCCAAGCGTAGTGCCGGCGCTGCCAACGCACCTGCAGCCCTGGGCACTGCCAGCCCCCGGGGCTCTGCCAGCCTGGGATGGGCTGGGATGTGGGCAGATGTCTGCTAGGACCTGGAATGGGGTCACCAGGCTCGTTTGACTCGTGGCTGAAGCCTGGGCTGAGAGCTCCAGCACCCGTGGGGAGGACGTTGTGTTTACCCACCGAACCACCCACACACTCAAAAAACCCCTCTAGCCCAGGGACAGGTTTTCCCTAACCTGAGGGAAACCTTCTCCCATGGAGAAGGGAGGCAAGGAGAACCTTAAAATCTGAATTAAATCCCTTGGTTTCATCGCCTGGAATATTCGTGGCACATCCTTGCAGCTGTATTTTCCAAACCTGAGGCACCCACCTAAGCCACCGTGCCAATTTTGAGGCACTCACACTGTAGCACAAATGTGGAAAAAAGCAGGATGTCCTTAACGTCAGCCAATAGAAAGGGACTTTTGCATTTATTATTTATTTAGTCTTTTATTTATTTCAACTTGTAAAATTATTTCTGGCCATTTAGAGTGTTTGATCAATAAATTCATGCAAAATTTAGACTAGGAAAAGTTCTGGACTCTCTGCTGGTCTCTTTTTCTTGTAGTGGCCAACACAGTTCAGTTCCTCAGAGAGTTCTGCCTCTCTGACTGGTACCAAAGCATTTATAAAGAAAAAGGTATTTTAAACACCTTTCAACACCTCCAAAGATCTGCTAACACCTGCAGACCTGCAGCTCCTCAAAGAGAGACATT
Source organism: Hylia prasina (assembly GCA_013397195.1). Lineage (NCBI taxonomy): Eukaryota > Metazoa > Chordata > Aves > Passeriformes > Sylviidae > Hylia > Hylia prasina. The sequence continues at coordinate 1,423,350 of VYXD01014084.1, read as the reverse complement.
TGGGCAAGATCCATCTGCTCAGTCACCAGCAAGCCCTGCCCTTCTACTGGTATGAAAACAAGAGTTCATGAAGATGAACTTGTTGAAAATTGGGCTCCTTGTAAGGGTCATGGGGGCCAAGAGAAGTGAAAACCTCACATTTTTTAAACAAAAAACCCTACGATTGAAAAAATTGAAGTCTCTGGAACTCCACGAGAACTGGAGACACTCGACACCAGAACAGACAATGCAGCTTCTCAATTAGAAGGATTTTAGCTAAAATAAGGTGTAAGTAAGGTGTAAAAGCTCACATAAAGCAACCATGACTTAAACATATCATCCAAAAATGCCTGTAAAGTATGAAACTCAATTTAAAGGATTATTTACTGTTGTCCAGAGAAGCTGTGGCTGCCCCTGGATCCCTGAAGTGTCCAAGACCAGGCTTGGACAGGGCTTGGAGCAGCCTGGGATTGTGGAAGGTGGCAGAGGGTGGCACTGGATGGGCTTTAAGGTCCCTTCCAACCCAAACCACTCGGGGATTCTAGGATTTAAAATTTGTTTTCACTCACTATCAGTGCACAGCAGTGGTTAATTCCACTGGAAACACTCACATTTCCAAGCAGCTGAAGAATTCCATGGAAACATGAAATCCAGGAGCAAGCCCAGGCAGTTTTTCAGTGGCTGCAGAGAGGAGGCAGGTGAGGTTGAACACCTTTCCTCAAGCACAAGGCAACCAGCAGCTCCCAAGAGCTGCACAAGTAACAGCATTAACAAGCAGCACCCCAGAGAGCTGATCTCAGCACATGCAGCCTTCTGCCTGTGAGCTGGAAGCTGGAAAATCATCCCTTCCCTCCTCTCTTCCCCATCCACCAGTCCTGGAGTCAGGTTCACATTTGTGCACAAAGCAACCAAACCCACAGCTGAACTGTGCCTGACAATAGCTGTAATAAAAATTATCATGCATGCTGTATGAAGCTTCTTTTGGTAGAAAAACCCCCAAATCCTCCTTTGTTCATTATCTCATATCCCCAAGAACTGTGGAATATGTTAAAATTTTTGCATAGAATTTGAAATTCAGGAGAAAGTTGTGGTTTAGGATTTTCCCCCTCATCTCAGGAGAATAAACACCTAAATTTCATAGAAATAATCCACAAAGCTCAACGGAGCTAAAGTAGGAGACCAGACTTACCTGACAGCAGATCAGGGAAGGTTATAAAGGCACCAGCTATGAGAAAAGCTCCTGCCAGATCCAGATTGCATCAGAAACCAGATGAAGTCAAGCCTAACATTTATCCTGCTGCCTCCTTACGAGGTTTAGATCCTGACATGAAGAGGACCAAAGCCAATCCGTGGATTTAATCTCTCCCATAGTGTTTAAACCCAAAATTCCCACAGGTGAATGCCCAGCCTTGGTGGTGCTGCAGCAGCTCTGTGATCACGGGGCTCCCAACTGCCTGACAGGGGGGATGTGTCACTGGCCTGACATCATCCCTCAAGGAATGTCCCCTGGATGCCCTGGGAATAAGGATTTCCCCCATGGGTGATCTTCTGGGCTCTTTAATTAGCCCTAGACAAGCCTAGATGGGAACACAGATCTCAGAATTTGGACTTTAAGGGATTTCATGTTCAGTTAACAGAGCTGAACAACAAAATCTTTCATAGCTTAACTTCAAAAACAAGTTCCAGGAGTACTAAAGCAGAAGAACTTTCAAGAAACAGTATCATATTTGGGTTGCCTGGTGCTACTAAAGTGCAAGCTGAACTTCTCAGGGATGAGGCATTTCTGTTCTCCCCTCCCTCCTGCACGCGTGTCTCTCATCTGACAGGAGCCAAGTCTAGGCCACGGATTTGATGTTTTTCCTCCTCTCCAACATAAAAGTTCCCACAAAATTTATGCCTCAGATCTCGGCTCTGCTGTCAAACGTGGCTAAAATTAGAAAGTGGTTTTAAACAACGAAAAGAGAGAGAGAGAGAGAGGAAAAAAGATGGTTTCCCTGAGTGTTTTCATCAGGAAGCAGGTTACTAGGCAGGGATTGCAAGAAGGAAAATAACAACCCGGAGGAAAACAAAGAAAACCCCAAACTGGGGAGAAACACAGGCAGCAGCCAGTGGGGCTGGAATCCTCCAGGATTCCATTTCCAGGCGGGAGAGCTCTCCCAAAGCCAGACTGTCACCGTGTGCCCAGCGTAATCAGCCGCTGCAAAGTCCCTTCATGTCTGCGCGAGGCCGGTAATTATCATAATAGACATCAGTAATTAATTTCCGGCGTGATGTCAGCTGCAGCAGCAGTGCCAAGGCAGTGTCCTTGTCACACCCCCGGCCGTCTGGGCCCATCTCCCTGATTAGGGTGCACCAGGTTTAATACAATCTGCCAGCAAGAGCCAGGGAGCTCAGGACTAAATTAGGAAAGATGTCCGGCTTTGTTGAGCGGCGTTTGAGGCCTGGGGAGGTTTCTCTGCTCCTTGTAAGGCACAAAAGTGATCACTGGGGTAATGCCCCCAAATGAGGCAATTTTACCTCCTGACCTCCCACCTGTGGAGGGAAAAGAGCTGGATTAGGACAGCAAAGGAATTAATAAAGACAGCACAGCTCCCAGCATCTCAGCCCTCGAGGTATTTATGGTGAACGGGGATTTTAAGGGCAATGAGATGTAGCTGGGCATGTTTATTCCTTACAGAGGAACTCCTAAATAAAGCTTTCTCATTCCAGTCACTTGCCAAGGAAAATCCTGCATGTTCACACTACAGACCACAGGTTCTTTCTCCTGCTCCACTCCTGCTCTCTCCTCCAGCTGCCTGAAGCCTCCTCCTTCCCTCACTGCTGACAGCCTGAAGTGTAACACAGAAATGGAATGAAACCAGGGAGAGCAAAAGGGAGGCAAGATGAAGGAAAGGGACAGGAACTCTTCCCAAGGCATCTTCACAGATGTCTCTTCACAGTTTGGCCAAATACTCAAGAGCACAGCACAAAAAGCACCCTCCTCCTAAGGAGGAGGCTCACTTGCCTGACACTGCTCAGGATCCCTCACCAGAAAGGTTTGGGATTTTGGGTTGTTTATGGGGTTTTTAGGTGGGTTTTTTGAGATGAGTTCCCCTGATGCCATTGATGCAGCATAAACTGAGCTGGGCCTTGCTGAGGAGCAGAGGCTGCAAAGTGAACTCAGCTGGCTGAACAATAATCTCCCACTTCAGCCCACGGAAGAACACAAAGAAGCATCAGATTACTGCACTGAATTGTCTTCTCTCTACTGTCAAAAGCTGGAGAGCAGGGAAAGAAGTCCTCAGCATGAACTCTTTTTTTCCTTAATTACAAAGGTATAAAAATCTTACCAGGAAATAATTACAGTACCTGGTTGGGCTCATTCAATAACCAGCCAAAGGTTTTGATGCCAAAGGCAGCTTCGTGAGCAGTCACATCGAGGCAGGTGACAGGCTGACCATAGACAGAGTGGAGAACTCTGCCAGGATCTTCTGCTTTCAGGAGATAGACAATGTCCTCTGCAGCTGCCACTGCCACTGGGCTCCCCGTGACATCTGGAACCAGATTAAGGAAGTTGACCTAAAAAGAGCAGACTTTTTATTTTATTTTTTATTTTAATTTGTTCTAATACAGTCAAAAATTCTTTTGCATCATTAGTGCCACATGCTGAAGTGAACAAACTACTCACGTGTGTCCTGAATCATCTCAGTTATGGATTAATTCCACACAAAGACCAAGTATCAAGCTTATTTCTGAACTGTAAGACTGATTTAGCTTTGGAAGGGGGATTAATCAGGAGTGGTTTAAATCACTTCACACCCTTTAACTGCACAGCTTCCTCCTACAGGAGAGAGGCTGCAAGACTCAATTATTCCTACACACTTCCTTCCCCTCTCAAACAAATGCTGATACTTTGAGGCAAAATAAAACTTCAGAGAATGAGGTTTAATTACAACTCTCAAAACTTCAACGACAGAAGGTGCAACCTAAAGAAGCTGCACGAGTAGTTACAGCTTCACAAGTGACACTATTAGGCTGCCTGCAATATCCTGCCTCAGAATTAATCAGAGAGTGTGGATCTGGAATGAGACCTGGAGTTTCAGCTCCAATTCTATGCGAGAAAACTGATTTACAAAATGAGCCAACTTAGTTTATTGTTGACAAAAAAAAAAAAAAAAAATTAAACCCAGCCAACCTCCTGCACCATATGGACTTGTGTTCATTTTCACTCCTAGCTGAAGCCAGCAGTTCACCCTTGCTCTTCAGGGATGGAAGATTCATCCCTTAACCCGCTCCAAAGTCAAAGCCTCGAGCTGGAACACCCTGATCTAGTTCAGGCTGTAAGACTTTTAGAAGAACCACCTTAACCCTACCAAAAATAATCAGTGGATCAGGAGCTCCTGGAACGAAGCAGAGTAGCCTGGAGACTCACCAGTTTCTGGATTTCAAAGGTTGCTGGGGTTTGCCAGAACCCTTTGTCGTCGGGGCTCTCCACCTTGACCTGGAAGCCGGACGCCGTGGCCACGGCGGAGCCGCCCGGGGCCAGCGCCAGGGCCTGGATGTGCTGGTTGTGCTGGAAGTGATGGATGGGCTCCTGCCCCAGCAGCAGGCTCCAAACACTGACAGTGCCTGCACACGGGGAAACGGGCACTGGGCATTAGCTCAGAGTCTGACACGGCTCTCAAAGAGCTTTTCAGCAGCTGCAAATCAATCTGGTGGAACAAAGGAATACACGGGGAAGAGACGAGGGACCTGAACTTCAGGGTGCTGTGGTTCCTCTGACCACGGGACAGGCTCACAGGAGATTTAGGTGCTCTGGCCTGAAGCTGAAGGAGGGGATGTACAGATGGGATATTGGGAAGGGATTCCTCCCTGTGAGGGTGGGCAGGCCCTGGCACAGGGTGCCCAGAGCAGCTGTGGCTGCCCCTGGATCCCTGGCAGTGCCCAAGGCCAGGCTGGACAGGGGCTTGGAGCAGCCTGGGACAGTGGGAGGTGTCCCTGTCCATGGCAGGGGTGGGACAGGATGGGATTTAAGGTTCAAACCCAAACCCATCTGTGATTCTGTGATTCCAAGCTCTATTGCTCTGCACCTGATTCCTAATTTCTGACTTTGCAATATGATTAGTAGCTACCTTGAGGAAGACTCTTTGACTTTTCTCACATTTCAATGTTTGGAGATCAGACTCAACAGACACCTGAAATTTTGTTCTATTATAGAGAGGCTCTCAATTACCCCAAAACCAGGGAGGAAGAAGCCACACTCCAATTTTAAGTCACTTTGCTGCATGTTTCACAGAATCACAGAATGTCCTGAGCTGGAAGGGACCCACAGGGATCACTGATCCAGCTCCTGGCCCTGCAGACACCCCAACAATCCCTGGCAGTGCTGTCCAAAGGCTCCTGGAGCTCTGGCAGCCTCGGGGCCGTGCCCATTCCCTGGGGAGCCTGGGCAGTGCCAGCACCCTCTGGGGAAAGAAGCTTTCCCTGAGCTCCACCTAAACCTCCTGACACAGCTCCAGCAGTTCCCTGGGTCCTATCCTTGGTCACCACAGAGAAAAGCTAAAGAATACAAATCCTAAAGAATAAAGGAGTGTAAGTCAAAAGAAAACATATTTGTAATTGCATTTTTGCCAGCTTGGCTCCTCAATTCTCTACTTAAAAGCATCATAATCTGAGTAAGAGCAACCTGAGGCAATCAGGAGGGAACAGAAGGGAATTGGAGCCTTCTGGGCCACCTTTGCACTGAATTAAGGAGAAGCAATCTTCCAACGTGACAGGCAGGGCTGGAGAAGCCTCCCTTCCAGTGGAGCACGTTAATGATGAAATGATTAATGGCACCTCTTCCTTCAGAAGGAGACATAAAAGCCCTGACAGACAGCTGTGGATGGGCACCACTGCCAGTTTGCAAACACTCCTCCCCAGTCCCAGAGGAGGTGAAGCAAGAGTGTGGTAATGAAACTGCACATAGCGAAATGGTAGCTAAATGAGTTTAAATTGATTTATGGTAGCTTTTGTAAAGATTATTTGGTATCTGGAAAGTGCTACCGATGTGAAATAATGCAGATAATCCTTAAGATCCCTGTCTAATGGCACTCCCACTGAATATTTATATTCCTCACCATGGGAATGAGTACCATAATGGGGACCATTTTTGTTTTATTAGGGATGAATATTTAAATTAATCTGCTATTTGCCTAAACAATTAGCCGCCTCTGTTTGTTTACACAAAGCCAAAACTGCAATTAGGCTTCCATCAAAAAGATAAGTCCCGACTAAAACTGTCCCGACGGAGTCGTAAGGGCTCGGAGCAGAACTTCCCAAAATTACTTCTTAGCATAATGGTAATTATGTTAATTGCTTGAAAGGTAAATAACTGCTGAACTGGGTTTGCAACACAGACTGGTTGCACACAGCTCAAAACCAGTTAACAAATCCAACTGGGCAGCACAGGCTGCATCCCCTGCACCCCACACCAGGGCTGGGCTGAGGCACCTCTTCCCCAAAGCAAAGGGATGGGGAGGTCTCATCTCCAGGAGATGATTGAGCCAGGCAAAAAAACCCCATCAGTGATAAAGTGACATCAGATAAAGGGAGTTTATCTGATCCACAGAACTGGACTTCTGTGTCAGACCACGGATTTGGCTGCCAGGCTCCTCCAAGCAGGAGGATTTTCAATTTTTGTTCAGCAGAATATTTATCCCAATTAAAGACCAGGTTCATGAAGGGGAAAAGGGAGGCTGGTTTGCTTTCAGTGAAGCCTTTTGTTTACACATCCCTGTGATGAACATTCCACTGGGTTTAACAGTGTCTAAATGGACCAAAGTTCTGGGGGAAAAAAAAATATTCGGACCACAAACAAACTGGGACAAACTGGAACAAACTGGGAAACCCAGTGCTCAAGGTTATGCTCTCTAATTTTGGGCAACAAGTCACTTATTATTATTATTATTATTACTACTACTGCATCTCAAACATGACAAAATCTGTCCAAAACAAAAGACTTTAAAACCAGGCAAACACAGAGTGTGCAACATCTGATACATGATATGGGCAATACATTCCTGGTAATCTAAAAAAATGGTGACCAGTCACAAATTCACATGTGATGAAGGAGCACAAAGTAAAGAGTAACAAGGAGAGTTCAAAGAATATCCTGAACTGGAAGGGACCCACAAGCATCAGGACAGAAGGAAAACAGAAGAAGCAAACACTGCACTGGATTTATAAATAGGTAAAGCTGCTACCAGGGCTAAAAGTGCTGCTCAGAATATTCTGCATTTCACTGCAGAAACAGTAAAAGGTATTTATGGGTGTGCAAGTCCTTGCAACAGTCAATCATGTTTGGGTAAGAGCAAAAAATCCCACACCATTCCAGTTCAGGTTATTAGTGTGGCACTAAAAAAAATCAGGCTAAGATTTAGCAGCGCAGATGAGATCACTGCTCTCCACAGTCTGTCTTCCTGCCTCCAGCACTGCCCAGCGCCTCATTTCCACAGCAATTCCTCTGCTGAGGTGAAGTTGAGGTTGCAGCCATACGTTATCTTTTTAATTTTTTTTAATACTGAAATCTTACTCGTGTTAGAAGGTCGTGAAATCAAAATTATAAGCAGCGCTTTCACGGCACGCTAAAATCTGCACCATAATTGTGATTATTCCAACTGAACTCCAACAATAACTCCACACAATTATTTAGAATTATGAGCAAGCTGGAAAGTCACCATGGCTCAAGAAAAGAAGTGCAAGAAGCTGCTGCTGCTGATGGTTTAATGCTGACATTCAACGTGACAATCACTGCACCAGCCTCATTTATCACTTCGCTCCAGATTTGACAAAAAATTCCACTCCCAACCCATATATTTTTGAACCGTGGCCTGATGAAAGGTCCATTTATTGCCACTCACTCCAGACTGGAAAGTACTTGGATAAAACATTGAGCATGAGGCTGTTGTGCCTCAGGGAGTGCAGTGCTGATCCTGACTGAACTCCAAATTTCGGGAGCATCACCAGCCTTGCACAGCTCTTGCTGTGTCAAAGGTGGGAGGCTGCAGGCTCCTCTCTCTCCATCAGCAGCGCTGGCAGCACAAAAGACATCCTGCAAAAGCAGCTGTTACATCTGTTTCCACACAGGTTTTTCTCGGCTATTGCAGGCAACACGCTTGCTACAAAATGAAACAAACCCAAGTATCTCTTTTCCTTGAAAATCCCCTAATCCTCCGGCAGGGCGAGGCAGCACAAACACAGAGCAAACAGCGTTAAATCTCACTTGTAAATAATACCCTGGCTGTGTCTGGCAGCGTCACAGAGCCTGTCTGAGCCCCTCCTGAGCTGGGCACAGCACAGGGCACTGCCCACCTGAGCTGCCTGCTCGGGGAGCTCGGGATGGGAGGGCTGGATCTGGGTGTGGAAGATCCCAACTCAGATCCTGAAGAGGCAGATGAGATAGCTGGTGGCTGCTGCCAGCTTTGGAAGAGATGTAAAGCAATTTCTGAAAACAAAAAGTTTAAAATCCCAGAATTTTGTCCGTGCTGGAGCAGGAAATCCAAATGTGCTCATGGTTTACATGCTCATTCACTTCAGCTTCTAAACACAAGGGTGTGGGAAGGCCAGAGGATGCTGAATTCACATCATCCCCATGATGTTTGTCCTGTTTCAGAGTTGTGGTCTTGCCTCCTTGATTTAAACAAAATAAAACTCTTTTTTACCTTTTGAAAGCCCTTGGACTTGATGATCCACGTGGGTCCCTTTCAACTCAGACTATTCTGTGATTCTATGGCTCCTTACAGGTGTTTCTTTTTACTCCAAAGTGGGAACATTAATTTCAGCTATATCATATCTCTTAGAAGTACAAGCAGTATAAGAAAAGCATGGGTGGAAATGAGCACCAGCCTGGATAAGCAAAACTTGTTGCTGTGAATTTTGAGTTTTTCCCAAAACCACTTCCAGTTGGAGGAGCCAATTTAACCTTAGTAGACACTTGAATTTCGTTAACCAACATTTTACATTTAATTTTCACTCCCAGCAGGTCCTGAGGGTACAAAGAGTGAGAGATCAGACCTCACTGACAAGAGCTTTCTCCCACACTACCATTACCACACCACTTCCAGATTTTACCTCCACCATCCTTCTTCCAGGGGCTTCCACACAAATCCATCCCTGGGCAGTCCCTCAGAGAAGGCTCAGACCCTGTTTCATTCCCAGCATGGGGAATGGGATAATTGGGATGGGACAGCACACTCCACTCACCCAGTCCCAGAGATCTGCACCCACAGCCACCAATGGGAATAAACATCCCAGCCCCACCTCCTGCAGTTTTCTTCTAACACTTTTTCCTTCACTCCAGCCAGCCTGGAATGCTCCTGGCTCTCTTGGAGCATGTCCTGGCACTCAGGGAAAGGCATCAAACCCCTCACTCTGCAAAGAGGGTACAGAAGGGACAACACCCCCAGGCAGCTTTAGGGGCACCAGAAAGGACAAGAGCACAGAATTCCAAAAAGCAGCACTGCCAAAATTCCCCTCCTGGAGCCTGCAGCAGGCAGGATCACCTCTGACCCCTGCAGCAAGCACCCTCCTCTGCTCCATGGAGTGACTCTGCAGCTCGTAAGGGACCACCAGCCCCTCACAGTGGGTCTGGGGGGGTCCAAGCAGGGCAGCAGGGCCGTGTTCCCTGCCGTGCCTGCAGCAGGGTGGCCACGGCATTCAAAGGACAGCAGGAAAAAGTTCTGTTCTCCTGTTGCTGCACACTGTTTTCCAGTCAAACCATGCAACTCCAGAGCGCAGGGGGGAGAGGGATGGCTGAAGTAGACTGCTGTTTCCCAAAAGCTGTGGCTCCCAGCCAAAGGCAGGCAAGCATGGAGCAGATGGAGTCCTGGCAAGGCCTCTCCTGTCCCTGCATTAGCAGCATCTGCTCATTACCCAGAACCCTCGCCTGCTTTATCTAATGCTCCAGGAAAAGCATTTTGATTTGATTCATTTCAGTTCGGTAACGTGCAACACAATTAGTGGTAAAATCAAACTGGAGCACTGCCAGTGCTGACAATAGGAAACAAGGCAGAAGAAATATGAGGCCAGTGGGTTGGAATTCAAAAATCACAACTGTGGCTCGAGTTGCCAAGTCCCGTTGCCCCAGGTGTACATCCAGTGCCCCCACTGAGCGCTGGCACGGGCACAGGGAACTTCATTTGCTCCCCATCCATTCCTCCCTGCTCTCCCTGTCCCTGCAGCCCGTTTCTCCGAGGCTGGCACCGTCCTGCTCACCAGGAGCCACAAGCCCATCTTCCTGCAGGGCCACCGTGGAGCGACGACCCAGCTGGGATGGGGCATCCTGGGAGGACAAACCTGTGCCCTTGCTGTGCCTCGGGAAGGGAGCTCAGGAGCAGGGCAGGGCAGGCTGTGCCTGGGATGGACGGGGAGCCAAGGCCAGCGCTGCGGGAGCCCTGCGGGACCGGGAGCAGCCGATGGGATCGGGACGAGCCAGGGATTCGCCAGGGAAGTCTAGACTGCCTGACAGCACCACCTCCAACACGAGCAGATGGTTTCTCTGGGTTAGTCAAACTTACAAACAAAGAGGAAAGGGAGCTGGAAAAGTACAACAAAGAACAATCAAACACATTATCTTCAAAGCCGTCCGCTCCCTCCCCAAAATTTAAAATAACTCTCTCCACCAAACTGTAAATATGTGCTTTCGGCTTGCAGTTAGTAAACACTGCTAAAATGGGTCTTTTTATTTCCCTATTCCCATAGAAACTAATCTATTCTGACCAAGGCTTCTCAAATCAGAGTAACTGCCGTATCACAGAGCCTATTAAAATTTCTACCCAAAAGAATAAAAGACGCCGAGCTTTATGCAAACTAGTTCAGTCACAGCACTGACAGCAAGGGATATGACAGGCAAAAAACCCAGACAAATTATTAGATTAGTCAGTGGGAAACTAGAAAACAAACAAAAGACCCTCTGCTAGTCATTGTTTGGCACAATGGAAAAAAAGCCAGCACTTGAACCTGTGTTATAATTTTCCTATGATTCGAGTAAGTAATATTAATAACACCTGATGTGTAAGTAATATTAATAACACCTGATTTGCTGTTGTCAGAATATGTTCCCTGTTAACAATTTTTACCCCCAGAAAACCATCCTGGCATGATCCAAGCTAGAAAAACAGCTAAGGATGTTGAGAGTCTTAAAACACATAAAGTATTTAATTTACTTTTAAAATAAAAATATGGATTAGGGGTTTTGTTTGGATTATCCACTTTCGGTTTTGCTTTCACCATGTAGAAATGCCAGGGTCAAAGAGAGTATGTGTACAAAGCTCTCTAAACTTACAAACATCCTTTATTTATACCCAAGGAGACATTTTAACTATCAAAATATACATTTTAAAGAAAGATGATGGGAGTTGAGTTCTGCCTGAGCCCCTCAATTTAGGATCCCAGTCGGCTGGCACTGCCCAAACCCGACATTTTTAACTGCTGTTCCCACATCCAGAAGATGTTGGTCTCTGGCTCTTGTTGTCCATTATGGAAACCCTCTAAGGATATTTAAAACAATGCACACAACCAGGATTTTATGAGGGTTTCACTAAATATCAGGTCAAAGCTTTCATTTCTTTAAATCCAAGTATATAATAACAACCCAGCACTGCAAACCAACACTTCAGTGCATCCACACACCATGCCAAGAGCGAGAGGGACGGGGATTAATCAGACATCCAAGTTTACCACCATCCCCATAACAAAGCTCCACAGCACCCCAAGGGAGTTTTGGCCAGAGGAGAAGGCTGGTGGAAGAATATTTAATATTTTTATAGCAAAACAAGTTATTTGCTTAAGATAGCTTGGCTGGACTACAGCCTGGCACTCAAGCTTTGTGCAGCAGCTCCAGTAGGAATTAAAGCTCAGTTTTAATGGGTGCCATGTTCCAATGCCTCCTAATGCATTTAGGGTTATTGGCCAACTTTCTCACATAAAAGCAAGTGTGTGCGTGTGTGTGGATACACAGGATTACAGACACACAAAAAGCTGAGCACAGCTGCTTCATTTCTGTAAAGCCTTTTTTTTTTTTTTCTTCCCCGTTGCTGTTGTTTTAATAGGGAGGAGAGTTGTGGTTGCTCACCGTCCTCGTAGGCTGCCACGGCCAGGGAGCTGTTTATCCTCACAAAGGAGACGTGTGGCGGGGCTCCAGCCCCTCCAGGGGCTGCCACTGCTGCCAGCACGGGGGCTGTGTAGTCCCAGGTGCGGGTGTCCCACAGCCTCACCTCCCCTGAGGTGTACCTGCAAAACAAGGGCAAGGTCACCCCAGTGCATCTGCAGAGAAGGGAGGAAGGAACAAGAATGGGTTAAAACAGCTCCCAGACTGATCTTCCCCCAGTCTTCTGTGCATTAAACCGTCGTGAGGTTTTGTGCATTTGCCCATTTTAGCCCCACTTATTGAACGTGGTGCCAAAGTCTACCAAGGCAGGCAGGTAAATTGAAATTGGAGCTCCAGGGAATGGTGTGGCCAGCAGGAGCAGGACAGTGGCTCCTCCCCTGCACTCGGCACTCCTGAGGCTGCACCTGAGTGCTGTGTCCAGTTCTGGGCCCCTCAGTTCAGAAAGGACATTGAGACACTTGAATGCAGCCAGAGGAGGGCAACGAGGCTGGTGAGGGGCTTGGAACACGAGCCCTGTGAGGAACGACTGAGAGAGCTGGGGTGGTCTAGCCTGGAAAAAAGAAGGGTCACAACTCCCTGACAGGAAGCTGTAGCCAGGGGGGGTTGGTCTCTGCTCCCAGACAACAACTGACAGAATGAGAGGGCACAGCCTCAAGTTGAGCCAGGGGAAGTTTAGGTTAAACATCAGAAAAAAAATTCTTCACTGAAAGAGTGATTGGGCACTGGAGTTGTCTGCCCAGGGAGGTGTTTAAAAAAAAGACTGGACATGGCACTCAGTGCCATGGTTTAGTTGATGAGGAGCTGTTGGGTCACAGGTTGGACTTGATGTTCTCAAAGGTCTTTTCCAACCCAGTCATTCTGTGACCCACACAACTGAGCCACCTCTATCAATATTCACTTTGCAACTAACACACAACGACAGCCAGGCTCAAGAGGAAAAAGGAAATCAGGAACAAGCCTAAATTACCTCATGGCAAAGCTTCAAACTGGTTCTTTTCAGTCTTTCAAGACTGGTGGTTATGTTAAACCAGAGCATTTATCTATGTCCATACAAGCACCCACCCAACCTACTGCTCTTTATAGGAAGAAATTTCTTCTTATCTCATCAACACATCAATTTACCTACATCTCTGAAGACTAATTAATTAATTAATTCAACTAAGTGCTGTCTTTAGAATTAAGGCTCCTTTTTTGCAGCAGGCTCACTAAAATATCGCAAAAACTGTAGTTTAACATCAGCTTGTCAATGAGGAAATAAAGAAACAGAACTAAACTTTTCAGATAATATTGAATATATCTGAATGGAAGGAAGTTGTTACACAGCAAACAATGGATAAACTGCTCTGGGCCATCTATGCTCAAGACACTATTAAAGGAAAAAAAAATCACAGAAAAAGCAGAGAAGCTTCTACAACTGGACAAAGACCACAGTTCAATAATTATTTAAGGCCAGTTTTGACAAAACTGATAATTAACACTGTCAGATGTCTTCCTCTGGCATACCTGACACTTGGATTCTTTTGGAAAATCAAAGGTGCTTCCTGCTCTGTCACCTTTGTTGTTACCTCCTGATTTTGGGGGGAAAAGTATTATGTAAGAGTGATTCTTACCAGCCTCAGAGGCGTGGTGGTTGGGAATCTGGCTGTGCTGTGCTTATGAGGAAAAACCCCAGTTAATTACACAGAAAAAGAAAGAAAGGGATGTTTAGGAGATGTGGGAGTTGCACTCAGGTTTCCCAGATCTCTGGGCAGTGCCATGTCTGGGGCTCCTGGTACTGGGAGCAGATCACTCCCAACATCTCCTGGTGAAAAGGCTCCAATTTACAGAAGGAATTAAAGTGCCCAGGGGGGTGGTGAAATCTGTCAGGCAGAGAGAGATGCACATTAATTCCCTGCACTGATCAGGGAGAGAGGGAACCGTGTCCTTGTCACCTGCCTCCTCTGCTGTGCCTTACAGGGGAACACGCAGGGAAATGAGAGAACAGGGTGGGACACTTCTCCCTTTCCCTCCCTCTGCAAATGAGGCCCAAACCCCCTCTGAACCCTGCTTTCATTTCCAATTCACAGCAGCACTACTTAAGAAGAACAGACCAAGAAAGAAGCTTCCCCAAAGCAAAATGTTTCACGTTGGATTGGACACAGAGCGAGGATCAGATCACAGCAAATCTCTTCAGTTTGCAAAACTGGAAAGGGCTCATTTTGCTTCAAAATCTGGAGATAAACCACAAGAGGACAGGTGATTGCACAGATCTGCTGCAGTTCCCTTCACCAAGAGGCACACAATGTTTTGGAAGCGTTTTAATTTTGAGCTGATTTTTGTTTCCTTATGTTAGGGTTGGTTGGGGTCATGTTTTCGAGCTTCTCCTGACTGCCAAGAGCAGCAGATTCCTCCCAAGGGAAGCCAAAATTCTCTTGTCACTGAAAAGTGAGTTTCAGGAGAGACATAAAACACTGGTAGACTGGACAGAACTCAGTGACCCAGTATTTGTTTTCATATCTAAATAAACAAGGAAGAACAGCATCTCCTCCTAGTGTAGCTCTCACATAGTCCAGGCTGGAAATGCAAAAAGAAAGACTGAAAGATGGAGAAAATGGCAGGAAGAGAGACCCAGGGCTGGATAATTCTCAGGGCACACTGCATCTGGTTTCCCTACACAGCCTGGGAACACAAGGGATCCACCAAAAATAACAATGCAGTGATTGCAATCCTGGAATTAGAGATCCAACATCACAGGACCACAGTAAATCCTTAAATTAATTTTATCTCAGATTTCAATCAAGTCAAAATTTTGTTTGAACCATTCTTTGCACACGAAGAACCACCTCCAAGCCAAGCTCAAACTGGAGCAGCACCATCAAACACTTCTAATTGGTTTGAGATCAGTTTGACACAAATTCTGATGTTTTTGTGCTGGGACCTGTTTGGCAGGGTCTGCATCAGCCCACCCTGCAGCTCCTCTACTCCCTGGTGGATCAGGTCATGCTGGAGAGCTCCCACTCCTGTGCCATGGTGCTTGTTGGAACCCTGGCACTGAGAATTTTAGACTTTCTGGGCTGACAGGCACTGACCCTCAAGAAAATACTGCATTTGACCTGAGGCCTTGGAAAAGGCTTCCAAAATTGAGTGATAGCCCTGGGATTGTGGGTGTGGAGTTTGAATAGAAGTGTGTGATGTCACATGGTGGAAAATTTAGAGTTAAGGTTTTAGAATATAGTAATATATATATAAAGCAACATGGAGGTTTTAAGATATAGGCTAAGGCTTTCTTTTTCACCTTCTTCTTCCTGAGTTTGGGTATCTTGTAATTGGGTAAAAAAATCCGCATTGCGGACCATGAGTGGTTGGTTATTGGGTTAAAAGTAAAAATAATATAGGTGTCATTTCTTAATTGGATAGTTTCTTCTTAAAAGACCTTGTAAAGAGATNAGTTTGTTCTTAAAAGACCTTGTAAAGAGATAGAGCCAGAGCCATTTTTCACTTTGTTAGCTAGAATTCACAACTTGTGAGACTGTACTATAGATAAGAATTTAATAAACATCTGAGTCCATCTCTCGAGCATTTAATCCTGACTCTAACAGAAATGAAGATAAAAAACCCACAGGTGCTCTCCCAGCCCTTGCCAGGACCTGCAGGACACCAGAGTTTGTGCAGTTGTGCCCAGTGGGCTCTGACACTGCCCAGCAATCCCTGAGAGCATCCTGGCCATGGTGCTCCCTCCAGTGACAGACACCAGGGAGACTCCACGTGCCAGGAGAACCCTGCCAGAGCCCACCAAACCTCCCCCGTGGCTGTCCAGAAATCCCAGCAGTGCCAGCACAGGAGAGGTTCCTAAGGCTTCCTGTATCCCTCCTCCCCCATTTCTCAGCATTCCCATCCTTCCCAGTCCCACGCAGCAAAGCTGAAGGGTTGGGAGAGATGTTCCTCAAGACAGTGGTGGGAACACGAGTGGAGCCCCAGGTCTGGGCAGGGAACCAGCCTGGGGAAATGGGAGCTAGAAACCAGCTCCTCCACTGCCCATCTCCAGTGTGCACTGGGTCTGCACACTGAACTGGAAGAATTTCAAACACAGATGAATCCAATTCAAAAGGGGAAGAAAAAAAATTAATGCTGTTGTAAAGAGCACCACACTTTCAATTTGTAGCCACAACAAAAGGCTTTTAAACTATTAAAGCACTGCCTTGATGTAAAAAAAAATAAAAAGGCTGCTTTATTGCAGATAATTGGCAAATCTGCCCTATCAATAGAGATGGCTGGAGAGAGGAACACACTGCACTATTTCTAGATAATTTCAAGATTTCTATTCATTTCCCACCACAACTTTTACATTTTGCCTGAAAATTTCAATTGGCTCATTCAATGAAATAACCCCAGATGCAAGTCCTGCCCAAGAACAAGCCCAGCACTCCAAACCCACTGTTACTGACTTTTCTACAAGATGGCAATGAAATGCTCACTTAGCCTTCTGCTGGAGTGAAAAAACACCCAAACCAACTCAAAACTCCCTGTTTAACACAGCAATGATCACACCCTATTTGCTCTGACACCAAGGGCATTCAGCTGCTGCTGGTCTCCCCTGATGGGTGCTGTGAGCTGATTATTGCAGTGGCAGGTAAATACTCCAACACCTGACTCCACTTGCACTGAGCAGATCCAACAACCCAACCCCAAACCGTAAAATAACCCACATTAGAGACCACACCTGCTTCATTTCGTTTAGAAAGGCTGTCCAAAGTCTCGCTCTCCTGAGCATAAGAGAGAGCAAGAAGAAGCCTGTTGCTCACAAGGCCAATCTGCCCCTCTCCTGATACCCCTTCCCTGATTCCTCCCATCCACACACCTGGCTCCCAGCTCTCTCTACCCACAGACACATTTTTCCTTCTCTGATGTTCAACAGAGCCTCTCCACCCAAATAACTCAGCTTCTTTGATGGACTCACGTTCCACTTTGCCCTTGTTCTTCAGAATATTTCAGTATAGACACATGAGAAGCAGCAGCAGGAGAAGAGACAAGCTGTATATTTCTATATATATACTCCTCAACGAGCCCATTCTGTAATTCTGGCCAGATATGGATCTAGCTGTAAAAATGAACCTGGAGATTCAGCTTAAGCTTTACAGAGATGCATCAAAACCTTGCTGAAATGGAGCAACAATAGGTGGAATGCATATGACATAGAAAAACTGGGAAAAATTAAATTCATATACAATAAAATATCTACTCACTAACCAAAAGCATTGTGACTACTTTTTACTGGCAGTAATGCCCTAATGGGATGAACATTTTGCTCGTGCCCTCTCACAGGAGTGAAAGCAGAAGGAGCTGGGGTTAAAAGCTGCTGCTGCCCCACGATGAATGTCTGGGAAGCAGGTGGTGGAGTGCAGAGCACATGTGGGAGGAAGCAGAGCTGGAGGCTGGGCACACTTCTAATGAAGTGGTGCTGAAGAGGCAGACGATTTCATAAGGAGAAAAACATCAGGAAACTGGTCAAAACACAGAATCTCATCTGAAAAAGCTCCACTGTGCTGCATAGCAATAGCCAGAACAAATTTGGGGAAGAGGAGGAGGGGGAGGCTGATCTCTCTCCAGAGCCCCAGATGTCTTTATGGTTGCCTAATGACAATTATACTCAACCAATTAAGACACTGCTATCACAGTTGCATTGTTAGTAAGCCTTTGGCCCTGAGTGTTGATGGCTGTCTAATTAGTGTTTGTGCAAAGTACAACTGCAACTAATATATAAACTGACAAATACACAAAAGAAAAACTGTTAACGGGAACATTTTCCAAACAGTTGAGACTCTGCTCATTCAGTCCATGGCAGCAGCAAAGACAAACTGCTTTCCTTCATGGCTGGGGTACTGCTGGCACTGCAGAATTTCACTTCAAACCACAGGGTCAACAAGACCCTTGCTGGGTTTCTGTTCAGACAGGATGCTGGTGCCACTCACTTCTGGTGCTGCCTCAAGCACACCCCTCCAGGGCAAGGCTCGCTGCACCAAACTGGGCTGGTCACCAAAGACTTCTAATAAAACACACCAGAAACCAGTTTACATTTTCCATATTTTCTCTAAAGAGTCTGTAGCAAGGAAAAGGAAGGAGAAAGAACCCCCTTTGTTTCACAGTCAGGGCTGATTTCCAGAAGGTAAAGTCTGTTCGGTTTCCAGATACCTGCGGTGATCAACAAACCAAAAAAAAAAACAAAAACCCAACAACTTTGTTTCAGGCAGTCAGTGACCATCTGTTAATACTCAAAAGATTATGAAGTCCTTACAATGTCAGTGCATTTTATTGAAGTCAGTAGGAATTTTGCTGCAGTAACAGTCTCTGTTTAAATGGACGCCTGTTGATAAGCAAGTAAAATAATGAGTATTTTGCATTGTCTTGCTCCAACAAGCACCTCAGAGCTTTCATCCTTATTCCACCAAAAGCAACTCTCCACTCCTTCATGTGTTTAATTAAGGTATCAGCCAGTGCCCCCCTCAGCAGGCTCAAGAATAAGGCCCAATTAAAGATGCAAACCCAAGCCCAAACGCCTTCAAGCTGGTTCCAATTGCTCCCGAGCTTCATCTTCTGTCCAAGGCTCATGTGAGACAGTGGTAACTCAATGTCCAACTTCAAAACACCTCTTCATCAGAACCATGGCACCTTGGGAGGCACCTCAATCACAATTAAAAACACTGCAGTTAAAGGGATTCTAGCACTTTCCTTGTACTCCTCTGAAGGGAGGGATGAATGATGGACTGCTTAGAAACATCTACCACAGGGTGAGGTGCCTCAAGGACTGGAAGAGGTAAAAGCTCCCAATTCTCCCAGGTATTTGGATACATGGATTTTGCCAACTCTAACCAACAGGTAGCTTGGCTGAGGGATTCCTTAAGGAGAGGATTCAGGCAAAACTAATAGTAGCAGAAAAGAACTACAACACATGGCAAAAAAGGAATATAAATAGAACACAATGGCCAAAAATAAAACACAAATGGAACAGGGAAGAGAAAATTTTCTATTACATAGCAGAAAGCTACACCATAAAACACAAGGAAAAACAGATGGGAGTAAACCAAAACCAGAGTTTGAAACAATCCTAATGCTGGTAGAGAACGTAGAGTAGAAAATTAATCTCCCTGATTTCATCCAAATGTTCTTCTGGGTTGCTTGATATACGAGCGCAGCTATGAAAAATGTGACTAATGTGTCCCAAAATGGATCTGGAAGCACTTTTAGATTTAGCATGTAGGAAATCCATTCTGAGCATCCTCATGATCAATTCCCAAACTCTTCTGCTGGGAACCCGACTTCCCAATTTACCAACCCACGCCCATCTGTGGACCCCTCACAGAAATGGAGCTGCAGAGAGCTTCTACCTTCATTTTTAGGGCTTTATTTAGGAAATTATCCCTCAAGAAAGTGGGTTAAGCTGCTGGAGTGTGTAGTTCTGCAGCTTAGCACTGTTATCTGTAAGAAAATTAACATTTCACCATCCTCACTGCTTCAGCCTCACCTTCTATATTAAGTGCATGCAAATGTCATACCAAGGGAACAGAAACAAGCCAAAGGATTGTATTGTAAGGAAAACATTTTAATGAACATTTATAAAAGCAGCAATTAGAAAAAGCCAAACTGTTTCTAGTAATTTGATTTTTAAGGCAAAGAATCTCCCATCCATTAGCTCAAGGTTCCAGTGGCTTGCATCAGTCCAAGCCCATTAATTAAAGCAGCTGCTCTACCAAGGAAACAGATTACTGTGCGTACAGGAGAAAAAAAAAATAAAATATCTTTTCCATAAGAATTCAGGAGGAATTATGATGCAATTTAGGAAGGCTCTGCTCCATCAGCCCTATTATGGCACAAAGGACAAACAACAGATAAAACAATGGCTCCAGCTGCAGACAGAGGTGAGAAAACACCATGTGAGGATGCTGGAAATTGATCTGTTTGCTCATTAGAAGGAACTCAAACTGCAACACGCTGCAAGCAGCAGAGAGGAGAGGCATCACCTGAACTCCAGGCACTGATGGTGACAGCCCAAAGAGGAAAAATGAAATCTTCAACAAGTTTAGTAGAAAGAAGGATGGGTTTGTCTGGCCTTAGTAGAAACCCAGGATTTACAAGCTCAAAATTACATCTGAGAACACTGAAGGCATTGCAGCAAAACCCACAGGTAAACCAAGAGCTCCAGGGCCAGGCAGGCTGGAAAAGCAGCTTCCACAAAGAGTCAGATCAGGCTTCTACTCTTGGTTTCACCTGAAAGGCCTTTTGCAGGAGCTGACAGAAAGGCCAACCTGGCTGTCACTAACACAACCTCACCTAAGCCCCTGGTCATCTGTCACCCAACCCCTCTGAACTCATGATGTCATTGGCGTGTTCAGCCTCCTCAGGGTGACTCACATGGAAAAGAGGAGCCCTGACACTGCCCCTTAACAATGAGGAGAATGAGTGAAGAGAGCACAAAAGGTTTGAGGAAGGTTGAAGAAGAAAAGCAATCAGGATTTACAAGCTCTTTGTTTTCACCTTCTGCTTTGTTTGACATCTTGGCTCGCAGTCACTGGGAGGGGAGGGAGAAACCTATGAAAGTTGTGCCATCATATAAGTGAAGTTTAGGCAATTAAACCAGGCAGGGGTTTATTGAGCCTGTTTCAAGTCTTCAGTTTGTTAACTTTGATTCATTTTCACTACTAATTAATATTTTGGTTTCCTCAGGTCTGCACACTGAATTAAGATGCAAGAGCTAATAATAAATACCTTGAGAATAACCCACAAGCCCTATAGCAAAAAATCCAAATTAGATGAGAGTTGACATGAAGTTTTAAAAAGTGCAGGAAAGGGTTTTCAAGCCTTTCGGGCTAGTTGCACACATCATTATGAAACTAAGGAGAGTGGCAAGCCCAGCTTCTAAAAAGTCATTTGCAGGTCACCTTTGAGCAGGAGCAAAGTGGAGTGGGAGGTGATGCAAGAGAACAAAGGAACTCACCATAAAGGAGCAGCTACTTGTGTGTAGATGTTGCTCAAAATTACTTAAACTGAAAGGCCAATTTGTTTGTGAGTGCTCCCACAAGACTCACCAGAATGAAGACAACTGTATAAAATCATTTCAGCATTTAGGATGTCAGCATGAGAAATAAATGTCCAGATTCCCCTAAAGAACCAGACAGGATATTTAGGAAGTCCTTCCTTAGCTTCTCATTTCCTTTATCAAGCATCAGTTGGGGAAAACAGCACCTGTGCCAGGTGTGCTCCACCCTGAAAAGGGAGGAAATGTGAATCTGTTGGTTTATCAAGGCAATCAGCAGATGAATCTCACCAGTCCTAACTCCTCAAATCTCAAGGAAAGCTGGCAGTACTTAGTGGGGAAGGAGAAAAACATCTGAAATTAAAATTTCAAGAGAAGCCAGGGCTGATTTCCCAGTCTGTAAGAGGTGCAGGGACTCCTCACAGCATCTGCTTAAATTAGTTTGTGGCCAAGCTCCTCACTAACAGGCCACCACTCAGTTATGGAAAACTGAAGAAAAAATAAAAGAAAAATATGGTAGTTTATAGTTCTGGATCTTGGGAAGGGTGGTCTGACTCTGGGCCTCTTCTGTTTATTTATTTTCAGAGGCAGCAGCAGCAGCAGCGAAGCCACAAGGCTTTTTCTGCAAGCGTTAGAAAATTAACACATCCCCCTCAAAGCCCGCTTGGTGTGGTTTTAGGGGTGAGCTGTGAGGTGAGATGGGCACCACCAGCACAAGGCAAGCTCAGCACAGGGCTCAGGAACAGCCACAGGTGAGTATTTCAGAGCCAGTCAGGCAGCAGCAGCCTCACAGTGTGCCATGGGCATGTCACACCACGGACCCTCTGCAATGACAAGGTCAAACAAGGACCAGATGCATGTTCTGAGATTACTCTGTCCAGGACCATACAACTTCTGACTATGCTGCCAAAATAATTAAAAAAGAAAAAAAGTAGCAAAAAAGTAGCAATTTTACTGTCTGAACGTGCATTTACTAAAAAACCCACCCCAGATTAATCCAGATTTCAGTAAGAGAAAGTGAAGCAATCCAGGCATTCTGCACAGTAAATGACAGCATTACGCACAGCGAGCCTCATCACCAGCAGGAATTTCTAAAAGCCAAGCAAGCAGCTATATAATTGCTTTAAGTAAGCTCTGACTTAGGGCTGAAACTCCATTTGAATCGAGGGTGAGGGGGAGAACATCATCCCTCTAGAGAAGATCCTTCGAGACGTGTAACTGTAGAAAGGCTGGCGAATACAACATTGATTGGGAGTGAGGTAACCACAAACACCACTGGCTCAAATGAAAAGGGATTCAGGGGCTGACCCAGAAAACAAGCCTCGTAACCACCGGGATGAAATTTTAATGACAAACACAAGAAGCTCTGCGTGCAGGCCAGATTGAATTATCTGATGTCAGGCTCGCACAAAGGGGAGCTGCTCGCAGCCACCTTCGGCTCCCGGCTCAGGTTGCACTTAATCAATCCTTGATACTCTGCCATCTCCTGGCTTCAGCCTGGGCAGCAGCGTGGGGAAAAGTGGAGAATGCATGGAATAGGGGCATTTCTCTGTGTAGTGCACCTTTGCTTCCTCCACAGATTAATAAAGAGCTGCTCCTGAGCCAGGTCAAACTGTGCCTCTATACACCACACTGGCAGCTGCTGGTTTAAGTCACTCTGCACACAACCTGTATAAATTTTCTTTCAGAAAGACCAAAAAAAGCTCTACAGCAACTACAATAAAAATGATTCCACTTTGCAGCAGAGTTTGAAGCAGGACAGTGAAGATGACAAGATCACACCTAGCACAGGTTCAAATCAATCAGTGATTCTAGGCTTGCTCCCAGATTCCCAAACACACCAAGCCCAGCATTCCTGCTCTCTCCAAACAGAACTCCTCTCAGCCCAACTAGAACTTAATCTGGCTGCTGCCAAAAAAGAATTAAAGATGTTTCTATAAATACACCAGCAACAAAAGGATTGCTAAGGAGAATCTCCATCTTTATTGGATCAGGGAGAAACAGTGACAAAAGATGAGGAAAAGGCTGAGGGAATTAAGGCCTTGTCCTCAGGGTACCCAGGCTGGAAAATGGGGACAGGGAGCAGAAAGAAGCCCCCATGATCCAGGGGGAAATGGCTGCAATCCTGCTGCAGCACTTAGGACACACAATTCCATGGGGAGGGGGGTGCTGAGGGAGCAGGGCAGAGCTCACCCAGACCCTTCCCAGCAGGGAGGTCATGGACCCTCCTCACCCAGGGCACTGCAGTCAGCAATCCTGATGCCCATCTAGGAGCTGGGCTGGAAGGAGGATCCAGGGAAATGCTGGCCTGTCAGCCTGACCTCAGTGCCAGGCCAAGTTCTGGAACAGAACATCACCAGGGCAAAGTGCTGGGTCCTACCCTGGGCCACCACCACCCCCCAGGGAATGCCAAAGGCCTGGGGAGGAGCTGCTGCACAAGGTGGACAAGATGTGCTGGTGACAGCAGCTGGTCACCAGCACAGGTGTGCCCAAACGTGCAAGAAGGCCAAGAGCACCTGGGCTGTCCCAGGGCAAAGCACTCCTGGGGCACCTCCAATCCTCCCCCCGGTTCTGGACCCCTCAGGACACAAAGGACCTTGAGGGGCTGGAGCACCAGGAGTGGCTGAGAGAATTCCAATCAAAAAACCTCCTAAAACCTGAGCAGCCCTGAGCATCCAGTGCAGCAACCTGAGACAGAAGAAAGGTGATGGCCCAAGCCACTGGATAGAAAAACCTTGGGAAATGCCTCACAATTCGGGATCAGCAGCATCAGGCCTTGCAAACTCACACTCCAGCTTAGCTCAGACACACAGGTCCCTCTGTAATCACTGACTATTCCCATGCAAAGCTGAGCACACAAGTGTTTGTGAAATGGGAGAGAGAATCATTAAATGTAACAGATAATTGGTATTTATACTGAGAGGAGAATTGACTTTGTAAACCTCAGCTATTAAATTACTTCTTCAGTACTGAAAGAACGCAACAGTTTGCTATTGATCACCAGATTCATTACACTTTTATGACAAATTTGAAAGCACAATGCCATTAAGTACAATTTTATAAGCTGGGAGAGACAGGGGAGGGTTATGGTTGGATTTAAAGAATAAAAACACAGCAAACAACAAAAGCCCAACAAATTCCTCAATATGCCAAATACTTACCAAATGCACATAAAGTACTTCCATGCACAATTTGCTGATGCCCTTGGAAGTTTTAGTTATAACATGAACACCACCTTGTTTGATATTTACCATTTACCAAAATAAGAGACGAAGAGTGCAGGACAAGCAGTAAACAGCAAAGGACATAACATAATTTTTGTGTTCTAATACTCTGAACTTTTAATTTACTAACCAGGTAAATTCAAACAGCTGAATTTCCTCATGCTGTTTTACCAAATATATGCTCACAACTTCATAAAGAGATAATTCATTTTTCAGAGAAATTACTGGAAAGTCATTTAAGTGAACACTTTTTCTAAAGGCAAATTTAGAATGCAAATTTCCCTTGGTCTCTTACCTGCTCACCTATTTTCAGGAACCTGAATATTATTTATTGTACCACACCCCTGGTGTAAATTCACCAAGAGAAACTGGAAGAACCAATATGAAAAGGGTGTGTGCAACTGTCAGGACCCAACTTCTGTAATACACCAAGCCAAAATATGGACTATTTGAGGTTGATCTGTAGAATTCATGACTTTTGTTTATTAATACTTCAGAAATGTAATTTAATCTGCATAACTCCTATCCACTTGGATAAAAATACAATGGAGAAAATGAAGGAAAAGAAGAGCTGGAGGTTTGGCAGCAGCATGGAGACAACTGGGTTTGCTGTCTGGTAGTTTAGAGTCCTGCTCTCAGTTGCCCAAGAGCATTCAAAAGCATTTCCATGAATTAGAGTTTTCCAGGCATCTTTCTTATAACCAGTCTGTGAATTTTGAAGTGCTTCAGAAGCAATTTTCTCTAATCCCTCAGCATTAACATGAAGTGCTACCATACAACATTGAACTCTGGTATGTCAAGGACAACATTCCAGCTCCCCAGGATATCATAATTTTTATTTACTCATGGGATTTCTGGAGGGTTACTAATTACTGAACCTGTGAAATCCAAACAGCACATAGCAAAGCCTCACACTTACTGAGAGAATCACTGTAACCTCTTCTAAAAATTTGTGAGGCTCTTAAAATTGTATTTAAGAATATAAACCACATGAATAGCTAACATTAAACCAAGGTCCAGAGAACTTCTGTATTAGAAAAAGAGAAGTTTATCTATTCTCAGTGGGTTATTTTCCTCCCAGCTTGTCTTTTAAGTGAGAATGGAGAAAATAACAGTCCTTCTAAAGTTATTTCTGTGCTGTGACAAGGTATCCTTGTGATTAAGAGATTTTTATGGAAAAAACATAAAAAGGGGATTTTTTTTCAGTAGATGTGTAAAATGTTTAATACATTCTGGGTGCTTCCACAGCAAAACAATAGATGGAGTTCATCAGAAAGCACTGAGTTTTTACAGGGACTACTTGTACATGAGATAACTTTTGAATAGTTGCATAAAAATTTGAACTGCTGAGGTCAATTGAGATCACCATCCTTATCAGTCACTTAAGGACTTTAGTCTCAGGAACTGCAGGTGAATCCATTCCTGTGCTTCAAACAGGTGTTGCTTTTCAATTTATTAAAAGAAGCATCTGAGATTTCAGATGGTGAAGGTGGAGTGAGCTTTATGCAGACTGGTAAAGGTGGAGTGGGCATTACACAGCCTGGTGAGGATGGAGTGGGCATTACACACCCTATAGGAAATGGAGTGGGCACTACACGCTCTATAAAAGGTGCAGTGGGCACTACACACTCTATAGAAGGGGCAGTCGGCACTACACTCTATAGAAGGGGCAGTCGGCACTACACTCTATAGAAGGGGCAGTCGGCACTACACTCTATAGAAGGGGCAGTCGGCACTACACTCTATAGAAGGGGCAGTCGGCACTACACTCTATAGAAGGGGCAGTCGGCACTACACTCTATAGAAGGGGCAGTCGGCACTACACTCTATAGAAGGGGCAGTCGGCACTACACTCTATAGAAGGGGCAGTGGGCACTACACACTCTGTAAAAGGTGCAGTGGGCATTACACACTATAGAAGGTGCAGTGGGCTCTACACACTACAAAAGGGGCAGTGGGCACTACACACTCTATACAAGATGCAGTGGGCACTACACACTCTATAGAAGGTGCAGTGGGCACTACACACTCTATAGAAGGGGCAGTGGGCACTACACACTCTATAGAAGGTGCAGTGGGCACTACACACTCTGTAGAAGGTGCAGTGGGCATTACACACTCTATAGAAGGTGCAGTGGGCACTACACACTCTATACAAGATGCAGTGGGCACTACACACTGTAAAAGATGCAGCGGGTATTACACACTATAAAAGGTGCAGTGGGCACTACACACTCTATATAAGATGCAGTGGGCACTACACACTGTAAAAGATGCAGCGGGTATTACACACTATAAAAGGTGCAGTGGACACTACACACTCCATAGAAGGTGCAGTGGGCACTACACACTACAAGAGGGGCAGTGCAGGTGCAGCAGGCCCTGCCACCCGTGCTCACCCAGCCATGAGCACCCCGTCGCAGCAGTGGACGTCGCACAGCACCCGGCCGGGCTCGTAGCGCAGCTGGCTCACGGCACCCACGCGGTTCTGCAGAGAGGACACAGGGGTTGGTGTTCCCATTCCTTCACCCACCAAAATCTGCTGCTGGGCAACTCCCAGCTTTGCTGCTGCTGCTGAGAGAAGACACGTCTAGCCCCAAACCCCCCAGCAGCCTTCAGCTGGAAAACAGAAGCTGCAAAACACACCAACTCTCCTCTCCCGCTTGCTCAAAGCAGGTTTCCATTTTTCCCCAGCACCTGGATCCCTCTAAGGAATTCCCCTCTCACCTTCCAGTTGGTTTTCAGCATGTGCTCTCTGGCTCTGCAGTCTTTGAGGGCCAGCTTCCAGCAGGAATGGTCAGAGATGCTCATGTCCAGCAGGTATCCCTCCTCCTGGCACAGCCGGTACCACAACACTTCATCTTCTGCAAGGATTTTCCACGTCCTGCTGACCTAGAAATCAATGTTTATACATGGATCTCTCATAAATGTACAAGGAAAAATTAGATTTAATGTGAAATATTAAATAGTAGCTGAAAAAGAAACATATAAATTAATACAGGCCTGTATTCAGAGGAAAGTCTTGCTCAAACAAATATAGTTGTTCATTCTTTATACACCTGAGTGTACAAAAACCCCAGACCTTTAACAAAAGGCTTGTTTTCTGTGAGTTCTTCAGGAAATAACTGAGTTTATACTCCACTAAAACTCCACATAACGTGGACACCAGTTTAGTCAACCTGAAATATCAGTGACTGGAAAATTTTGACAGGGAAAGCAGCAAGAAAACAATTAAGAGAGAATTTTAAGCATAGAGCAAAAATATGAATACATTTTTATATTTGTAGCTAAGAAACCCTCTCAGATCACAGCACCATATCTCTGAAGTCCCACTGACAATGCCTGATTAGGGGTATGACATTAGTGATTTATAACCTATTGTATTACTGTATGCATAAATAGGAATGAATTATTAAGTTTTTCAAGCAGCCTCAAGTTGCTGCCCATTCCAGAGAGAACAGCTTCATCACAATCAATTGTGGGCTCAGAATTAAAGATTCAAGAGGTAAGAGCCAACTTAAGTAGCTTTTTTTTTCTCCTCTGTAATTCTTAATTTAAAAAAACAGACGTAACCAATGAAAGCCACGACTGGTGAAAGCAGCAATCAATTGTGCTCTGTTTCTAAAAAGATTAAAAGAACCTTCTGAGACTGACATCATTTTCAGTAAGTTACAATTAAGCATCTAATGTTCATTTCAGTCCCCAGATTATGCCAAGAATCCAAGCCTCCCATGGACACAAACTCTCCCAGGACGATCTCTTTTTATTTATTTGCCATTTTTTCCTTAGTCACACACACAAAAAATGTTTAATATGATGAAAGAAGGGGTGAGCTGAGTAACCTGCAAGTGTTTTTACGATCTGAGACCCACAGAGAAGATCAGTGCTCAAATAGGAATATCCAAATGGAGCAAAATGAATGTTTTTAATCACCTAGAGACCTCAGTGCAAACTGGCAGAGGGAGACAATCCCCTTCCATCCTCTGACAAAGGAAACAACCTGCACAGGGCAACAACAATGCCCTGAGATGACAGAACCAGCACTGAGGCTTCTCCAGCAACACACATCGCCCTGGAATCAAAGTGCTCAGTGCTCCTGTCCCTAGAGGGACACACTCAGCAACTTCAAAAGCACCCAAAAGAGGCAATCCCAAATCCAAACCATCAGGAATTTGCTGTCAATTTGATTTGAAAGTAGGATAAATATCTGTGTTATTGCTCCAAGAATACAAAAAAAACCCAAAAAACAAAACCACCACCCCAAAGCAGCTTTCTGCTGACACACCAGAAGAGCAGCTGTGGTGCAGGAGTGGAGCTCCCCAGGCAGAACCTCTGCCCCCTCCCCATACAGCAGCACATTTTCCTGACAGGGACAGGCTGAGCACACGCACAGGGAAGCACAGCCAAACCAGGCCAGCTTTTGCCTTGCTCTCCAAAAGAAAAATCAAAAATAAACACACACCTTTCAGTCTGCCAAAACAGACAATATTGCGCAGACCTTTCAAGTTTCAAGGTCTTAAAAGCATTTTATAAAGACAGTAAAACAAAAGAAAGGGGGCAGGGGGAGCTACATAAAATTTTGACTGCCTTTTCAACTTTCAGGGAAAATAAAGTTCCTATCCCATCCTGATTTTTTTTCAATCAAATTACAGCAAACCCTGCTGCTTTACAAGCCTGAATTTCCAAAGGGTCCCTAACCCAGCCTTTTCTTACAGCCCCAAGCTCGCATGCCAATCCCTTGTAAAACCCCACTGAGCGAGGCTCAGCTGCACGAAATCACTAATAAAGAGTCTCAAGCATTTCACTTTACAGCACCACTGTGAGCTGCAGCATTAAAACCAGCCATTGGCTTCAAGTCAGCTTTATTAGATCTGCTTGACTTGGAGTTTCAGGTGAGGCCCCAAAAGCCAGGGCATTGTGGCTTTATTTACATGCACCCAAAACGCTGGGTGCTGGAGAGGAGCAGAGATGTGCAAAGCTCTTGTTAAAACTGTTTCCAAATCTAAACTGCACAGAAACTCCAGCAAGGATCAATGGCAACATCTTACAGACTTGCATATAGATTTCGAGTCCTGAATTTAATTTTGTCTTCAGTGTTCCTATTATCTTTTTACAACTCTTCTCAGCAAAGAAAGTTTGGGTTCCCCTGAGCTCCACACAGGGACAGTTTTATATTTTATAGTTCAGCAAGTAATAATGTTCTGAAGGACTTCAAAGACTTTTGCTGACATAGGCTTTGCTATTTGGTTTTGCCTCTGGGGGATATTTTTCCCCCTTAAAAACCCCACCTCTTCCATCAAATCCAAAATTTCTTCTAATCCCATCTAAATCAACTGGCTCAAATCCTAATGAAGGTTTATTCATCCCTCTGCATCTGATAATGGTTTTTATTTCACTAGGTTTATTTTCTTCCCCAGACACACAAAGGCAGAGTCAAGGCTCATTTGCTGAGACCAGGGGCCTCAATTAGAACTAGCTGGACTTTGAGCTCAGTACAAAAAATAGTGCCAAGTATTTAATCCAAAGCCATTCTGATGGAAGCTGCTCATCTTTTCTGTTCACAGCACTGAGTACAAAATGTTTTGGGCTGGAAGGGACCTTCAAGACCACCCAGTGCCACCCCTGCCATGGCAGGGACACCTCCCACTGTCCCAGGCTGCTCCAAGCCCCAGTGTCCAGCCTGGCCTTGGGCACTGCCAGGGATCCAGGGGCAGCCACAGCTGCTCTGGGCACCCTGTGCCAGGGCCTGCCCACCCTCCCAGGGAACAATTCCTGCCCAAGATCCCATCCAGCCCTGCCCTCTGGCACTGGGAAGCCATTCCCTGTGTCCTGTCCCTCCAGCCCTTCTCCCCAGTCCCTCTCCAGCTCTCCTGGAGCCCCTTCAGGCCCTGCCAGGGGCTCTGAGCTCTCCCTGGAGCTTCTCCTCTCCAGGTGAGCACCCCCAGCTCTCCCAGCCTGGCTCCAGAGCACAGGGGCTCCAGCCCTGGGACCATCTCCTCCTCTGGGCTCTCTCCAGCTGCTCCACATCCTCCCGATGCTGGGGACCCCACAGGCAGGGCAGCTCTGCAGGTGGGGTCTCACCTGGGCAGGGCAGAGGGGCAGAATTCCCCCCTCCTTTCCTGCTGCCCACGCTGGGGGCTCAGCCCAGGGCAGGGGTATCCTTATCCATCCATTTCTCTGCCCTCTCTGGGGATCACAAGGAGGATGGATGATGGCTTTTACCCATAAACAATCCTGATGCAAAACCATGCTCAAAAAACCACATTCAATTTTCTTTTTGTAAATCTATAAACACTAAAGCCTCAACAGTTTGACAATCCCAGAAGCCCTGGAGGCAAGCAGCTGAAATTCTTGATTTATGCATGACAAGTCATTCCTAAATTCCTAGAAACAGTCTCCCTTGCCCCAGATACATACACAATTCTTGTGTTAGTAAACACTTCTAAACCTTCTCTAGGATAAAAACCTAACAGGTCAAGGGAATTTCTCACTCATCTGCTCAGAAACAAAACTGCCAAAATTCAGCGCTGCTGAATCCAAACACATCCCCTCACCACCAAGCTGAACCACAAGGGCCAGGTCCCCAGGCCATGGGTAAAATTAATCTATCTACAGTATCAGTCCCAAACCCCACAAGGACATTTCAGTTTGTCACATCTGTGGCGTCCCAAGGGATTGTTTTTCCTTTCCCTCTACACCCTGACCAGAAGGAAGAAGTGACTGTTCCCAAAAATGCTCACACTCACAGGAGAGTCACTCATGGCACAGATATTTCTGCCAATGGTCAGAACACCATCCAAAAGTGCTCACAGGGCAAAACCCTGCATTACTCTGGCCTGTTCTGTGCTACATGAAGCCCTGGATACTTTTCTCCTTGAATTCCAAATGTGGGATATCAACAGGGACTGGTCTGGTGGATGCTACTGAATGTCACCCCCCTACTGCAGACCCAGCAGAGCTCAGGCACTGAGGACACTTATTTACAGGCTTTTGTATTTCCAGTGCCACCCAGACAGGTTGTGGTTTGCAGAACTAATTCCAAAAATCAAAGAAAAGCTGTGGGGGAGCGAGGGAGAGGGAAATATCAAGGTGAAATTAAAGTTCTCCAGACAGTCTGTGGTGTGATTAAATCTCAGAGAGGCTCTGCAGTCAGGCTCCTTTCGTGTTAGTTGGTTACCAATTTGGCATAAAGAACTAAGCAAACAGGTTTTCTCCAAAGGCACTCACATAGATAATGATGCCAATTCCACCAACTGGCCCAATTTCACTGAAATCCCAAGGCACCTTAATAAAAAAAAATCTTTCTAGGATAACACCATAAAGCAGCAGGGTTTTGCATGGAACAGAAGAGGGCTCCCCCCCTTCAAAAACAAAACCGTCTAGAGAAAAATGAAAATGCTATTTATTTTTATGGCTCTGCTTTTTATTTGAACACTTAAAAAGAAAGCCAGCTCTGCACTGGATATTCATCTGATTGGGAAAGCCCTGCAAAACACTGGGCACTTGCTCAGCTACCTGTCAGCTGCCACAAAGGAACAATGACTCGGGAAGAGGAGAATGAGAAATGTGGAAAATTCTGTGCATTGAAACACACCTTATGAGAACAGGTTCAAACTAAAAAGCAAAGTGAAGGGGAGAGGAATCCAGTGCAGCCCCAAGCACAGGGAAAAGGAGCAGCCCTACAGCAATCTTTTTACTATGCCATGAGGTAAACTGATCATGCCTATGGAGGGGGGGAAAAGAGAGTGAAAGAATAACCTTAGACTAATCCACTTCAAAAATGCAACCCTGCTCCATGTCATGGCTGTGGCCTTTACTGATGGCATATCTCTACCCCATGAGACAGAAACATGAGCATATCTGAAAGCTTCCCAGTCCTGGACAGCACCAAAAAATAATCCTAGAGAATTTTGCCCTCTGCAAGAGCAGCCCTGCAGGAGGAATTAATTTTCTTTAAACAGTCCCTGTTCCTAAAAGGCATTAGCAAGTCAAAGATTAGAGCAATAACCACTTGCAGCTATTTAACACCACAACACAATCATACTGAACATTAAAAGCCCAATTTCCTTTCAGAGCCTGGGCCATTTGCAGAATATTTGAATTTAGTTTACCATCCTCAACAGACCCTGTCTGTCACCTCTCAGTTTTCACACATTAACATTTTTTCCTCCACTCAAGCCATGCCCTAGACTGTCTGTAACACAAAGAATGGTTTTGGTTGGCTTTTTGTGAAGTTGCAAGATGTGCTTTGTATATAAGAGTTAATGAACACCAGCCTGGAACCCTAAATAGTGGCCATAGGAGAAGCTGGAATTATATCCACAATATTCTGCTTGATTTCACGGGGTAATCAGCACTTGCCAATTAAGTTTGCTTTGAAGATTCATTCAGAGAGGAGGTTCATCATTCAGTGTGTGAAGAAAGGAAATAAAGAGGCCCAAACAGTGTGGGCTGAACAACCCCAAGCAGAATGAGGTGAGAGTGAGTGTTTCAGTTAGTAAAGTTCTGCAAGAGACAGGCAGTTTACAACTACACATAAGTTATGGACCACATCTGAGTACAGCCTGCTGAGAGCATTATCTGGAAGTATCAGAAAAGAAAAATATAAACCACTTGCAGGGCTGTGGGGAGGAAATCGGGGTCACTTAAGAATTTAGCCTCACCTGGAAATACTACAGACAAGAAGTTACTACTCCAGTGTCTGTGGTTCAATCCCAGGCTGGAAATGGGAGGAGCAGCTCTTGCCATGCCCTCAGCACTGCCAAGTGCTGAGTTCTAAATACTGAGAGACACTCACCTGAATCAAAAATGTTTCAGAACACTCACTTGAATCAAAATATCTCTGTACTATTTATTTTCAATTTTAAGGCTTTGCTGCTGCCCAAGCCACAGATGTTTTATTTAACTCTGCTCAAGTGCAGCTGTAAACTGCTTTGGAACTGTCTCCTGTAAGTGAAAGCACAGCCAGCTGAGTTCTTCAGGCTGCCACCTCACTTCCCTACATGGAGGTGCCTGGTTTTTCACTATTTCTGCCAGTTTTAAGTGGTATCAGAGCAGCAAACTGCCAGCAGCACTTACCTGAGCACACCTCCCCAGCTCAGCCTTGCCCAGGTACTGGAATATCTTCAGTGCCAGCTCATAAGGCAGCTGCACATCGAAAAAAGGAACCTCATTGATTTCATTCTGGAAAGGAAAGAGGAGAATATCATTTGTGAGGCTGGTTTAACACACAGTTTGACAGCAGGAGCAGTTACCGTGGTATGGAGGAGGAATGGTGTGTCCTCAGGGCCACCACAGCTCCATGAAAACATCAGGAGTTCCTCTGCCTCTCCCCCCATTCATGGCCCTTCCAAGGGCAGAGAAAGGCAAGACACAAGCTCTAGTAAAATAGTTTGGCTAAAGTGCCAGAAAGACCCAATAAATAAGCACTTAGAAGACATGCCCATTATTAATTTCACTTGCAAGATTTCAATCCCCTATGATGGAAAAATGAACAAGTATTTTAAATAAAACTGAATGGAGATGATGTTGGTTTCTCTCATTACTAACATGGAAATGTCTTCTTAATATGAGATGTTCCTCCTTTAACTGATTGAGCATCTCAAACAAAAATTTGAAGCCAAATCCATCAATTTAAGCTAACAGCTAAATGCAGCATATAGATTTTTCCTAGATGTATTTTGTTTGGTTTAATCACATAATTGTTACATCTTCTTTCTGCAGTTATCACTACAAGATTTATCTTTTATCCTGTCTGGATATCCAAAATTTTTATACTCTATAATAGAGGAGCTAAATCAGCTGATTCTGACCATTTCTATGTTGCCAGTTTTGTTCTCCAGTGTTTTCTCTGGTTTTTGTCCCCCACCAGGTGCTCCTGATCATTGTCTATCAATCCTCCTGCACAAAATCAGCTGCTCAGTTAAAACCCATTTCCTTTGTTTGCCTTCAGAAGCTCAGGATCACCTCCTGTCTCTTGGCACTCCCTAACCCTGGTACCTTTGTTTCTTTGTAGGTCTCTCTTACAACTGCTCCTTCTCATTCAAATCTGAGCCATTTGCAGTACCAAAGTAGAAGAGAAGGGATATCCTGGGTTTATTTAAAGCAGTTACTGATGGAAATCACAATATAACA
Organism: Hylia prasina; assembly: GCA_013397195.1. Taxonomy (NCBI): domain Eukaryota; kingdom Metazoa; phylum Chordata; class Aves; order Passeriformes; family Sylviidae; genus Hylia; species Hylia prasina. The sequence goes on along the minus strand of VYXD01014084.1, from coordinate 1,388,879 downwards.
GTGGTGGTGTGGTTTTTAAAGGAAAAGCTATTCTACACTAGGCAAGTGTTTAGACAACACAGTTCCTATCAGGTCTTTTTAGCAACAAAACATCACTTCAGACAGACTGGAACCTCCCACTTGTTCTAAAGTTACTTAAAGCAGGACCTGCAGCCAACCTTGCTGCTCCCCTCCGTCCCCATCCACGATTTCCCTGCACAAACAGCTCCTTTTCCCTGCCCTGCGCCGGCTCCGCTCCCCGCTGCGCATCCGCAGGATCTGTTTTGCTTTCGTGGGCTGTAAATCCCAGCCCTCTCCAGCGGGGACCCCAAGGAAAACACAAGGGGAGCCTCTGCACAGCCCCAAGCAGGGCAGGCTCCGAGCCGGCCAGATGTGATCCTGCTCAGCTCCAGCAGCCGCGGAACCGTGCCGGAGCCACGGGCTGCCCGCACAAACCACAGGAGCCGTTGGGCAGGGATTGTCAGCTCCGGGCTTAGGAGCTCAGGCACGGCACCACCGTGGATGTGCTCCTTCCAAATTGCACTTGACTCGTGTCCAGGCAGCAGATCCTGGGCTGGCTGGATGCACACAGAGGTCTCGCTGCAAGGCCTGAGGGGCTGCGGGCACAGCAGTGCTGACACAACGCTCAGCACCAACGGTGCTCTCAAGGAAAGGAGGGGAAAAGAGCAAAAAACAGCTAGGCAAGCTGTTCATAAACTGAGCTGCAAGAGGATTTACACCCTGCTTCAAATAAACCCAGCAGTGCCTTTTTTTTTTCTACTTTGGTGCTGCAAAGGGGTCCAAGTTTAAATGAAGAGTAGCTGTAGAAGAGACCTACAAAGAAACAAAGGCATGGGGGTTAGGATCCCGATTTGGGATCTGCCTCAGGTTCTGCAGGCACAGCACAGCCTCGTACTGATCCCACTCGAAGGCAATCCTAACATTAGGGGCAGATCCAGGTCTTCCCACACCCCAAAAATTCCCCAGCTCGTCCTCAGCACAAGGAAGGAGGGATGTTAAGTCAGCACCAGTCTGTCCAAAAGTCTCCTGGAATGAGTCCAAAACTCAAATACAACCAGCCCCTCTGAGACAGACTGGGGCTCCTGTGTGCTAATGGAGCACTAATTCTGTAAATGGATTAATTTGTGCCTTGCAGACAGAAATTTAATCTGTTCCTTTTAATTTTTTTAAGCAAAGAGTAATTAGTCATAGTGAGGTTAGTGAGAAACAAGAAAATGGGTTTCCCCCCTAGTTTTCCTATACTGTAAATAATATCTCTATGGCATTTAGAGGATTTACCAAAATAACTTTTATCTGGTTCAGAACTGTATTTAAGACTATTTCCAAATTTACACCTTTACTTAAAGAATTAAAGCTTGTTGTCTTACTACACTGCTGTGTCACGAGGCAGGATATCCTTAATTAGTGCACCCGCATCAAACTGCCTGTGTAAACAACAAAAATCTTAAGAGGAAAAAAAATATTATTTCATAGAGTCACGGAATATCTCGAGTTGGAAGGGACCCTCGAGGATTATCGAGCCCAGCTCCTAGCCCCGCACAGGACACCCCAACAATCCCACGCTGTGCCATTACACGGGACAAGCAGATTTTGAAGGGTTAAAACTTTGTAAAAGGATGTATAATCAGAAGCTGAGGTTATAAACAAGCACACAGGAACACAAATTCAACGTCCCCTTTGCTCGCCGCCTCCCAGCGCCCCCTCAGCCGAGCTCCGGTACCCGGCCCCACCGCGACCCGCGCCCGCCCTCCCCGCCTGGAGCCCGGCCTGTCCCGGGCACAGCCCCAGGGCCGCCCCCGGCCCCGCGCAGCCCTACCAGGTCTCGGATCAGCTGCCCCAGCAGGTCGTCCCCATCTCCGGCTCCGTCCCCCGCGGGCTCCCCGGCGGGCCGGGAGGGCGCCGGGCTGCGGCGGGCCGGGGCGCCGCCGGCCA
>VYXD01014084.1:1371638-1383305 GCA_013397195.1 Hylia prasina | reverse complement strand
CCACCCTGTGGCTCGCCTCCGCCCGCCCCACCCGTGCTCTCGTGGGGCAGTTCGAGCTCCGCGCCCGGCAGCGGCGCGGGGCAGCCCAGGAGGAGCCGAGCAGGTCCCGTGTTGCCCCGGCCGCCGGTCCCGGGAGCTGGAGCATGCCCCGCACACCCGTGCCTGCCAAACCTCCAGCCCTCTTTTGCGCGGAGGAACTTTCCCTGTGTCCTGCCATTCCCTGCTGAGCTTTAGACCCACGGGCACCCATCGCTAAGGTCACTGGGTGGCGGAATGTCCCCACTTACTTTCCAGTGGGGCAGCCTGGGCTCTGTGTTTTTGGATAACACCTTGCCCAGTGCTGGGGGTTGTCCCCGCGGGGACTGGCCGGGAAAAGCACCCAAGTCCAGTTACTGCTGGTTCTGTGCTCCAGAGCCACTGAGCAAATGAGCAGCAGGGAACCAGGACATTCCTGGTCCTGTAACCCTCGTTGTTGTCATCCTGGTGACAGCTCTGGGGCTTGTGGGGACAGCTCTGTGTGCTCAGCCCTGGGAGCACTCAGGGATACTGAGCATATGTGGGGTCACCTCAGGGATTTTGGGTGCTCTGTAGTGTTCCTTGGGTCATGGATTTGTAGCCACAGACCAAAGGAGCGTGGGCTCCTCTTTTGGGCGCTTTAAATTGCATCATAAACCCCCCCCCCAAGCGTGTGTCTGTTTTCAGGGGGAACTTTNAGACCAAAGGAGCGTGGGCTCCTCTTTTGGGCCCTTTAAATTGCATCATAACCCCCCCCCCCCAGTGTCTGTCTGTGTTCAGGGGACAATTTCAGTGCATGTGTAACTTTCAGTGCGAGCTGGTATCCCACCAGCTTGGCTAGGGTAGTGTGGAGGGGAAATCAGGTTATCAGAGAGTTTAAAAACGAGGTTTTGCAGCAGGTCTGTGTGTTTGCACTGTGTGTGTGCACACTGGGGGGGCATTGTTGTCATCCATCTGAGCCACAACTGCTGTGTCTGGCGGGAGGTTCCGCTGGCCACCTTTGGAAAGCCTTCTTCAAAACAAAAACAGAGGAGAACTGGGGCTTTTTGATGAATTGAAGGCTCAATTTCTATACAGGCAGGCAGTGGATGGTGCCTGCAGGGCTGTGCTCAGCAAAGCCCTCAGAGGTGGTGTCAGTGGTGTGGGACTGTGGTCAGGAGCAGAGCAAACCCATCTCTCCCTCCCCGTCAGTTTGTGGCAAGTTTGGTTCCAGTGTTTGGAAGCAAACCCACCCGTCTGCCTTGCTGGCCTCTCTGAGTGCAAACAGAGTTGAAATCCAAGCAGGAACTGCACCCATCTCTCTTATCTCATGTCTCAAATGTCCTTTTCTTTCTAACAAGCCAGGGAAATTCCTCCCTGCCCAGTCTGGGACTCCATCCCAAGCAGAGAAGGTGGCAGGTGAGCAGGGCTGGCAGAGGGAGCCTGTTAGCTGGCCCTGGTGATCCATGCACACACTCAGCCCAGACTTCCTGGCAATCCCACGAGGCCATAGCTGTTTGGAGTATTAATTTTTGTGAAGGTTTATTGGGCAGACACTTTTCTTTTCTCCAATCTCTTCTGCTGTTGATCCTGGAGTCCTCACTTCCATTTCTGCCCACCAGTTGCTTATAGATGGCTTTGATGAGAGGCTGTGGAAAAGCCAAGCCTTATCCTGGGTGCCTCCGAGGTGAATTCCATGAGCAGCACAGTCCTGCCCACGCTTCAAAGGCTGCCACAGACAGTGTTGAGCTGCCTCCAAATGCTCCTGGGCACAAATACACGTGTAAGGCTGAAAAGGAGCTCCCGGTGTGGGATGGGAAGCGGCTTCAGGGATGAAGGTGTGAGATGGTGACACTCTCCTGGCTGTCCCTGTGTGCAGCCTGTCCCACTCCTGCCACGCTTCTAAGGCACAAGTGACCAAGCTGCAGATGAAAATACAATGCAAGCCCAGAATAATTAACTGTGTCATCTACACCTCAGTTCCTGGGTTATTCTGGCCATTAATAATCTTTTCATCCTGAGCAGTAATTTGTTTCCACCAGTGGAGGCTTCTGACAGTCTGCAGTGTCTCAGAGCCCCAGTGACAGTGCAGTGAGCTGGGTTAGCCTTTGAGATAAGGTAAGACAGTGTTTGATTACCTCAGCAGCGGGTTTCTGAAGAAAACAGGCGTATTTCTGCCATCCTCAGAGAACTCTGCAGTGACAATAGCATTGTCCTGCAACTAGCTGGGAAGTTCAGCCTCTAACCCCTTGTGATCTTGGGATTTCATGGAAAGGCTGGTAAGAGGAGAGTAACTGGTACAGTTAACGAGTGCCCTGCAGAGTCAGCCTTTGTCTCGTGATCGGGTGGTTACAGAAGGAATGGAGAAAAGAGGAAAAGGCCAGTTTCAGCTTGGGTTATTCCTCGAGTTCCCCTCCTGCTCTTTCAAGAGGCAGCAGCGCTGGCTGCTGTGAGCGTACGTACGGTTTCTGAGGCAGAAGGTTCCCTCAGCTTGTTCCCTCAGCTCTGTGTGGCTTTACTCAACAGCACAGCTCAGGGAATAATCCTGTGCTCCAGGGAACCCCTCCTGCTCCCACAGCCCTGGGTGATGCCAGTGAGAGCAGGATTAGGGCTGCTGCCTGTGACCAACTTGCATCTGCAGACCGTGCTTGGGATTTGGGGACGGATGCTTTGCAACTGGCAGTTTTGTAATATGTAATCTGACATCACCTTGAAACATCCAACCAGGGCATGAAGTATAGTTGTCAGGTGCCAGTTTGGCATACAATGTCACTTGTATTTCGCTCTGTTAGTTCAGGAGTGGCAGTGTATTAAAATCAAACCCTACTTGTCCCTGCCAGCTCCACCAGCCTGGTTCCATGCCCACTGTGTTGCCAGGAATTCCCCCCACTGTTTGCTGCGAGGTTCATGCAGAGCCACTCTGTCCAAAGTCTCAGTGCAGTTAATTATCTGTATTAAAACTGGGTTGATAAGATTTCTGGAGGTGTCCCACTGAGCTGTGCAGGAGAGCAGAGCAAACGAAGGACCAGAGGCAGTGGAGATGCAGAGAGCTGGTTCTGCACCAGGACAAACATCCAGCCCCGTGTACCCCGTGTGTGTCCCTCACACAAAGAGGCAGGCTCTGTTGTTTATCCTCCTGGATCAGGAAAGAGCCAGTCCTTCCCAGTGGCAAGCATCCTGCTCAAAAAAGCCAAAGGTCCCTGCCACCCTCACAGTTAAATTGAATAAAGAAAACCTTCAACATTAACAGTCCCTATAAACAAGCATCAGAGTTTGCACAAACAAACAGCAGCCCAGAAATGGCTCATTCCACAGGTGGCCTGAGGCCAAGCAGGACAGTCTTTGTGGGAGGATTAGAGCCCAAATGTATTTTTTCTACCGTCTGGGTTCCCTGGTCTTCCTATGCAAAGATTTCCCGGACACACCGTTCTTCCCAGCTCGTCCCTCGTACTCTTGAGCCCCCTCCCAAGTGTTTCTGGGTCCTCCAAGTTCCCCTTCCATCTCCCGCGGAGATGCTAATGAAGTGTGAGTGCACACGGATGGGGCTGCTTGGGAATTTGACAGGGCTCTTGCCCAGCCCTTGTTCCCTCATTAAGCTGCTGCTGCGAGGACGGAAGCGATTGTGCCTCGTTTAGTCCCTGCCTCCGGCGTGCCCTCAGCGATCCAAGCCCTTGGATAGATTTTTCCCTTTCAATATATCAATAACTGTTATTTTGTTTATTAGCGGTGGGACGTGTGCCAAGCGACTGGCCCCTGTAATCCATTTAAATGGAGCAGTTCCATGCTGACACAGTAGCTGTGAGCAGAACTCCTTTTCCCAGCTGCTGCCGGAGCCGGGAGCTCAAACTCTGCTCTGGCTTTGTGCAGGAGCTGCCCAAAGGTGGCTCCTCGTCCCCTCCCTGAATAAAGATCAGTCAGAGAAGTGCTAAGAGACACAGGACCCCCTACCTGAGTCGTTTCACGCCCGTCCCACTCAGCATCCATGAGAAAAGCAGCTTGGGTTTTTTGGTAAAGCTGTGGGATAAGGCTGGAGAATTCCAGATAACTGGGAAGTGGAGCTGCTCGTGTGTGGCAAAGCACCGGGATGTGGTGAGGTTGGCTGAGGTGGTTTTGCAACCAAAGCCATTTGTTGTCTCATAACCTTATTGCTTCATTTGTGCAATGGTTGAGAGCAACTTTCTGAGCAAAATCTGTCTCTCCCTAAATGCCCGGGCACAGACGGATACATCACCAAAGGGAATGTCAGTTCCCATGAAAAAATTTCAAAGGAATCGAATTCTTTCTTATCGCTCCCATCCATGTTTCCAGTAGACACTGCAGTTTTCATATAGGCACTCAGCCATAATTCCTTTTATTTCATAAGGAAATGAAAATGTTGATGGTTGTGGACAGTGTCCCCCAAAGTTTCAGCCTTTTAAGAATGGCGCATAAAATAATCAATTTTTCAGCAGCTCTACAGAAGGGATATGCTGGCTCTCTTTCCAACTTACTATCCACCCCAGTACAAATGGGATGTAGTTTGGCTTTCCTCAGCCTTTTTCAGACCCAAAGTACCAAATTTTGCTCTGTCTGCTGAGTGCCTATTGTGGGAAATTTGGAGTAACTCCACTGGAGTCAATTGGGTTGCCCTGGATTTACGGTGCTGTAAATGAGATCAGAATTGGCTCAAAGTATATTCCATTAATGAGTCAGATACTGGCAATGCAGCCAATATGCACCCAGAAATGGCTTTAACACAGCCTAGGATATTCAAAATTGGTTTATTGAGAGATGGGCTCTGGGCCAGGATTCTGGGGTTCTCTTTTATTCTTTCCATGAAATTCACCTTTCTGCAGAAGGCCAGCACGAGGCTGATGCAAAACTTAAGAGCCATTTAAGCCCTTAGAATGGGGCTTGTGAGATGTATAAACGTTGTGCTGAGCTCTTTGCCTGCCCTGGAGCAGATTTATCGCTTGGAGTTCAAGATGTTCTAGGATTTATCAACTTTTACAGGTTTTTATAGATTTTCTATACGTTAAGTGACACAGAGAGGCAGTTTGTAAAATACAGTGACACCACAGATGATCTGTTGCCAGCCATGGGTGGCACAGCAGGACAAGGGTTCAGAGCTTGGCAGTTGGAAGTGCTGCTACAGGAGAAATAATAAATAAGGATTAAATGGTTTTGCTGTGGAGGAAATCCTTTAATCAACTCCTGAAGTCATTATTCCAGTGTAACTTGAGTAAATATCTCACCTCTTGGAGTGGAGGCAGCCACATCCTCCTGCTTTGTACAGAGGCACACTCACAGCCTCGGCTGTGCCCTGCTCTGGGGAATTCTGGCATCTTGTGTGGGGTGTGCAGGTGCCCAAATCCCCTCCTGGCGAGGCTTCCCAGGTCTGGAGAATGCCGTGGTGCTGTGTGCCTGTGGCTGAGCACACAGGGATGCAGGAAGGGCTGTGTCCCAGGCATGCAGCTCCGGAGGCTGAGCAGGGACACATTCCCAGCCCTGGGCTATCCCTGACAGCTCTGCATTGACTCCCCGTGCCCAGCTGCTGGTTTTGAGTAGCTGTGTTTGTCCCTTCCCACACAGCAAACACCTCTCCTCCTGTTTACCTTCTGCCAAAAAAGCCAAGCTAAAGCCAAGCTCTGCTAAACCACTTTGGGATACTCCAGTACTTCCAGAGGGCAGGTGGGATGTGGGAGATGGAGCTTGGAGGTGCAGCAGCCATGGGATGGGGCTGCCTGACAGCCTTAATCACGGCCAGATTGGAAATGTGCTTCACCCCTGGAGGGTCCATCCCAGCCTTCCTCCTTCCAGCTATTCCCACTGTTCCTTCAGGTTCCTTGAAACTAGAAAGCAATGCTGGGAATGAGGGAGGGAGAGGCTGGAGTTGCCACAGGAACTGGGATAAGGCAGACGTGGTTCAGTCTTCTGCCGAGGAACCAGAGACATTCCAGGTGGCTGGAGCAGGGAAAGGTCACAGCCCCAAGGCCGCGTTTGGGCTCGGCTCCCAGGCACGGGGTGGCATTGCTGGGGTGTCCTGGAGTCAGGAGTTGGACTGATGTGGGTCCCTTCCCACTCGGGATACTCTGTGGTTCTAATCAGAGCCACAGGAGCACCAGAATTCACCTCTTTCCCTGGAGGTTCAGCCCATCCCAAGGCTGCCTCCTGCCACCTCCCCGCTGGCGTGACCAGGGCAGGACAGCAGGAAGGGAAGGCACTCCGGGGTGAGGCAGCTCAGGATCTGCCCCGGGGCTGTTGGCCAGCCCTAATTACTCTGTGACTTCATAGCTGCTGCAGTTGCACCGGCAGCGACTCCCCCTCTCCTCCCAGCGGTGAAATCACCTCATCCCAGCGGCCGGCAGAGATTTCTTTCCTAGGATCTCTCAGTGTCACAGCGTGCCAACGAGATACCCGTGGCATCTGCCCCAGCCAGGGCTGCCATCAACAAACTGGGGGATAAACGCTGGGACATGGGAATTTCATCGCAGATGCCCCTTGGGCACCTCTCCTGCTAATTTGCACTTAGATGGGTGCCTTTCTCTGAGCACTTTATTAATTAAGGCTCGCAGCCCACCTGTGAGGCAAAGAAGTTATTAGTGCCCTCATTTTCCAGCAGAAGTGAAAGCAGTGGTTTGCCCGAGGCCACAAATCTAATCAGTGGCAGAGCCAGGAATGAGTGAGTTCTTGCAGTCTCCTGTGATACTCCATGCGCCCCACTGCCTACCTGGAACAAATGTAACAGCTTCCCTAAAAGTTCACGTTTTTGTTAAGTGATGTAAATGGAGCTGGAGTACCCAAAAGGAGCCTTGCAAGGGGGAGAGCTCCCAGAAATCTGCGGTACCCAGGGCCAAAGGCATCATCCCCTGTCTGAGGCACAAACCATCCTCCCCGTAAATTCCACACCTCTTGTCCGTAGATTTAGTAGGAGGGTTCAAGCATAAATTTAAAAGAAGCTTTCATTGTACCCAATGCATCAACATAATTAACACCCGACCCCATTCTCTTGCTTCCTTAGGCTGGAGAAAACCCTGTGCCCTTGGAGAAAATTGTTTCCCCTTTTCCTCCAGGGAATCCAGAGCCTGAGCAGCAGCTGTGAAGAGTGGAGAGAAAGAAAGAAGTGGGAGATGCTGGAAGTGCTTTGGGCGACGTGAGAAGGAGGATTTGCCCGGAAGGAGCTGTTCAAGGGCCCAGCAGCAAACCAGAGACACAAAACCTGCTTATATATAGAAGAATGTAACCCCTGTGTATGCAGACGTGGACGCGTGCATGCCTTGTCGAGAGCGTAAGCGACATTCCCTGTAGATCGCTGCTGTGAGCAGCCCTGCTCCTGCAGGCCGAGCCTTGGCACTGGTGCTGGCCCTGCTGGACGCCACCCACTGCCCTGCTGCCCCATTTATGCAGCAGGATGAGGAGGAATCTCTACACCCAGATTAGTAATCCTGAGAATTCCAAGCGTGCTGCAGCGCGGGCGCGGCCCAGGCGTGGCGGGGAGCGGGTGCGGAGCAGCTCGGACAGCAGTTTGTGTGTGTAAATATTCATGCTCTGGCACCGGGGGAGAGCAGCTTTCCTATGACTTTAGTTTCTCTGGTGCTACATTTAATATTTGTCTGGGGCTAAACTGCCTCTCTGTGGTGCTACAGTTTCCCCAAGAGGATGTTCTGAAATGAAACGTGGGACAAGGAAAGATCTATTTTGGTTATTGATATTTATACACAAGATAGCAAAAAATAAGACTTGTTGAGAAGGTGCTATTTTTTTTCTTTCTTTCAATCTCTGCAGAAACTAAGACAAAACAAATAATCTACCCCAGAACTTTATAAAACTCCTTTTCTTTGGAGCAGTTCTTTTTCTTTTGACAGTGTGGAGCTTGGGAAGCAGCAGGCACTGAGGTGGAAAGGACACAGGGCCCTTTCCACTGCAGTGTGCACATCGAAGTCTGCTAGAGCAGCACTTCTGCAGCTCCAGAGCTGGGAATTCTCCTGCATGGTGATTTATTCAGTCCCAAATCCCATGAACCAGGGACGAAAACTCTTATCCAGGCTGATCACTAGAGCAGGGGATAACAGGAGAACTTGGCCTTAGAAGTCAAAGGGCTTTTTTCAGTCTAGTACTGAGCACTTTTTTCCTTGCAGCCAAAACTACCTGTCAGATTTCGGGTACCTTCCACACACAGCAACCTGTGCACAGTTTTTTAGAAACGTTTTTCCTACCTTCAGATATTTGCATCAGGAAGTTGACCCTGCCATGGCAGGGAGGGCATTTTCAAAGGCATAAAGAAATGTTAGAACCCGATTTCTGAAGGAAATTTGGCTCGTTGTCTTTTAAAAATACTTCCCACCCCTCACCCAACCCAGGAAGAAGCCGAGTGGCCGCTGTGTCCAGTCAGACCCTGCATTTTCCACTGCTGCAGGAGAAAGGTTTCTAAGCAATCTGAAAGCTAAATTCCCCCTTTATCAAATATTCACCACAGTGTTTCGAGCCCCTGCACACATTTTCCTGGCTGTTATTGATCCAAGTCCATTCCCAAACAGCAGCAAGGGCTCTGCTGGAAGAGCAGATTGTTAGTGAAGAGCCTTGCCCTGCCTTAGGTGATGTGCAGTGTTGGGAGGGGTGGTGTAGCTCCGTGTAGTTTGTCTGTCCATACCCTTTGGATGGTCCCAGAGCCACAGGGACCAATGGAACATTTTCCTGCCATTTTTGGCCTGATGCTCAGTAGTCCTCAGCATCCTGAACCCCTTCCCAGCTCAGTCTCCTACAGAAACAAGGACAAATTCTTCTAACAAAAGGAGGAGCCTCAGCTGATTCCAGCAGTGCTGCCAGTGCTGAGCTGAGCCTTGAAAATACCAATTCCTGGAAATCCCTGGAATGTGGGAGTGAAATTGTGCACGTGGAATTGCACAAGTCCCACTTGAACAGGAACCAGGGATGTGACACTTGGCTGTAGGGGACAGCCCCTGCAGCTCTGCACATCCTCCCCAGCCCTGGGACATCCCTCAGAGGCTCTCCCACAGATTCCTCACCTTTATCAGCTCTGAATGTAATAAACTGCTCACAAATTCCCTGTGCACACAGCTGGCACTGCCCTTGGCTCTCCTGCAGCCCTGGCTGTTGGGGGCTGCAGCCTCCAGGCTGCTCCCAGTGTTTCAATTCCTTTGGAACAGCACAGCCAAGGAAAAGGAAAGGAAGGTCTGTCCTCCTCACCTCCGGAGAGCCCCCAAATCTGTGATCAGCCCCAGTGCAGGGGTTGGCTGATCTCCCGCAGTCCCAACCCTCCGTGGACAGGCTTGTTTGTAAACATTCCCAAACCTCAGAGCTCCCAGGGGATTGCTCTCCTCAGGGGCTCCAAACAGTCAGCAAAAAACGTTCAAAGACTTGTCCTGCCCAGCATGGAACAACCACATCTATGGTGCTTCCCAAGTGGAAGCAGGAGCAGGTCAGGTACCCCAAATCCTGCGTTGTTCCTGGTTTGCTTCACTTCTGTAGTTCCAAACTGGATGTTTCGCATGAGCCGAGGGTGAAGTTTTGGAGTTTTGTAGCCAGAATTCCCTGTACAGAACTGGAATTCCTTATTTGAGGGCATGGATTTGTCAAAGCCTTACATTTTGTGGTGTAATTGCTATCCTTGAACGCCTCCATTTTTTGACAAGGAGTGTTTTTATCCTTTCTACAAGATCTGCTTTGCCCCCGGTTGGTGTTTGCACGGAAAGGGAAGGGTGCTGTGAACTCCCTGGAAATTCCCTGTCCCCTCCTGTGGGCAGGAAACCGGCACAGTTCCCCTCTGGCCCTTTTGTTTTCTCCCAGCAGCCGAGCAATCCCTGGGCTGGGTCAGCTGGGAAGGCCAGGGAGGGATAACAGAGCCCTCTCGGGTTTCAGCAGCCAGCAGAGCGCAGTTATGAGCTCATAGTCTGTGCACAGCACGGCTGGGAGGGAACTCTTCATGAATTTTTAAAGCAGTTCTCTGCCAAGACAGCTCCCAGCACAACCTGGAATTCCGTATTCCAAGGTAAAAGAGCAGCCTGGTGTGTGCTGCTGCTCAGCTCCTGTGCCACCTGCTCCAACAGCTCCCTTGGCCAGGGAACTGCTGGGTTACACCAGGGCAGGGCCTGGCCCATCACTTCCACATTCCTTCCTCTTCTCATGCAGGATTATTTTGGGCAGGTAAAAAAGCACGGGATGGGACCAGGGCTCCTGTCACACAGCTTGGTGTGCCCAGGAGGGGCAGCACCCCCTGAAAACTTCAGCAAATCACCCAAAGCTGTCTGTGGGGAGGGGGGAGAATCCCATCCTGCTCCCGCTTCAGAGCAGGGAGGCAGGAATTCCTCTTTGAGCCAAGCCCAAAGCTAAAGCAATTCCCTTAAATCCCAAACACTTCTTGAATCAATTTCATCTGATTTGTGAGTTTGTTTTGTTTCTATATCACAGTAAAAGTTATAAAGGTCTCTTAAACCCTCAGCATGAGCAGAAGCAGTTCCTGCTGTTGAAATCCATGACAAACTGAACTGGTTACACTGGTGCAGTGTCTGTCCACAGACAGCCTGGAATGAGGCATTCCCAGCTGGAAAACTGCACTGCCCCGTGAAAAATGGCCACAGTGAGGACAGAATAGCACATAATCAATTTTCCTCCCCAGCATCTGTCCCTGATCTCGGCAGGAGCCTGGTATGCACAGAACAGACCACCTGAGGCTCCACACTGACACGTTGTCCATGTCCAACCCTCCTGGCTGTGTCCCAGCTCCCCAGCAGGTGCACAACTTTCCCTGGAGCCAGTTTGCTCCCAGAAAATTTGATTTTCAATCCAGGCTTCAAACACAGCCTCGTTCTTGTGTAACTTTGCTCTGTGTGAGCTGAACTTTCCATCTCATAGCAACAGGTGAGGAGACTCTGGCCATGCCAGTTCCAGATCCAGGGGCTGAGGGAATTGTAAATACCACGGGAACTGGGCTTCCCTAGGACCAGCCAGTCTGAGAAAAGGGGAGGGATCCTCACCTGCTGCTCCTGCCTTGGGTTTCTACACCACAAAATCCAAACAGGTGAATATTTTCCCCTGACAATATTTATTTGAGTACAGGAGTGAATTTTGATGTGACTTCAGTGTCCACTCTGAGGGAATTACTGAAGTGCTTGAACTTCCCCAGGTTTTTAATGTTTACAGGAAGTGACTTTGGAGTTTGATAACTGTTCACTGAAAGCATCTGAGGATTAAATGGCCATTTATTAGTTACACCATTATTAATTACACCTTTATTAGTCACACCTTTATTAGTTACTCTGTCAGTAGTTACAGGTGGCACCAAGCTGAGCAAACCCAGCTGCAGCGGGATTTAATTCCCTGGGTTTTTACAGCATCCCTTTTCCAGTCATTCACCAGTTTATCACAAACCCCTCCCATCCTCGTTAGTCCTGAGGCCGCTGCGAATTCCCCAGTCTCTCCCAGGGGCATTGCCAAGGGAATGACAGGCAGGGAATGCCCAATTCCTGGCATTTTGCTGATCCAGTACCATTGGGATGTGACAGCAGGGTCACTGTGCAGGTTTCCCCCTCACCAAAGCAAGGGCAGGGCCTGTGCTTGGAGTTCCTGGAGCTCCAGGAGGCTCCTGGGCCTGGCTGGATGGGGCTTCTCTCTTTTGTAAAAGGAATTTCATATGCTGAGACTCTTTGTACATATTTATAAGGAATTTATTAAAAA
>VYXD01014084.1:1345648-1371607 GCA_013397195.1 Hylia prasina | reverse complement strand
AAAAAAAAAAAAGAAAAATAACTGTTCAATGGCAAAAAAAGGCTCCGGGTTTTATTTCCTCTCTCAGAGGAATTTCCTTCCACAGCCTTCCCTGTTTTCCCATGGAAATCAACAGGTTCCCAGCAGCTGTCATTGGAACTGAAGTTTCCCCTGGATGTTTTCTGGTCCAAGTGTCATGTTCTAGGAGAAGGTAGGACCATCCTCCCAAAAAAACCCCAAAACTTTTAAGAATGCAAACCCACACTTTCCCTTTGATTTCCTGCCTTACCACCAAATAAAATCCAAATTTTGAAGCAGTTTCTGTAGAGCTGAGCTCCTACGGAGCTTTTCCTACACTTCTCCAAACAGTTTTCAGGAGCATTTAGGGGAAAAAAAATTCAGAATGAGAAGAAGCTTTTCACAGAGTTTGAAAGCAGAAACACCAAGCCTTGGGTTCACTGGCAGAGACACTGAGGCCTTTCAGGAACTCCCTGCCCATGGAATCACTGATTTCCCCTTTTCCTGGGGAATATCCCAGGCTATCACACAGAACATTCTTATGCCCAATGAAAACCTTGCTCCCTGCCGTTCTGAACTCTCTCCCATCCCAAAGAGAGGGAAGTTATTCCCATTGCAGAGAGCAATGAGATTCCTTGGCTTAGTTCTCCACCTTCCCAGGGTCCATTAGATGAGAATTTGACACCACTTTGTTTTGGAAAGCAAAGCTTTTCCTCCTCTGCTGCCCTGGACCTCCCAAGCCAGGTTTGGACTCCCCCAGCTCAGGCTCTGCTCTCACCACACTGAACTGTTATTTCCAAAGAAATGTGGAGCCTTAATCCTGTTCCCATCAGCTCCCGTTTGCTTTAATTCCTCCCCTGTGGAGTTTCCATCAGCACAGACACAGCCTGGTTCCCTCAGGAGCCTCTTCCCGCTGATGGCTCAGGTGGGGCTGTCACCTTGAGCCATTTCCATGGCAATGAGCTGGGAACGTGCTGCTGTTGCTGACGGTGGGAGCAGAGGTGCTTTGGGGACAGGGAAAGCTCCAGAACAAACAGCAGCTCCCTCTGAGGGCTTGTGCTGCTGGAGAACCTCAGCAGAGCCCTCGGCCACAGGGATGGGGTTAATTCCTGTTAATTCCTGTCAGGGACTTCCTTCCTCAGGAGCTCCTGCTGAAGCTCAAGGCTCTGGTTTTCCCTGCTGGAGGACCCAGGCAGGTCCTGGCTGAGGAGACAGGGCAGACACTGAGTTGGTGAGATGCTCTTGGTCAGGTGCTGGATTTCCATCCAGACAAACCCAGCTCGACTTTAACCTCCCTCTGCTCTCCCCAGACTGGGAAACCAGAAAGTCTCATCATGAAAATGAAAGAGGAAAAACATTCCCAGGGAAAGGAGGTGTCATTTCCAGCTTCACAGGCAGGGTCCTTCCCAAGGTCCCTGTGATTTTCTTAAGGTGACAGCACATGCCATTTGTGGAATCAATTGGAAAAACAGCAGCTGGAAAATGACATTTGTTCCAACTGCAGCTTTGGACACGAGGTTCTGAAGCTGCTTGGGAAGGGTTCTCAGAGAGAGGTGCTGTGTGAGTCTATAAAATCATGGATTCAGGGAAGGTAGGGCCAGGAAATGTGAAGCTCCTCAGCCTTGAGGAGGCTTTGTTCAGCTTTGTTCAGCACATGCAGTCACAGCTCCCCTGCCCTGGACACGCAGTGTTTGTCCATACTAAAAGGACAGGAAAACAGGAAACATCCCAGGCACTTTATAACCCTGTAAGCTCCAGAAACACCCTGGAGTTTGCCATAACACAACCCACACCTCCCCTGCCTTCCAGGGTAAAGTTTCTGCCCAGTCCCAATAGTTCTGTTGGCTCAGAGCTGGAAGAAGGACTGACAACAGAACTGAGCAGGGCCCCGGGGTTTCCAGCCGCTCCTGCCGCGTGCCCGGCGCGCTGCCCTGCTGTCAGTACACCTGGAAGTGGGCGGAGGTGGTGCCGTCCTTCCAGCAGCGCAGCGTCTCCACGGTGACCGAGCGGCACAGGGGACACGTCTTCTCCCGGTCGAACCACAGGCACAGGCACTCCTCGCAGAACACGTGCTGGGGACACAGGGACTGTCACCACCGGCGGGAGGCAGCTGGTGCAGCAGCGCTCCCAGGGTGTGGGAAATGAACCCCGGGTTGTCAAAGGTAACAGTTTAGAACTCTGGTTTTTAATAGTAGCACTAGAAAGAAACATTCCTACAACAGCTGGGCTGAGGGGGTTTTCCTCTACCAAATTTCCATCCTCAGTTCCCTGAGTTATTTAAGTACTTACTGAGCTCAATCAACCCCTTTCTTCCCCCTGCTCCTTGTATTTGCTTTATTCTGCAGTCCCAGTTTCCCCTTTTCCACAAATGTCAGTTTTCACCCCTTATCTCCTCCCCTCGTTTGCACTGACCCCTCCCGGGTTCTCTCCAGCACACACCATCCAGTCCCAGACTGGGAGAGCAGGAAAAGGGCAAGGAGGGAGCAGGAGGAGCTGTGAGAAGCTGAGAGTTCCTCCACACACGTGGAGTCAGCAGAAATGTCACTCCTCACAACCCCAGCCGTGCCAAGCACATCCTAAAGCAGCTTCTCCGAGGCTTCCAGCTTGGAAACACCTGCACAGATGTTCACAGCAAGGCTAAGAGGCACCTTTGATGCACAGGATGGCTTTAATTTGATAACCCCATTATCAAGAGGGAGTATTAAAGCTACCCAGCCCCCTCAAGGGGCAGGTAAAGCTCTGCTCACTCTACACCCAGGATCTGTGCTGCCCATTGCAGCCCCTGCCCCACAAGGCTGTGTCCATCCCACAGCCACAATCCAGTGGTTTTCCAGGGAGTAAATACCCACCAGGAGCTGGATCAAGACCCAGCAAAGGACTTCAGAAGTTCCCAGGCTGGCTGTGCCTCTCCCCACGGCAGGAGTTCACCGAGGGAACGCCAGCAGGGGAGTTGTGGGGTCTTACCTGGCACAGAAGGATCAGAGGCTCCCTGAACTCTGCCTGGCAAATGGCACAGATGTCTCCTGCCTCACTGCACTGCTGGCTCGTGGCACGGACTCCATAGGTCTGTCAGGGACAGGGGGAAAAAAACTCCCCATGTCAAAGGACTGGAAGGGTAAACATGCACAAAGATTGCTTTTCATCCCCAGATTGCCCACAGTGTCGTGTCACTGTCTGGGGAAGGGGGATCAGGGCACAGAGGGAGTCTGTGCTCCCTGTTTGCCTTTCCCCTCGAGCTGACTCCATCTTTTAGGGCCTCCGCTTGTGCAGCAAGGATAATGGAATTTAATGAGCTCAACAGGGAGCTGAGAGGATTAATTCAGCATCATTTGCAGGGGTGTTTAGATGGAGGGAGGTATTATTATTATTATTAGCAAGTAGACAATAGAAGAAAGAGAACAGCAGCAGCACCCACAGGCTGCCCACTTTCTCTTTAGAGACATGGAAGGTAAATGTTGCTTCTCCCAGTGTAACAGATTTCAAGGAAACAGAAACCTGCTGAGGGAAAATGACCAGCCCAAGCCCAGGGAAAAAGCAAGATAAGCTCTAACAAACTTTGATGAGGTTCTTTTCCTCTACAGGCTTTGATTTTACCCTTTTCAAATGTAAGTCACTGCAGATCTAAATAGCAGCCCTGTGGAATGCAGTGCCTGGGATAACTCCTGTGCACTGCAGGGTCTCTTTCAATGGCACTGCACATCGGGCACCACAAAGTCCTTCCCACACTCTGCACTACAAAGTTTGTCAGCTCCTTGCAGTTGGATTAATCCACATTACACAGAGCTCCCAATCAGACAGAACAGGAACAATCTCTCACCACAGCTGGGGCAGGGCAGATGTCAGCAAAGGTCCCTGACAGGAGCCCCCAGCCTGTCCAGCCATGGGATAACATTGTTTTGTTCCATGGTCCTGATGCACGGAGCACTTTTCAATTTGATCATTTGGCAGAAACAAGGTTCCACCTCTGAGACTGCTCCTGTGTGTTCAGCTCCTTACCTGGGGGGTGCAAAGGACCTTCAGCGCCTTCCTGACACTTCCCACACGGCCACAGATGTCAAAAGACTGCAAAAAAAATTTCTCATTTTAGATAGTTTGCACAAAACCTCTGTGCGTGTGTGTGTGAGTCCAGAAACTCGGCAAACATTCTCCAAATGGATACTCAGAGGGGAAAAAGTAACAGTGGTGCCAAAAAAGATTTCATGGTGATCATGAAATATGTAATAAATGGGAATTGACAGTGGGGAAGGGTGGCCAGAAAAGCTCTGGGAGCAGCTGACTGCAAACTGGGGACTTCACAGGACACAGAGAGGAGCTGGCACCAGGCTGTGCTGGGGACAATTGTCCACCCCACTAAGTAGGGAAGGGCTAAAATGAACCCATTCCCACAGGGAAGGGAAGGGAAAGGAAGAGGAAAGGGGAAAGGTGAAAGATGAAAGAAAAAAAAAAGAAAAAGAAAAAGAAAACAGCTTGAAAACCTAATCCAGTCCATCATCTTTATCTTCCCTCTCTGCTGGCAGAGCACAGGGAAAGACACTGAACTAAACAAGACGTGAAAAAGTAACAGTGCAAGGACCAGCCCTGCATCAGCTGGGGCTGGTGGCACAGCAGGAGCTTTTGGCTGTCACCTGAGGGCAGGGGAGGCTGTGATGCTGCAGCTGCAGAGCTGGAGCAGCACTGCAAGGCACAGAGTGGAGTTGCCTTTCTGTTGTTTATGGTTTTGGTGAGCGTGATTGAGTGGGCTCACTGCAGGGAACGCCAATGAGCTCATCCTGCAATGGATGTGGAAGCAAATGAGGGCACCAATAACACTTCCAGTCAGCACAGACAGGGCTCCCAGGCTCCTTCCAGTAATGCTTCCACTCAGCAGCCACCACTGGGGGCTGCCCACTGCCTCAGACCTTCCATCTCCTCCCAAGCATGGGGATCAGCCCTTTCCCACAGTGCAATTCCCAGCTTTTCCTGGCTGCTTTGCTTACAGCATGACTCCAGTGCCTCTGCTGCAGTGTCTCCTCTCTCCCAGCCCATATTCCCCCCTCATTTCTTTCCCTCTGGAGCTCCCTGCAGCCCCAAGAGCTGCGTGTTTCAGAGAGCCCACATCCATTTCTCACCCGTTCTTTGCTGTACCTGCCATCATTTCACAACTGGGTCACACACAGGGACAGGGCAAAAATACAACCTGGGTGCTCTGCTTGTGAACACCTGGGATTTCTCCCCCAAAACCAGAGGCTCATGACCACACAGTCCAGACAGAGGCACCACCACAGCTCCCAGCAGCTCCCAGCAACCTCCTGGAAGTTCTCCTGCCCCTGTGCAGGGGAAGGGGACACAGCCCAAGCTGAGCCTGGAATTCTGCCAGGAGCACAGAAGCTCTCAGTGCCAAATTGGCTTCTGTGGTTTTTCTAATGTGGTTTGTGGCTTTGCTAATGTGGACTCCTTTGGGGATATTTTCAGTGTCTCAGGCAAGGAGCTGGAGCTGCAGCTCTGGTGACTGCAAATGGGATGGGCACACCCAGGGCTCCTGCACTGGAGAGCAAAGCCTAGGCGTGCACAGGGCTAACCCTGACCTGCACACAAACTTTCCAAAATCAAACTGCTTTTCCAGTCCAGATCACCCCAACACTCCCTATAAAGGCTTCCCAGGACAGGAACACCCAGTTAACCCCTAAGGAACTGCTCCCACCTGTGCCGGGCCCTGAGGAGCCTCACCTGGGCTCTCCTCCCACAACCCCTGCCCCTGAGTTAAGCTCAGCCCTGGGGTCTCAGCTCATGGCTGAGCTGGGCTCTGAAGGTGCTGGTGCCAGTTCTTGCTCCAGATCCCCCTGCTCTGGACACCCCAGCCCCTGGGGTGACTCCTCATCCTCACCCTGAGCCTGCCCCACTGCTGTGGCTCTGCTCTGCACTGGTTGGACTCTGTCTGACCCTGGCTGGGGAGGCCTTTCCCTGCCAGCTCTGGTTTTGAGCTTGGCTCCTCTTGCTCCAAGGAACAGAATTCCCCACCAGCATCTTCCCACTCTGAGGGCTTCTCCAGGGTAAGAAATGGCACGTTGAACTGCACCCCTTTTCCAGGTGTTACTTTTGCAAGCAGGGAACCAGAAAGGTCACTTGGAAGCTGTTCTTGTACACCTGTGGTCTGCACACCTGAGCTGCCAAGCCAGAGGGGCAGGGAAGGGCAGGTACTGCAGTGAGCCCAGGCAGTGACACCTCTGAAAGGGCCAACAATCCTCCCCCAGAGCACAGAGAGAGGAGCAGGAAAGAGCTGGGGCTAGAGGGGTGTGCAGGGAGCTGTGCTCCTGTCCTGGCACTGTTTGCTGGTCTCAGACCTGCTGTGACCACATCACCTCACTGGCCATGACCTCCTGTGCCTAATTGGCTCCCAAGAACTGTAAAGCCTTTGACAGGAGGGGTTGTATGACCCTACTGATACACAATACAGAGCTACACTATAATTCAGCATTGCTGTGCTCCTCTGAGCTGTTTCCAGAGTGGATACATTCTCTATTCTTCATTTTTCAGTCTGCTCCTGCAGAGCCACAGGCACAGACAGGGATCTGGGACCTGGCTCTGCTCAGAGGGGTGAACATCTGGTTTATCACAGTTTGCTTCAGCTACTGCTCTACCCCTGGGCAGGGTTTAACACACAACATTAGAATTACAATTGTTTCTAGACCTGGGACTCTTCTGACTAAAGCACACCTACTCATCTACACTGGTACCAACTTTGTGCTCTTATTTTGAGGAAACACGAATTACTCCTGTCCATCGCTTGTATCAGCCAGGCCAGGACCTAGAATGGGACCTGTTTTATCCAGGCAGGACTTGGATGCTGCTTTCTCTCCCTGCTGCACCCAGAGCTGTGAGTGGCAGAGGAAAGCCTAGAGACAGCCCTGTGAGTGTGTGCAGCCTGCCTTGGTGTGACATCTGGAGGTGTGGAGCCAGCCAGCACCGCTCCCCCAGGACCAGCTCCCCTTCTCCTGCAGCCTCTGCAGAGGGGGATTAACAGAGCAGCAATGACTTCATGAGTCTGATGCAACACTGGGAGCAGCCTCAGATCCTCCCCCAGCCCAGCAATGCCCACATGCTGGGGACCAAAATGCCTCTGGCAGCTGAAGCAACGCCACAGCTTCCCGGGCAGGGACAGCCACAGCCAAAAGGTGCATTTGCCCCTTTGTGCTGCTCCCCCTGCTCCTGCCACAGCCCCCCGGGGGTGTTCAGGAGGTGGTGCTCACCTTGCAGAGGCTGTACATGATGATCAGGATCCCACCCAGGAAGTAGCTGCTGGATGGATCATCTCCCATGATGTATTTGTACCACAGCTGGATGGGGACCAGGGAGCGGAACAGCTGGCTCAGCTCCTCAATAATCAGGTAAAACTTTCCCTGCAAGACAACCAAGTGAGACGTGATTATTATCAGGAAGTCAAAAGAAGAACATTTAATTTGTGCAGGGCTGGTGTTCACTGATCACTGTGCTGTTAAATGGTGCAGACACCACACTCATGAGGTGCAGCTTTCTCTGCAGCCCCTGAACTCTGTGCCTAGAAAGGATAAATATCCCCTCATTCCTCCACAGGGCTCTGTCACTGACCCAGCCATGCTGCATTTTGGAATTTTAAACTTTGCAGCAGGTTATGGATAGGCAATAAATTGTGCATCTGGACAATGCTGCAGAAAAACAAAGGTTAATACGGGATTAATATGATGTAAATTGTAGGTATTATTATTAGTGAGGAAAGAAAGGCAAGTTAGATCTCTTTGACCTCACACCCCTTCTGAAAGTACAGGGATTCAAGTAAAGTGACCCCAGTCTTCCTGAGAACTTTTTAGGTAACCTCAAAGAATCAAATTAATTATGTTTGACAGCATCCTTCCCCTTCCCCGAGCGTGTTGGCTCTTGGGCAGTGCACAGATAAAAAGACAGGTTCTGAAAATTAAACCCTCAGGGCATTTAAAACTCAAAGGGACCAAACCTTCCTGAAGACCTCAAGGTGGGAAGTGGGGGAAGTGTTGAAATGCTTCTCTCTCAAAAGGGACTCAAAGAATGGGCAACATCCTTTGTCAACCTTCACCAAAGCCGGAATAAGTGCCTAATTTAGGGCCACCTCCAGTTTGTCCTGTCCCAGGCTGTTTACAAGGACATCTGGGAACAAACCCAGCCCAGAACGATTCTTAATCTGCAGTGACATTATCCGGGCTGAAAAATTTGGGTTTGTCCTGTCAAAATCCTTTTATTTGCTAAGCTCTTGGAGAAAGGGAAATTCCCCTGGAATTTTGCTGTGTTGTCCCAGTTAGCTCTGTCATCAGTGATGTCATCGCAGGCCAATCACTAATTGCTGAGGTGGGGATGGGGATTGAGTCCTGGCAGCCGGGCTGGCAGCAGCCAGCGCCCTTCCCCGGGGGCTGCGATGAGATCACTCGCAGGCCATCCTGCTGCTCCCGACAAATCCAATCCTTCCCAGAGCTCTGGCACGCTCATGAGCTCATGTCCCCCGGGACGCGAGTGAGGTCACACCAGCGGCTGCTATCGGAGCCGGCTGCCTCCCTGCCCTCCGCGTCCCCGTCCCCATCCCATTCTCATCCCCATCCCCTTCTTATCCTCATCCCCATCCCCGTCCCCTTCTTATCCTCATCCCCGTCCCTATCCCATTCTCATCCCCGTCTCCATCCCATTCTTATCCTCATCCCCATCCCATTCTCATCCCTGTCCCCATCCCATTCTTATCCTCATCCCCATCCCAGCCCCAGCCCCGTCCCCGTCCCCGCAGCACTCCCGGGCTGCACCGCACAGCAAAGACGGAGCAGCAGCGAAAACCGCCAGCAATTCATTACATTAGCACCGAGGTCTCTCTCCAGCCTGGTGCTGAGATGCAATCATCGTTTATTTTGGGCGCTCCTGTGGCAGAAATGACAAAGCTGTCACCGTGTCCCTCCACACGGCTCTGATGAAAGCTCCCGGCAAGATAAAGGCAGCAAACTTGGCTTTGCGCAGCTCGTCCCTCCCACCCACCATCCTTCACGGATCCCTGCTGCCCCGGCAGCTGGGCTGGGACAGGTCACTGCTTGCTGTCCCATTGCATCAGACAGAGCTGCTGCATCCAGCATCCCCGGCTGGAATTCTGCTGCAACACAACTGCCGAGGCACGGACACAGCCGAGTGCACAGCAAGGTGTGAGCAAAGGTGGGCCCGGGGCAGCCCCAGGGCACGGCCAGGCTGGGCAGTGACAAACCTCAGCATCCAGCCACAAGCTCTCCAGCCTCCCCACAGCTTTCACAATTCCCTTATCTAAGGCAAATCTTCAGTTTTCAGGGGTAACTGCAGGGCACCAGGATTTTTTAGCAGCTAGAAACATGGTCAGAGCCTCCCAAGAGTGAAGTTAAGTTTTAAGGGATGCATCCCTCCGTGCAGCCCCTTAACAGCAGCATCCACCTGACCATTAAATGTTGGTAAGTTTAGAGTGATTCCAGGAGGGAGGGAGCAATACAAGGGCAGCTGAGCATCACTTGAAGAGAACTAGGAAGTTCTAAGTCTTGTCAGGCATCTCAGTGCATCACATCAGCCCCTTTTTTAAACTAGGAAAAGTGCCAGAAAATCAGAAATAATTCTACAAAGGGCACTGCAGAAGTGAGGACCTCCTTCTGAGCCAGAAGCTTGAAAATGAGGATTATTCCCTAAAATTTCAGCAGCAAAATGTAGATTTCTGAGAGCAGCAACTTACTGCAGACAGCACCCATCAGTGGGAAGCACACTCACCATACCTGTCTGCCACTTCTCAGCTCTGCTATCTCTTGGCTATCTAGGTTACATTTTTCAAAGTCAAATCTTTATCTCGAGCTGTATTTTGTCTGAAAAATTCAGCTAAAATATATCAGCTTTTTTTTTTTTCTTCTTCAAGATTACACCTGTGTGTTATATGAAGCACAAACATAATTATTTCTGACATAGCAACACAGCTTGAAATAAGGCAAGGCCTGTCTCTGTCAGGTGACTTTTCCTATGTCACAAAAATCTGTGTAAATCTGGGAATTTTCTCTGGAATGTGCTGTAAAGGGATTGAAGAGCTCTCTAAGATCAGCAGAATCTTTCTGGTCCAGCCAGTGCAGGGCTGGACCGTGCAGGAGCCAGCTGAACTGCAGAGATTAAACAGGAATTATTACCTGGAATTATGGCTCCTAACGAGGGTGGGGGTAGAGACCAGGAGGAAGGCTCTGCTCTCATCAAGGGTTGAGCCTGGCCAAGAAGGGAGAAGGGCAGTGCTGGCCCTGCTTCCTCTGAGGGAGCTCTGTGGGAGCTGCTGCTGCTGCTACCAAACACTTCATTAGCACACGTGGGGAAGGGCTCTGCTGGGATCTAATTTTAGCAGCTCTGCTGATGAGCCTCAGATACCACATGGTGAAATTGTGATTCCTTTTTTTCAGCACTTCAGTTAAAAAATCAGCTCAGTCACTTTGTGTACTGAACCTCCTTCACCACACAGAAAGATCATTTTTGTACCTCAAACCAAACACTTATTTTGAAAGAGGGGAATTTAGCATTTTCATACAACTGCACTTTCCCTTCTGTGTGTGCAGTATTTCAGCCTGTGCTGCACTGACTGTTTCTGCACACTGGGCATGTAACTTCTTGGTATTTTGTTACATCCTCACTACTTGATGGTAGATCTGCATCTGATCCTTTCCTGCCATTTGAGCTCTGCTCACAGGAGCACATTCCTAGAATTTCTTCAGTCCCTTTACGACACCAGCACTACAGAAAACACTTTTAAAACCCCTTTATTTTCATGCTGCTGGCTGGCCTCAGGGACAGCTTTTCTCTGCATTTTCTAAATGAGAGCCTGAGACACAGAAAGGTCAAGGTAAGGTTGTTTTGGTGTCCAAGCTGAGGTGTTGGGATTAGACTTTTTATAAAGCACTTCATTTTACGGATCACGTTACCATTAAAAGCTGAACCACTGACTTCAGCGTGCAGCTCTACCTGACTTCTCTGGACTCACATAGGAATTATTTGGCAAAGTACAGGACAGGATTTAATCCTCCAGTGCAGCACTCCACTTGAACTTGTAGAATGTTCTTCCAGCAGCTTCTTTGTTCCCTGTGAACTTTCCAGTCGCTGCAACAGCTTTTTTCAATCCCTCTCCTTCATCCTTGGGGCGTGGTGATGGAGGGGAGCAGTCTCACAGAAAAATAACACGGAACACTATAATTAAGAATTGAATCCCAGCCTAGGCACAGCAAAGGGGGCAGGCTGCAGCAGCAGAGGCAATGCTGATTCCCCCAGAGCCTCCCTGTGCAGCCTCTCTTGCCATAAGGCTGTGCCTCAGGGCAGGTGTGCCTCCCCACAAGGAACAGAGAGGCACAGCAAGGACTGACGAAGCGCAGTCGGGGCGGGGATGCAAGAGAAGTGAGAGAAGTTGCAATGAGGCAACTGCAAGGTGTGATTAGCACTCGAGGGAAGCTCCAAGTCTCACTTGCTCTGCTGCCAGCAGCATTAGGGCATATTTTGAAACAGGGAGATGCTTGAAAAAGCTTTGGAGACCTGCTGGCAATTTGGATCAGAGGAGAGCAGGCTCAGCTGAGATTCCGGGTCACGGTGCCAATAGATCAAGTGTTGGGTAGGAGCAGTAAAACAAAATTCCCAGATTTACACAGTAAACAGCATTGTGGCATGGAGGATGCTGGTGAAAATCCATGCAGGACTAATGAGGAGTAATGTCAAGGTGGGACTAGAGGGGAAAATGAGAATTTTAGTTGTGCACAACACTACTGAAAATCACATCTTTTGTATCCTAAACTGGAAAGTTAAACTGGGAAAGCACTGAAGAGCAATGACTTTTAGAAGTTCAGTAGCAGTGATTTGTACAGCAAGCTTAGGGAGGGGACAGAGGAGTCCCCACTCCTCAGTACCTGCCTCTTATGCTTCAGTTAGGTTTTTAATTTTGTAAATAATAAATCCCACACTTCTGACTGTGGGACAGCACACCAGTCCCAGCTGCAGCATGGAAAAGTCTCTGCAGAACATCCTGGAGTTCCTGTGGCTCAGGAGGATCCAAGCTCAGACTGCTGCCCATGAAGAGTGGATCTGTTTGTGAGTGAGCTCCCCCAAAGAGGATCCAAGGTCAGAGAGGAGAGGGGAATGAGAGGATGGGCTGTCACCTGCCTGGGAACACCTCTTCAGCCACACTGGGAGGGAAGAGCAGGAATAAATTCCATATTGCACAGGCAAGGACCAGGAACATCTTTGCCTGGGTATTTTTTATTAAACATCATCTATGAGCCATCTCCCAGTGAGTTTCTTATTGCTTCTGTATTTTTAGATGACTCAAATGGTCCAAGAGCCTTTTTTTTCCCCCCTTAGGATGAAAAAAGGTGCAGTTTCAAAAGGAAAATGGAAATTAATGTGCCAGGTTCCATGGCAGAGCTGTACCCATCTATGGCAGGAAACATGATATGCACCTGAAGAAGGTTTTTGATCCAAGGTCCAAGTGCAGAATTTGCAATTGCTGGCACATCCAGGCCAAGACTTGAAGAGATGGTACTTTAAAAATAAAGAGCACTAACAAAACAATCAGCTGGCAAAACCACCAAGCAAGTATTTTCAAAGCTGCAGTGAGGGGCCAATGTCAGTGTTCTCCTTCTGCATTTTCACTCTCCTGGAAATGCAGTCCCCTGTAACTTGGCTCTGCATTGAGCTTGCAGAGAAAATTCTTACTTAGGGCCTTCCTTATGTATCAAAATGTCCATGGTATCTCTGTCCCCTATCTGCATAGGGATACTCAGATGAAAGAACTTGGGGTAACAGTTTCTTACAGTCCTGTTTGATTTTCTTTCTCCCTCCCCCCATGTTTCACTCACTGCTCCAGCTCAGATTGCTGACAACAACATGAGGAGGGGATGGGAGGCCTGCAGGCACCTGGGATTTCCTAAGTGCAATCTTTGGCAACTGTGTCTTTTTATTATTTATTTCCTGATTTTGAATTCCACCCCCCTCAAGCTGTCATTCCTTAGCAGAGAAAATGAAAAGCTGCCCTTGATGTGTGCACAACAATGGAAGCCTCTGCAGGCCACATGGCTCCTGCAGTTTAATTTACTTTAATTCATTTTACATTGAACCAAATGATCTTATTTGCCTTTTTTTAATGGAGAGCCTTCAGCCAAGCCCCCCCTTCCAAAGGAATGATGAGCTCAGCTGTTACTGAAACTTGTTCCCAGCTCGGTGTCACAGCCCTGATCCTTCTGGAAACTCCAGAGAGCTGAGACCAGTCTGATGCTGGGGTTACCTTCCTTTTCCTGCTTTTCTCTCCAATTCACAAGCTCCTCTCTCCCTGCATTTCAGCCTGATCAGAGTCTCACAGCCTCTCTTGGTGCCTCTGTTTTCCAGGTTGGTTTGGAACCTGGGAAAATCTGGGATTATTTTGTCAAATTTTCAGTCTTCCTCATTCTTTGGAGGAGCTGCTTGCAGAGATCTTGAGTTTCTGAGTTACTCAGGCTTGGAGAACTCTGGCTGGTTGTATGCTCATAATAAAGCAGCTCTCAGTGCTTCCCACTTCAAGCACCCATGATCATGGTTTTTGCCCACTGTGCAAAGACAAACCTTTTCTGCCCCTCAATTTTAGTTGGCTTTTTCACAGTTAAAGCATAACCTGATGCTACAAATCACAGAAATTTACACCAAAAATTGCCCTTGTTGTGATGGGCCATACTAGGAAAACATGACCCAGGTACTTTGGATGGGGGAACTGAGTGTTCCAACTCAGATTTTTCATGTGTTTACTTTCAGAATGAAGAGATGCATCCAACTGATGTAAGCAGAGTTTAGTGCTGTTCACTATTTTCATTGATGATCTTGATGGAACAGAGTAATGTACAGCTGACACTAAACTGGAAACACAATTGGAAAGAAGGATTATATTCCAAATTCATCTTGACAGACTGGAGAAATGGTCTAGAAAACAGGGAGGGAATGAAGAGAGTCTAGAAGAGAATAATAAGATCTGGAATTAACAATCTCTGAGGGAAGACTCAAAAAACTGTTGGTGCTCAGTCTACAGATAAGAGTGAGGGGAGATATAAAGACTGATAAATAAAAGCAAAAGCCATTCAGTATTCAGAGAAGACCAGGATCCCAAGGAGCAGCAGGAAAAGCCAGACTAGCTTTGCAAGTGCCTTTGAACTTCCAAAATGAGGAAAATCTGAAGAGCCAGCTCAGAGTCTGAGTGCAGGATGATTAAAGTTCCCCACATCCCATCCATGGGCAACTTTTAGGATCTACTGCTGACTGCCAGCAAGGGAGCTCAGCATTAAATCCCTCTGTGCTGAACCCCAGCCCTGAGAGTGCAGCAACCTCCACTTCAGGCCCTCAATTAGGGGAGCAAGAGGCTGCTGCTCTGAGTAGTTACATTGGCACAAAACCTTCTCACTATATATAAATACCCACCTTTAAAAAAAAAACCAGCTCTACTGAGTTAAATTTATATTCCTCCAGGAGCCTGTTACCATTAAGGGACAACTACCCAGAAGTTAATAAACTCCAAGCTGGGCTTCAGGCAGAAATACTGCTTGGAGGACATTGGGAGGAAGAGAATAACTTTGTATCTGGCAAGTATTCAGACAAAAAACTCGATAAAAACTTTGGTCAAAGTTAATGTGCCTAAATTGCACTAGAAGTGTTCTAACTGAGGAAAAGCTTCCATTTAAATCCCTCACCCGTGCTGGCCTGTGCAGGCCAGGAGTCAGCAGGCTCGGGGAAGGAGCTCAGCTATGTGATCAGCAATTACCATTTCCATGGTGTCCTGTGGCTCTCCTGGAGCCCTCCCATCCCAGCTCCATCTTGCCTAATTTGTCACACCAGACCTCATCCTTGGCTGGATTAATGGCTGCAGAGTGGGGGACAGAACCAAACCCAGACCTGGGGGAGGGTGACAGCAGTGCCAGGGGACAGCGGGACCATCCACAACATCCTGACAAAAAGGGGCTTAAAAAAAGTGAGGCACGCTGCTCTCCAGAAGAAGGTATTAAAAATGAAGCATCTGTGCTCTGAGTCATTACAGGCCCTTGACAGATGTGATCCTACCAGCCTCTCACTGGAGCTGCAAATGAAGACCCCTTCTCTTTCTTCTCCCCCGACAAGGATTAATGAGTACTTGGGATGGCTCTCAGACAAGCAAGCAAAGGCTGTGAACCTTTTCCAACACTGCCATTTATCTTGGGAAGACTATTCACATCACTTCTCCCTCCCTCCCCAGCCTGGATTATGCTCTGACCCAGCACATTAATCTCCCCAAAAATAATAATAATAATAGAAGAAGGAAAAAAAAAAAAAAGCTGGACAATTGCCAGAAATAAATTAATAACCATCTCAGATAGCCCTGCTGTGCAGGAACAAACTGCTCAAGTCCCCTGCCACCCATGTCATTTCTGAGCAAAACTATTCCCAGTTTAGATACCCCCTGAAGTGCCCTGCCTGAGACTTGCAGCAATTAATGCTGGTACCTTGCATCTACAATCTACAGAGTGCCTCTCATCCCAACAGCTGCCAGGAAGTTTCTGTACTGAATGCAAATAATACACATTGCTACATCTGTCCCTGAAATGTGGACACTACTGAGTGGAGGAAGAGGCAGCAAGAGAGAGCTGTAAAAGTAAAAGCATATCAAAAGGTGGTTTAAGAGAGAGAATGTAGTGAGAAACTTTTAAAAGTTAGGCTTGGTCTACATATGGTTTCATGAACATTTAACTATGTGAAGCATTTAATTAAAATATTTCTTCTCCCATGATTAGAACTGGTGCTGTCTTTTGTGGCATCAGTAGCTTCAGCTTAACCCAGTTACTACTTTGACACAAGTGGGAAGCCAAAGAGACAAATACTTGCAATTTCTTCCCAGGAAATGAAGAGGTTCCTGCTTCAGAAATATTGCTTTTCAGAGATTACTCAGAAAACAAGGCTTAAAGTCAATGAGAAAAGCAGTTATCTGGCTGCTAGCACTGACTCCTCCTCCTCAAGCAATGCTCACCTCACCTCTCTGGACTTTGATCACTGCTGGTAGTACCAAACCCTTGCTCAGGTCTGTGACGGCTCAAAAACCAACCCTCAGTCCTCAGGTGACCTTCTGCCAAAGGTTTATCAACAGATTTTAATGTTTTTTTCTTCCATCCATATTTGGCATGGCACAGGGTGCCCAGAGCAGCTGTGGCTGCCCCTGGATCCCTGGCAGTGCCCAAGGTCAGGCTGGACATTGGGGCTTGGAGCAGCCTGGGACAGTGGGAGGTGTCCCTGCCCATGGCAGGGGTGACACTGCCACTTTTGGTTTTAAAACCAAAACCATTCCATGATTCTCTGGAGTCCATGCTGCAAACATGTGGTAAAGGTATCAGATTATCAAAGACAAAGGTTTGTCCCTCAAGAAGAGTCTCCTACCTTTGACTTGACAGCGAGGATGATCTTGGGCAGGGCCACGACGAGGCATTTCAGGGCAATGGTGAGATACTTCAGCACAAAGTCTGCAATGCCCACAATCCACATCAGGTCAAAGAAGTCCAGCCTGTCCAGGTTGGGTTTCAGGAATATGAGGCTGAAAGAGACACCAAAGCTCAAACACCACTGAGGAGAAGCTTGCTCAAGCTCCCTGTATCCATTGCTGATTAGAGAGAGGGTGTCCCCTCCCCTGAACTTCAGGGAAGTTCTCAAGGCCAAGAGGAGGAAGACACACAAATCAGATCTGTGGTTCCTCTGGGCCTGCTGACTTTGCTCTTGCCCACTTCCACTGAGGTCAGCAGGTTTGCCCACAAAAGCAGGACCCAAACACCTCTGAAGCCTGTTTTGGAATACAGCAGTCTCCATAACCTGCCTCTCCCAGGGCAGCAGAGCCCTGGTGTGCTGACAGTGCCCTCAGGCTGCTCCCTTGGCTCTGGGTGTCACAGCCTGTCCTGCTCAGAACAGTTCTGGCTCCCTGGGGAAGGGAACACCCCCACAGCCCCTGAGGCTGCTGTGCCACAGGGGCACAGCCCCTAAAGCTCCTTGTGCACATCAGACAAAGTGGTGACAAAGGAAACTGGACCAGCCACTGAAGAAAGGTGAGAACTTCACACTGTCATGCTCTGACAGTGGCCACTGCCTGAGGCACAAGAGCTGGGCTCTGTCAATACTCTTACCTGAACCAAAGCTCCAAAAATTAATGCCCCTTACTGTCACAACAGGACACAGAATGAAGGCACAGCACACAAAGTGAGCTTCAAAGGCAGGAAAGAGAATGTTTATGTACAACTAGGGTTTATATAGTTTTCCAGGGATTGCCTCTGGATTGGAGGGAGAAGTTGCCACTTCTCCATCCACACTGGCAGAGACAAAAGTCCATCAAAGGTCTCTCCTCGAGAGAGGAATGTAAACAAAGATTGTTTTTCCTGCAAAGTCCTTGAAAGACTCCACTTCAACATGTAAAGATTCGAAAAGCTTTAGAAAAGTCAGAAAACTTTAGAAATTCTCAGAAGGCTGTAGAAATTCTCAGAAGGCTTTAAAAATTCTGGGTGACACCTTACTTAATGTCATTTACTGGGCTGAACATTTGCTCTTTGAAAAAGTGGAGAGTGGGTCAGCAGAATTTCACCCAGCAATGGGCAGCAGCTACTGGCCTGAGCAACAATAACTAGACCCTACTCAGGCTGGAAAAACAGGATTCACCTTCAGGATATTTACCTGCTAAAGCCTCATGGTAGAAAGCAAAACCTTTACAGTAAAACAAAACAAAAAATTAAAAAAAAATCAAAAAGCAAAGTAAAGTAACCAACCCAAAATGAAAAGCCTGAACATGAATTTAAAATACTCACAACACTGGCACAGCACAACAGGTAAAATTACACCCTAAAAACAGAAACAGAATCAGAGACTTTACTACTATTCATGCACTAGAAACAAGAAAAAAAAATCAGAAAAATCAGAAAAATAAGCCAAAAAGAAACAAAACTGAAGCAGACATTTCTAATTTGACAAGCCTGGCTTGTGGACAGACAAAGATCCCCACACAGCAGAGATACACCAGCCTGAGCATGATACCACTGCAGCACTCACAGGAACAGGGCTTTTCTCGGAGCTGTGGCCCAGCCCATCCACTGGTAACAAACCACACTCTAAACTGTCTGTAGGATTGCCCCAAACTGCTAAAATCCCTTTTTTTTAGATGATCTGGCCTTTATTTTAAACTAGTCCCATTCATGCTTTTAACCTTGACCACTTTACCTTAGAGACACTGTTACCTGTGGTGCAGATTTCCCTTTCACACCTTTCTGCCTTTCTCCCCACTCCCTCCCACAGGCTCCATCCAGACAATCCCATGGCTTGGCCTCTCCCATTCTGACCCACACATTCAGTCCTTCTCAGCTCTCCCCCTTTCTCTGCTTCCTACATGTCATTATTCCTGTCTGCTTTATAACAAGTGCTGAGCCAAACCCATTAGCACAAACTTTTCTGTGTTGGAGACCTAATTCAGTCAGGATTTGAAAAGCAAGGCTATCTTAATTACCTGAGATCCACGTGCCTCCAAAAAGTAAAACTGCTATTTCATCTCCTGTCCTACACTCCAAACATCACAGGAAGAGGAAAATCAGTGGGTCAATTCCTCATCTGCCTCTCACACCTGCACTTCATGTTCAGCTGCAGTGGTCACAATGGAAATTCAGAGGTCATTTTTGGAAAGGATCCACCCTGCTTTGACACCATCACACCCTGGTCCATTTATACACTGCTTATGTCCTTTATTGGCAGGAGCATAATCCACTGGTAAGGTGACACACACATGCTTTTTCTGCACTGGAAGATATTACAAAGATGTAGCAAAGACAGCAGATCCTTTAGGCACACACACTTCCTCCCACAGTGTGGGGGAAAAGTGGGCTTCCCTCTTTTCCTCCCTGGCAATTATCACCTGCTCCCATCCTGTACAATGTACATTTTGCTCACCTGTTGTAAAGCTGCTGAGAGCTGAACGTGTAAAGCAAGTACAGGGTGTTTCCAGTGAGAAAGGCCAGGATCCAGAAGACAACCAGCACTGATCTCTTCTCCTGAGCAAGGAAAAGAAGCAGAGTTATTTCAGCTTGAAATCTCAAGACTTGAGCTGAGCCCTCAACTGCTGAAGAATCCAACCCAGGGGATGCAAATATGTAACCAAGTGTTCAATAATTAGTTTATTTACACAGGACTAAGTCCTCTGTGAGGCAAAGACATAAATAAAGACAAGCAGAAATGCCCCTCACTCAAGTAACATTTTCAATGGAAATTAATTGAAATAAGTTGGTGAAAATGAGAGCCTTACTTGCAGAATGTATCTGCAAAGTTGGGATCTTTCTTGGGACACCAAAAATCTCCTGATATTTAAAATGCACTATGACAAGCAGATTAAAAAAAAAGTCCATTCCACATAGTGTCCTAAATTCTGAGCTGTCACCTGGCTGGAGTGACAATTCATCAAAGGGGTGTTTTACAAATAGACCCAGAGTCACTCAGTGGAAGGCTCAGCTAAATCAAATCTACTCCACCACCACATGCAGCACATCTGGGTGTGATCCTAAAGCATGAAGGTTCTGGAACACTCATTTTTGATTGAAGAAATAATTAAAGGTCAAAAGAAGTGGAAATTTTGCATTTCAACATATATGGAGTGTTACAGACAAGCTGGATGGCAGAAGATCTGTCCTGGGTCTTGGCCCTCGGTAACTTCAGCGAGTAAATCTTATTCCTGAGAGGAAAACATCCACCATTTTTCTTGTGAGCTGATTTATTAAGAAAGGAGGTCCCTGTAGCTGTTCAACAGCCAGGACTGTTGGGCTGAGATTTAAAGCAGGCAGATTAAGGGGCACAGTGCTGGAAGGCCAGAGGTGCAGAGTGCAAGGCAGCAGCAATCTGTTACTGGGTTGTGCCATTTATCTGTTCCTTCAGTACTGGATCACACTGGTTCCACTGCTGCTGGCAGATACAAGCATCCACTTGGGCCACCCATGTAATTTTAACAAAAA
The DNA here is from genome assembly GCA_013397195.1 of Hylia prasina. Classification (NCBI taxonomy): domain Eukaryota; kingdom Metazoa; phylum Chordata; class Aves; order Passeriformes; family Sylviidae; genus Hylia; species Hylia prasina. Next base: position 1,351,616 of record VYXD01014084.1, on the reverse strand, counting down.
AACAATTTTAGCCTAGTGCTTTCAGTGCTATTGAACTGTTCTCTTGACACAGCAGATCAGAAGACCTGAAAAGATCTGCTGGTTTCTTTATATTCTTAGCATGCTATGCACAGAGCATTATAAAGCTACTGGCAAGCAATACATCCATGAAATCTTTCAGCCGAACATCTCAAAACATTATCTAAATAATAAGCTAAATCTCATCAGTAACAACTCAAATAGGCTTCAGCACCTCTGCTGTACATGATGGGAAACCAAGGTGCAGAGAAGTGCTGAAATAGGCACTGCCAGGCAGAGGGAGATGCAGATTACAGCATCCCTGGCCTGTCCTCTATTTGTTTTACTATGCCACACTCTCACAAAAAAGCAGGAGAAAGACTCTGGGAGAGCATCAGTGGGGAGAGGCAGGAAGAAGACAGATCTGTACACATATAAATGTATTCAGCCCTACACTGCACTTGAAGGTTCAACACAGAGGCTCTTTTGTGCATGGAAAATGATGTTTGTTGGGTACAGAAGGTGGTAAAATGCTGGACTCACCTTCAGAGCAACCTGTTCTCGGAGTGTGGAGTTGGCGTAGGCAAAGGTGCTGGCCATGCCAATGCACACAGCAATTCCTGCAGGGAAAGGCTCTGTCAGAGACTGACTGCTGATGCTGGTTGACTCAATTTCACAACCACCACCCCACCAGCAAGACAAGAGTCTCATCCCTCTGAACCCTTCTGTGCTACACAGAAATCTTTGCTATCACCAATGGAAGCTCTCTCCATCTCTCCTAGAGAAAGCTCTGAGGGAGAAGCCTTGTTAATACCCTCAGCCTCACAGGAATGTCAAGGAGAAATCAGGAAAAGGAACGGTACTGGTCAGGACAAGAAACAGATGGATCTGACCTGGATGAAAACAGCTTGGACTGAAAGTAGAGTGAATTTATCACATGCATTATCCCATGCATTTGAGTATGTTCCCTTCATGCTAGACTCCATCTGGACACTGTCACATATGGACAAATGTATCAGACATCAGAGCCTGATAAAGTATCCCAACCACTCTCTACTCGCAGTTCAAAAAGGATGGACGCATCAGACATCAGAGCCTAATGAAGCCTCCCAACCACACTCTAATCACAGTTCAGCAAGCTCTGAAGAATGCTCACCAAGCTTGTGCTGGAAACAAACTTTGGCCAGGAGGATCAGGATGAAGGGAAGTCCCTTCTGCAGCCAACCGACCACAGCTTTCAGCTCGGACAGAGCCGGGGCCGGAGTGCCGGCCTGTTCCTCGGCGCCCTCCTCGGCGTGCCCGTGCCGGTCCCCGGCCATGTGCAGCAGCGAGGAGCCGCGGTGGTGGCCGTGGTGGAAGTGATGGGCCGGGGCCCGGGGGTGGAACGGGGCCCCCTCAGCCCGGCCGGCGCCCTCCTCCCGCGGGGCCGGCATCTGGATGAACACTTCTCCCCCTCCGGCCGCCGAGCCCAGCACCAGCCCCGAGGGGAAGGGCGCGGCGGAGATGGAGCCCGAGGGGATCCCGGCCAGCCCCGAGAAGAGCTGCTGAGGGGAGGAGGCCTCGGCCTTGAGGCTCTCGAACACCCCGCTCTCGTCCACGCCGGCCTCAGAGCTGACCGTCTGGCTCCGGCCCCTGCGGTGGGCAGAGACTGAAGTTAAACAGAAATAAATACAAGCAGGTACACGGAGCCTGGTGTGCTTTAGCCCAGCCCTGACTGCAGTGGTTCCAGAGTATCAGAACACCAAAGTCTCCAGATGTTTTCCCCTCTATTTTCTGTCAGGAAGTCACGGCTGCAGAAGTAGAGGCCAGTAACCAGACGCCTCAGATAAGATCAGAGAACCTCTCCTGACCTGACTAGAATGCATCAGTTCCTTCACCAAGGAATGAAACTCCCAAACAACCTGTTTGTTTTTGGAAAAAACAAAGAAATCATACATCCAATACCAAATCCAGTATCTTCTATAATGATTTCAGTATTTAAAGAAGAACATACAAAACCTCACGGAACCTGACACAGCACTACCAAGTCGAGTCATATTACAAACAAACAAAGTAACCAAGCTAACTCAAAGCAATGACCTACCCCAGTATCCTCTGTCTTTATTTTGGGACAATCACCACCTGCCCACTGATGAACTGCACCAGAAGAGACAGAACCACCAGGGGAAGAGAAGTGTTGAGAGCTGCTTGTGGGTCCCTGATCTGACACAATAGTGAAGGACGTGCTCATGGGTCCAGATAAATTCTTTTATTTTGATATTTTTGGCGAATTGGGCATGGATGTACCCAAATTACTGGGCACCAGACAGAACTGATTCTGGCACTGATTCTTTCCTAAACATGTTGGAATACAGCCAGATTCCAAAAAGAAAGTCTAAATACATTTATCCTTACAGCAAAAGACAACAGGAATTTTTTTTTTCTTCACTGGAAGTTAATACAAGGAAAGTTTAGGTGAGAGGGAACAATGCAGGTAACAAGTAGAATGATCACCAGGCAGTAAATGCCTGACAGACAGGAGAGTAAAAGGAGAGTAAACAATAAATAAACCTCAGCAAGAGGCAAAGCCCACAAACAAGGCACGTTGCAGAGCTTTGGTCCCTCCTGATTTGAATCCTGGGAGATCTCTAACTTTGGGAACAGCAGTTACAAGTTGAGAAAAGCACACCCTGGGCCCTCAACCCTCTCTCCCCCATGGGTTCCAAAGCCTCCCCAGGCACTCACAGGGCACTGAGCTCTGCCTTTCACCTCCCTCTGGGGACACCTTCAAACCTCTCTGGAAGGCCAAACCTTCCCACTAAGCAAACTCCTAATAATGCTTTTTATAGCTGCACCCCATTCCCACTGTACCTCCACAGCCTCCTGCAAGGAATCAAGTCAACAAGACATTGCACACCTCTTTCTGGTCCAAAATATTCATCAGCCAGGTCTTTCAATTCACACCTAACATTACAATTCAGAGATGTACAAACAGGGCTGGAAATGTAACAAACAGCCTGGGAGAAACCCAGTGTAACAAATAAAGACACAAGTATTGTTTGGAATAATATTACCAGGATACAGGAGTGTGCTTTCAGCAGGAAGGAATTAATCTGAGACATGTTTATAAACAAACAAGGTTTGTTTGTTGAAATTGTGAGGTTGCTGAAGTTAACAGAGGTGAAGACCAGTGGCAACAGCATTTCCTTCTACAGTTAGTAAAACTTCAGCCTCTGTTCCTGAGTATGTATTTACCCTATTAAAAATCAGAAGCATCATGCAGAAAAAAACTGAATATGGCTTTCTTTTCCCCTGAAATTAAGAATGGTACCATGCTAGCAATGGCCATGATGTAAGACTTCAACTCTAATTGCAAAACCACTATAGAAAATAAAATATTTACTAATGATCTTTCACTTACAATCTCAGCTCAAACAGAGCAATGAAATTCGTTAGTTCCATCTCTGTCTTGGAGTAATTAGATTAGTTTCTTCTTTAGGAATAAAAGTAAAAAAAGTCACACTCTAACTCTGGGAAAGCACCAGGGAATAAGTAGTACCAGAACAACAACAGTGGCAAGGCTCCCTTGCTGATGTTATAATTACAGAAACAAATTAGAGGTATTCTACTACTAAATACTCTCATACATGAAGATAGATACAGACTCTGGGAAGATGTAAAGAGTCACCCAAACTCTTTATAAAACACTAAGTCAGAGCAGTTGGGAGCTTCAGACCAGCAGACTTTCTAAATACCTCAGTAAGAGAAGTGTAAATGGTTCCTGTTCACACAGGTCAATCCCTGCACACTGACAGAGCTCAGGGTCCCCACAGGACTGGGACATGAATCCAATCCCTCCTCCAGAGCTCCACACATCCTGTCCATGCTCAGCCAGCTGTCTGCCAGCTGTGCCATCCTGGATCACCCTGAAACACTGTGCTTGGCAGCAATCAGGAACTGACAGGAAGGAGAAAAGTAAACTTGTCTCTAGAATCCCAGACTCGAGCAGAAAGCCTGGCCACACCACACGCACAGGAATTTGATGTCTTTCTCAATTTTGAGCTTTCATCTTCTCAAACACCCCCTACTCTTAAATCAGAACACTTCTCTTGGGAGAGGAGCACGTAGGAAAGGAGAAGGGGAAGGATTTACCTTTCAGGAGGCACGGTGTCAGTGTTGCTGCTGTGCCGCCTCTGCATTTTCCTCAGCACCCTAAAACACAACACGCTCAACATGAACCCTGTGGCTCAGCAAATCCCAGGGTGGCTGCTGGCACAGGCCCTGGGGGCACAGGGCTCTGGGACCCGCTCAGCTGGGGACATGGCTGGCAGGAACCATTTGCTTCTGTGACAGAGCACCTCCCATTTGTTTCTCAGTACACTTGAAGAGACAACTTTGAATGGCAAATGAGGGCACACAGGTGTCCAGGCAGGGCAGGAATCAGTCAGGTCCCCTTCTGCAGGAAGTGACAGTCACCAGGAGGGATGGCATGTCCTGCCAAGGAACATGGGGACATCTAGCAGTGGCTCTCCATGTGACACGTGACTCAACAGCCTCTTGGGAAATGAGATCCTGTCTTCCTTTTCTGCAGGAACTTGCTTTGCAAAGCAAAACTGAGAGGAAGGAAGAAAAAGAAAACATGTAAACATTTTTAATGAAAAAAAAAATACAATTAGCTCACGACAGTATTCTTTTAAACAAGCAACTCATTCATTTTAATCTACATTAATGCCATTTGCAAAGTCTGGACAGCAGCCCCAGAGTACAATAGCTACTTAATAAAATGTAAAGACTAAGATCTAAATACTCCTGAATATAAAAAGTTATAACATTATTCGTAACACATGATAATTGACACATAAATGTGCAGCCCACGTGTAAAGGCACAATGGCTCTGGGAAGGTTTGCCAGCAGTCTCAAAGCACAGTACCTGAACAACAGCTTCATGCAGAGGTGAAAGGTGCCACACTGGGAGAGATGGAAGCCCAAGAGCATGCAGACATTCACAGATGGAGTCTGTCTGCTTCAGACAGTTCAAGACAATCCAGATTTCAAACCCATCCCAGGTCCTTCAAGCCAGTGACTGTCAGCACCTGGCCCCAGAGCTCACACAGGCCCACCTGGAGGAAGCACACACAGAGAGTAATTTTCAGCACAGCACAAAGAGTTTTACCTCCCCATCTCCCTGGGAAAGGCAGAGAGGTGCAGGAACCCTCGGTGGTTCAAGCCCTGCCCATGTGTATGACCCAACAAGGCTTTTCCTGTGGGACTGGCACCTGCAGCCCTGCTTCCCACACAAACACTCCCTGGGAGTGCTCCCAGAGCTGTGCTCTGCCTTCATCATGTCCATACACACACCTTTTCTTACACACACATATGTGTGTGTGTGATAAACACACACAGACATAAATGCATTTAGCATGTAGCACAGAACATATCATATTTATATATGCATCTATATATACACATATGTATATATGTATGTGTACACATATATATGCACAGCTTACATATATATAGATGTATAGGTATAGATCTGTTCATGTGTACCTACACACCCATCTATTAGCACAGTCTATACATAGACACGTATGTATAGATATACATACATGTATATGCATCTAGATACAGACATATCTATTAATATGGTGCTATAGCTATAAATACATATATACATCTGTATACACACACACACATACATACATAACATACATATAGGCAGATATGCATATATAAAAATAAATTCTACACATACATATATACATATATATGTATAGGTATACATACATGTATATACATATATATACAGACATACCTATTAATATGGTTCTATAGATATAAATGCATATATACAGCTATATATATACAAATATACATAATATACATATATAGACAGACATATATAGATATATAGATACACATATATAGATATACATACATAGACATATATACAGACATATATATTAATACGATTCTATACATATACATACAT